>CM056377.1:48933387-49490543 GCA_029718625.1 Synaphobranchus kaupii | reverse complement strand
GAGAGGGGATAACTTAACCGGAAGTGGAACCAAAAGGTCACTCACTCGTGAAGGTGCCAGCAGACATACACACACGCACTGTAAAACGGTGAGACACGGACACGGTGAATATAGCACAAAAGATTCTACTCACACACCCCACACCCACACCCCACATACAGTGAAAAGAACGGAACCACTTCCGATGGCGCCCCAACGACCTCCACGCCACCAGCACAGATCCCAAACCATGCACTGCAACGTAAGCAGTAAGCAACCCCGAAGCCCCAACTTGATAAACAGTTGGTTTGTCAATAGTAGGCATATTAAAAATACAAATACATACGGAACCCCAGGGAAAAGGCGGATAAAACAGTTTAAAACACAATTTAAAACCCAAACCGCGCTCAGCGGCCGGAGCTCCACGTAGCTAGTTACCGGGTAATTGATACAACCGGAACCCCGCTATCCGCATTCCTTAGCTCTTTAAGGAGACAGAGATAAACGCAAATTTCTAATATCAGCAAAACAGCAGCTAGCAACGTCCTATAATGGCAGAAAATATTTATTAGTGCACATGCAGTGTAGCGTTCTTGTAACCACAATGTTTTAGCGCATTTTAACCACGACATTACATTACCTCAGAAGCCAAATGCTTTCCTACTCATACCATTAACAACATGTATAAAAGATTAAAATAAATACCTCTATAGGCTATGCACATGCAGTCTCAAGCTCCACCACTCCGTCTATGGTGACCTACAATAAAATAATTTTTCATCAGGCCTACATTGAACATGATGTGGGCACAATGTGATCCGCTGTGCCAAACCTTGCCCCTTTTCTGTACTTTTTGGTCTGACATGTTGTGTTGTGTAGACCTAGTTAGTTCAGATAATGCTTGTTTACGTTTCTGCCAGACTGGGGCAGAGCATTGTCCGGGCTGAGAGCTGTTCATGGTTCTGAAGTCTACCTTGATCTACTTTCCCAGTAGCCTCAACCCAACACATTGTGTACTGAAAAATATCTAGGCCTAATGGTGCAGTGTGTGTGTCTGTTTCCAAAAATTTTCCTTGCGTAAAAGAAAAGGAGCACATTGCTTATATTTTGGTTTATAGATACAGATACATTCCTTATATTAAAATGTACCTGCTTACTGTGATCACCATCAAGTTTGCATTTTACCTTTACATAGGTATACCTAACTTTACTGTTACCTACTTTACCTAATCCATCTCAGCTGGCTCTTTCTACATATCCTAATGCAGTAGAACTGAATCAAGACCGTGTATGCATTAACATCGTGTAAATGTCTTTGTTTTGCGCCCTGCAAAAAGTCATCTCTTTTTACCCTATTCACATATGGTAGAGACCCCTTGTAAAGGAGGAAATTAAATTTTGAGTTGTGAAATGTATGAACCTTTATAAATCTAGAAGTGTCAGCAAGTACACTAGTTATGCCAAGATTTCATTATATACCATTCAAATAAAATTATCAATATGAGATGAGACTATGAAAACAATCCTTGCATTTTTACAAAAGGAATATTATTTGTTAAGGCATGTAGTGGAGATGAAACAGCGTATTGAGTCCTCTTCCTTTCAGAATGTGAGCATTTTTAAATATCGAAAGCAAAGAGACCCTATCAAGTGCTTCGTATGGTATGTTCTGTTTGCCTATGTCTTACTTTCCAGCACCCTGTACACTGTTAGGCCCTTTCGGGGGCCGTTTACGAGTGGGGATGGAGTAGAGGGCAAGCTGTCAAGTAAAACCTCGACCATGTTTGTCTTTGGAATATTCGCCTGATGGGGTGTTGAAGGAGCATGTCAACAGGACAGTTGAGAAGTGTTTGGAAAAGACAACATTTACCTCTTACTGCCGAGGAATCTTCACTTTAGTAATCTGTCGCACCATCCCCCTAAAACGGCCTGGGGATTGTTGCAAGAGGGCGTCAATGTTAATATTTACCCCGGCCTCCAGTTGACGCAAGAGGGGTCGTGTTCTTTCTTTGCATCTATTAGCTCATCTGTGCGTCTTTCGCTGTATTTGTGTCCAGGCTGGAAAAATGGCATTTGAGGGCGACTTGCGAGATGTGAGCTCCTCCCTTACCCCTTTTTTCTTGTCACTTCCTTTCTTCTCAGTTCTGTTTTCATGTCTCTTTTCACAGGGTCATTGGGGTGTTATATCCCAGACGTGACGCTGGGGCTGCTGGGTAATGATGTCACCTTAGAGAGGGCTCCTGTTGAGCTTGGAAATTTGGGCTTCATTCAACATTGATAGTGAAGCCCTTGCTATGAGATGTCTTTTTATTCTTTTCATCGTTTCTTGAAAATTTGCATTTGTCAATTTTGTATCGCAAGTTCACTTGCCTTCAGCACTAGATGTATTCTACAGTGAGTTGGATTGCTGGTGGATGTCAGTGGGCAGGTTTGCAATGTTCCATTCTCTGTGCAAAGGAAAGAGGTTTCCAGGGAGGAAATAGTGTGTGACTGTGAAAAGCTGGAGAGGTGTGCGACACTGAGGAAGTGTGCTGGGAGGCTTCGGCCGGGCCAATGAGAACGCTCAGGGACCAGAGTCCTTCACACAATGCTTGCTTGCTCTCTAATGAGGTTTAACATACCAACCCAGCCCCCAAGATAGATGTCTAACCACCTGGAGCACTCATACTCAAGGCTATTACCACTGCTGGTTAAACCCCATTAGAGTTCACGGAAGCATTGCGTAAAGGTCCCTGTCAGCGAGGACCTCCCTCACCCAACACCTCACTCTGCCCTTCATACTCTTGTTAGGGATCTCCAACCAGCAGCACTGGGCATTCTGATACTCTTTGAACAGTTTGGCACATGGTAACATGTCATATGGATGCACAGTGTATACACTGGAGGAACAGTGACAAGTTGTTGGAGGACCTTTCACAAACACAATCTAGTAGTGAAAAGAAACTACATTTATGATTAAAGTTAGCGATTATACATTATTGGTTAGTCATACAAGTTTGTAGTTTCATTTTCTTTGAGATGTCCTGGAAATAAACACTGTCCATTATTGAAACACTGAAACATGCTATTTAGTGATTCTCTTGTCTTTATTGTTGTTTTTAACCAATATTTCACAGCCTCTCAGGTTTTTTTTCTTAACTCTTGCCTGTCTTTGGCGCTCACTTGACATGGCCACTTGCCCAGCAAGCATGTGCAGTAGAGGATGAGAAGGAGATAGGGGGCGCCGGGGAGGCGGGAGACGGATTTAGCGCAGCCTCGCGGATCTCTAATTCCCGTGCTGGCGTGCGAGGACTCAGCCGTGCTGCTCAGATATTCAGATTTTACTTGGCTGCAATGTGGGCGCCGAGATATTCAAAGCGGACTCCTCCCTGCCCTATTCACAGGCGCTGGGAATCCTTCAGATGCCGTTAAAAAGAGATTAAGTTTGCTGTTGAGAGCTAAGCTCCTTAAAAAGGTATCTTTATGCCTTTCAGCCGCCTGGTCAGTGACGGACACGCAGGGCCACTAGCCATGGACCCGGCAGCGACCAGCAGTCAGGAACAGCGAGCCTCACTCCCAGTTCATGGGCCGACTTTGAGTCATTACATTTCACATGCTGCCATTATAGCACTGCTGTCTCAGTACTATCAAAATATCACTCTTGTCTAAATCTGGCTGTGTGGCTGTATTGAAACCATGGGTAGACACACCAAATTACCAGTCTTTTAGGGTTGAGAAGGTGGGAACAGTTTCTGCTTGTAAAATGACCACTGCTGGAATTAAAATTGTGGTTGAGTAAATAATATTAACTGTCTGAATTGTGGAAATAACACTTTTTTTTATCTTAAAAGCACCTCCAAAGCACAATACTAGGAAGGACTTTGGTGAGATGGCTTGTGGCAAGAGATGGTTTGGGTGATGTCAGATGGTTTGAATGATGGGACAGCTTTTGCATAGTTATTAAATGCATCTCACTCTATTGAGAAAGCATTTCTCACGTTTACCTTTTTCATATCAAGATATACTGTGTAGTACAGGTGCAGAAGGACAGCACTGCAGCATAGGGATGCGCTGTAGTATGTGTTCAAGGAGGTTGAATCAGCTGGTAAAGTGTTCAAGTGGAACATGAACTGTCTGAACTGCAGCCTTCCAGAACCAGGATAGGGTGCCATAAAGCACAGAGGATAAAAATCACTTGATTTCAGCTGTGAAGTATTGCCCATGTTTTTGTTTTTGAGGAAATTCATTAAGGCATTCTTCTTGTGGCAAAGCCATGGTTTGTTCTACTGTAGATACATAGATATCACCCACTAGTTATCCTTAAATTACCCTAAACATAAAAACCCATATTAAAATAATATTACTTGTGTTTCTGCCTTTCACAAACATTGCCTAAGTACTTCATCACTTTTGCCTATAAATAGATATATTAGATATCCTACAGTTCTAGTGTGTTCTAATAAGCCACTTCTCTGTTTTGTGTCCTCTGTTTGGTTTTCTGGAAGAGGGTAACTTTCCATAAATCATTGAGCAAATAAGGCCAATGGAAGTTTGTTGACCAGCAGGCCAGCTCTGCCCAGTGGGATGAAGAGTACTCAGGGGATTCCTCTCAGACCCTGACCTCTTAGACCCTCCAGATTATCTATAATGCACTGGATTTGCGGAATAATGGTCTCTTCACCTCAAAACTACCAGGCTTCAGGATTTAGCCTCTAAGCAGCTAGACTGTGGAACCTCAGAGTGGAGAGCAAACAGGGGAGTTGAACCTCTGACACTTCATTCCTTTTTTGCTTCCACAATTGTGTATATGGCTTGTGTATAATTGTGCAGATTTTGAGTGATTCCCTGCTTTCAGTATTCAGTGCTGGCTGGCTCTTTATGGGACAGCACCACTTAAAGAAGTGTTACCAGGGTGGGAAAAGCTACATTCCATGTTCTGTCAGACAGTGGTCCATTATTATTTTCTTTAAAAAGAAGATTTTGTGGCCTTTTGAGTGGAACTTCAAACAGTCACAAAGTACACTTTAGTTACAGGACAAGCATGCATTGCAACTGGCCATTGGAGAGAAGAAAGTGGAAGAAATATGGAAAATAATGTTCTTAGACTAAGTTTGGTGCAGTAATGACTTGCATGGTTGAGCGCATTGGTGTGATCTTTGAATCAGGAAATCAGAAAATAAAATGTAATGCTGCCGGATGTCCTACATGCGTATATAGAATAGATATGATCGAAAAGGTTCTTTGCGAGTGTCCCTTGGCTGAAAGATGTTGAAGGGAAATTGTGGGGGGAAAAATGGTGATTTGCTATTTAAGAAAATTAGCTCAAATAAATTAATATGAGTTTCACTGCCCTGCACAAATGTAGAATTATCATATTTTATTAACTTTATTAACTGTCAATGCTGATTAGAAAATACATTTTGTCATACAAAAATGGGAAAAATATAAGGATTATAAAAAGGATTATAAATTTAAAAGTTTAACAGAAATAAATCGTTATTAAGCAGAGTTTATTTTAGTGGCCATGATGTTTTCTTTCTTTCTACTGAGCATTATTCAATTCAAACCAAAAGCAAGTAAATAATTTGACCAGAGACACACGTGAGCATTTTCTCCAGGGTAGCATTTATACTATTTAGGTGATAGACACAGTCAATATAGCTGATACCTGCATTAAAAAGAGATTTGGACTAATTTTCGTCTAAAGACAAAAAAAGCAGAAAAATCCCTTACACATTCTTTTAGTTGATTAACAGTAATGATGACTTTGTCGAACCAAGAATCAAATCACTTATTCAGCTTTATGCCGGTGCTGGAAAAGCCTTATCTGGTCAATTCACCGGCGGCTCCTTCACATAAAGGGATAACAGTCTTCGTTTGGGGAATATCAGAGCCTGCCAATTGCCATAATGGCTTCTAATTCCAAATTAATTCAGTCTAAATGAACTGTCAAGAGAAGATTGATTTGTTGGAGCTGCTGTCTTGATGAGGGTTGTTGTGGGAGGGGGTGATCCAGCAGTGAGGCCTGGTCACTCCTGCACGGCCTGAGGCTTGATTTGAAGGGCAGGGCCCAGTTCTGAACAAACAGCTGCTGGGCTGGCCAGCGAGTGAGCAAACAGCCACAAGGGGGGGTTGTCACAACAAAGGTGTCGGTATGTGTGTTCAAGCTGGGATTGGGGGGCATTTCTAACATCCCTAAGTGCTGTTGGTAGCGCTGCTGGTCATGTTTGGGTGAAATCCTTGTATGAGAGATAGGTTACAAAAGAACCAGTTACAGTGCACATGTTCAAAGTGTTTCCAGTGGACAAGCATGTGCTAGAGGTGGGATGTTGTGATGCTTCATAAAATTAATTTTCAGCTGGGATAATACTGTGGAAAGACTACTTTTTAATGAGGTAGCTGTTACAGCATTGTATGTTTCTTGACAGTTGCATAAGGCATATGATTCTTTAAGGGAGATTTTGCAGAAGGCTTTTCATATAGAGCCATTCCTACTACATTAATTTTTCTTGTCAAGACAACGTCCTTTGTCCAGGTGACCATACTTCACTTCCTGTTAAATATAGAGTATTAGGCATACAGTTGAACCACAGAGATATGAATGTACAGTGGTGTTCAAAAAAATAGCAGCGCGTTAAAAAAAGTGAATAAAGTGCAAATATTTTTTAATAGCTTTTAGTTCCATATTTCAAATGTAGTGGAAACATTACACATTCAATTCCAAATCAAAGCATTAACAAATCTTATCAAGTCTGCGTTATTCTTTTACAGGAAGCAAAGAAAAGGAATATTAATCTGTTCCAAAAAATATTAGTGTCGACATTTTTCTCTTCAAACTCAAACACTTACTGTATAAACTGAAGAAAATTTTCAAGATTTAACTTCACTTTAAATTACTGAACTAATATTTAGTTGCATAACCATTGTTTTTGATAACTGCTGCGCATCTGCGTTGCATCGAGTCAACCAACTTCTGGCACCTAGAAACAGGTATTTCAGCCCAGGATGAACAAACTACATTCCACAGTTCCTGTGAATTTTTGGGTTTTGCTTCAGAAACTGCATTTTTAATGTCACCCCACAAGTTTTCAATGGGGTTGAGGTCGGGGGATTGAACTCAACTTTTTAATCAAATTACGTTGTTCCTCCGAACAATGTTTGGAACGGCCCATTTTACTTAGCAATTCAGAAGGAAATATATTTTATAACAATGTGTGAAACATTTGCTTCCCTTCTTCCTTAATAAAGGACAATTAATGACACCCGTTTTTTCACAGAATGAATGAATTCTCTAATTAAACTCCACACTGCTATTATTTTGAACACGCCCCTTTCAATGAATGAGTCAATTACTCAGAACAAGCAGCGTGCATGTCATGACAGTTGGGTCTGTTGTTTTTCTATTACACTACTACATCTACAAGTAAATTATTTGCCATGCAGAAATATCACTATTACTAATAACAGTGGTTCATCAGGTTACTGATGTTGTACTGCTATTTTTTTGAACACCACTGTATTAGGATCAGGGCTGTTTGCAATTCTGAATTGTTCGTAACTTTGAAACTCAAGTCAAAATGCACGTATTTTAAGAAAGTGAATCCTTGGCTTTTTTTTGGAATTGTTACTTATATTACTGCAGCCATATCTTTTAAACAGGGTACGCTTGTATTGTAGTTATAAACCTTTGTTCAATAATCAAACCAGCAATCTCGTTTAAAAATCAGTATTTGGTATTTCTAAGCAAGAGTGAAAATAAGGTAATTATTTCTCTTATGTGGAAATCATTCAGAAATATGTTTGCAATGCTATGGCCATACATGAAGAGTGTTCTGAATGTGGCACACTTTAATAAAAATAAAAACATGGACGACAAAAGTCATAATCGGTATCATTTTCAGCTTTATTGAAAGTGACAAACCGTATTATGAGAGCCACATAGATTTTCCAATATTTTTTTCAAATGTTTGCACCTTTGCATATTATTGTTGTTTGCATAATAAAACACTGAAAGGATTAATTAGTTGCAATGGACGCACAAAGACTATCTGCTGTTCAGGTTTGAAAGAATAAAAGAGGATGGGTCATATTGTTCTGCTGCCATATTGGATAATGTGTCAACTATGGGTATTCAGTCCAAAACAGAACGATATAAAGACTACAAGTTCCATGAGTTGATTCCTCTCATTGATAATAATAATTCCGCTAAGGATTATTTGCATATATCATATGTTTTGGTCATCAATTTGCAGTGAAAAAATTAAGCTTCAACTTCTCGCAAATGAGCCACGTTAAATTAGCTAAATGTAACCACAAATTGGCTTGTTTGTGTCAGTCAAGATTCAAGGGGAGCAAATCATGCCGCATCATACAATTTGAAGGACTCATGTCATTGCTTATTTCAAATCATTTCAAACTTATTTTATAAGTAAAGCATGTTTGAATTTATGAAATCTGGCACATTTATATAGGTCAATGGGATATGTTACAATTACCATACATATTTTGTGGCTATTGGTTACACCACAAACACTCTTTAGAAAAATGTGACTAAAATGACATTTAGACAAGTTATACATATTGCCCTGATGGCATCAGTCATCACTATTTGGACCACTATTTTGGCATATTATTGTAGTTTGAATATAAAAAAACTGAAACGATTAACCAATTGCAATGAACGCACAAAGATGATTTCCTGTTAACTTTTGAAAATCCAGACCAAATTATTCCCTTTAAACCATATTAGACTGTTCTTTTTCAGCTTTTCAGAAAATAATACAATTAAAAACACCTTCAAGCATTGCAGGTTACAGTATGTTTAAAATAACAGAGAATAATGCATTCAAAAATCAATACATTAGCAGAGAAATAAAATGCTGAAAACCATTTATGAGTTAATGTATCACATATAGATGCTTAAAACCACAGTCAAGAAAAAAAAAGCCCTTAAAGGTACTGTTTGATGTTTAAATCACTTTCTCTCAAATGCTGCATTAACGGCATGACTTAAAGTATTGGATACACTCCAGAGTATCCAAATGGTATTGGATCTACTGTCATTAATTTAGACCCTTCTGGAAATAGCAATATCAAAAGCCATAAATTGTTAACCTTATTATTGTACTTATTTGTGTTTATTTATTTATTTACTGAAATTTCCACTTTCACCATAGTCCATCAAAAATAAATACAGTGCACTTATTTATTTTCAATATTGCTATTTGCGCTGAAAAGCTCTTTATCATAGAATGTGGGGAAATTATGGCTGCAAAATGAAATAAAGTGTTTTTAAATAGATATAAATAGACCAATAAAAAGGGACTGGGCACATTGAAGTTCTCTAAAATTACTAAAACTATTAATATTTAATGTGTGAGCCTAACAATCTTTAATCTTTTCTTTAACATTTTTTTACTTTTTTTGAGTCAGTTCTATTTACAATATTTTCTGCTTTTGTTCTTTTTTTTTTTTTATCCCACAGGGAAATCCCCATTTCAGCTTGTTACAGACCTCCAAGTCCTTTTGTTAGTGTGTTACCCTGTAATTGTTCACTTACTATTATTTCACCTCCATCTGTGTGAAAGCTTTAGATTCATGCCTCTGGTCAACCACTGGGTATTAAAAGCTGTGTTTTTCACATTGTGAATTTTGATCTCTGTGAACGTGAACACGAAGGCTTTACAGTGTGTTGTTGTATGGCTGATCAAAAAAACATGTTTTCCATATTTTTGCAATAGATTGTATTCTCACACCTACAGGTCCACTCCATGTACCCGCTGTTTTAGCATAGCAATGACAAATATATTTCAAACCATAATTTTTATATACATGAAGAAGTATCCAATACAAAAGCAAGAGGTCATAATGTGTCATAAGGTGTATACCCAAATAATGTATGTACTGACAGTCCAAAGCAATTTTGAGGAAGACAGATTCTCCTTTCAAACAAGAAAGTAAATGTGAACAGTTGGTTGCCAGCTGTGAATACATTTTTATTTTTTTTGCATCAGCCTGCGAGATGGAAAGTTAGATAACAGCCCCAGCCTTTGTTGATCTGATATGCACATTTATCTTTGCATCTATTGCAAATGGAAATGCCATGGGGCTGCTAAAAGTCACCAGATTTGTAATTTGTGAATAACAATGCGAACAAGCAAATCTCTTTCATTTTTGGGTCAAACATTCTGAAATTTAACTTTGACTCAGAAATGTTTGTCCCCTGTAGGGGATATGAGTCTCTGGACTTAATCTCACAATCTACTAACTTTTTACCGCAGGAATTTATTGGATATCATATTGTGGACATTATATACTAATTGAAAGTGTGATTATTTGTGTAATTGTGCCTATGTATGCTGCAGATTGGTCATTGATTATCCCTGAAGGAGATTAAAAATGTACAATAAAAAAGAAAAATTATGTACTTTTTAAGTCCATTGTCCAATTCTTTATGCTAACTCAGGCCCGCTAATTCTTTGTCTGTTAATCATGTATACTGTAGTACCAATATAATATAATACCATATAATTTAATGAGTGGAATTATTACTTTAATCACTGTTCCCTTCATTTTAAAATAGGCTACTTTCATATACCTTGTAGCTATAAACCTTGGTTTAAATTAACCAATAGTCCAAACAGCCATAATTTGGATCTCATTAGAACATTCTTTTTTTCTTTGTCAGCTGTCTCTATTTCACTGACCTACCTTTACCAATTGTCCTAAGACATGTCCCTTTACTTAATTCAATAGTATCTTGACTATTTCATCATTGGAAAGTGTGGCCTGATTGATAAGGCGTAATTGCATATATTACTTCCGGTTTCATAGCAAGTTCAGCTGACCAATCGATCTTTATCTCTGAGGTCGATATATCTGAGGTTCTTCTATATGCCCAATTGCCCATACATTGTTGCTTCATAATTTCTACAGGCTTAAACAACAGCCAAAATCACAGGCCAGATCATTACTGTACAGATGGCACCAGAACAGGCAGTTAGACTACCAACCCACTTCAACATGACAATAGATATTTACTAAACCAAATCTGCATGATTAAACATATACAGTATTTTGGCTTATGAGAACTCAGACATGGCATAGCAGCTGCAAAGCTGTAAATGCACAAACCCTGTGCTACCACATGTGACATTCTACCGACATACTGTATGTAGCCTCTAAGTAAATCAAATAGTACACAAAATGAGCAAATTTACTTTGCAAGTAGGCCTAAGTGTGTCAACTGTTTTTGATATTTTAATAAGTTCTAAGTTTTCCATCAGCTTGGCAAGTACAGTAACAGTATCATGCTCCCTAAATGACAAAAACGCTCAAACCTCCACACTACAAAAAAGCCAGATAGGTTATGATTCCATGATAGAAAACAGCAGTGAAACTTGACTTTCTTAAAATTACATGTGAAATTCGATATTTCATACTTTTTTGAAAAAGTTGGCATCTCTCCGGCTTTAAATATTTTTTGCAATTTATAACAGCAGTGCAAAGAGATCACAAGTTGACCACAACACTGCAATCATTAACAGAGTGGCTAAGAGCTGATAGCAATGATAGCAGGGTGTGATATCGAACACTTTACATGTCTGCAATTAAATGGCGAGGAGAGGCTTATTTGCTTGCTTGGGTAGCGGGCGGGTCCCTAAATGGCCTTCCCCGGGTAACCATTAAGACTGCAGCGCATGTGGTGAATTATTTGATTAGTTCTAATACAAGAGCTTTAGGACATGTGGTCAGGTTAATGAAACTCTGTGGGGATGAGCTGCTCCAAGTTTCTACCCCGCCTGGAAGCTGCAGGTGACAGGAGGTGGCTCGACAAAACTGCCCCCCCCACTCCCCCCTAAACCTACACATCTCTCTGCCAGCACTACTGGGCCGCCAAACTATTACTCCTCACTCCTGTACTCACCACATTCTACTGATAAAGGTCCCAAAATTTGGCTATAAATATCTGTCAGCGCACACAAACATTGCGCAGAAATGTTTTTGGACCATTTTAACTTCACTGTTTGTGTCTTGGACACATATAACACATCTAAATCAATTGTGTCTTCAGTTCAGTTTAACTTGACACCCTAACTTAGCACGGATACATACTTACATACCTGTATACAGTCACCAGTGTGGCAGTTTATCCCATAATAACATGATCTGTTTCAAATCACAGTCAATCAAAAGAAGCAATGCACAGTCGGTGCTAAAAAGTACTAATCATTTAAATATCTGGAGAGTGAACTGTTTTTGTGGAATAGCTTTGAGCCGTGTAACATGCCTCCGGATATTTGCGGTCAAACCTGCCATTTACTTGATAGAGATTTTGGCAGACTCTCACTAATATCAATGAGCTCATTACGCTCAGCATTAACTATAAAACTTCCCTCCTCTGTCGTGAGAGAGCCACTCACTCTATTGACTTCCATTAAGTTCAGCCGGGAATTAATAACATTCTTTCCTTTCCACCATTCAACTCCTCCTCTTTTTTGTTTTCATTACACCCTTGCTCCCTCTCCATCTCTCTCTCCGTCCCCTGCTAGTTTCTCCCCTCCGTGTTGTTTCAGTCTAAGCCCTGTGATCAATATCAGGGCTGAAAGACTGAACGCAAAACATTAGTTTATCAATAACATTTAAATACTTTTCTCTGCTTGCCCGTTAGTGAATTATTTATTTGGCGCTGGTCAATTGCACATTATCTTGTTAGTATTAGACTGTAAATTATGTCGGCGTGACTCAGATTGCTCCACCGTGCGCGGCACCTTTCGGCTCACCCAACATATTTCATCCTGTCATCCAACAGTAGACTTTCCTCACTTGTTTAAACGAGAGAGAGGGAACAGTGTCCCTTTTCCACCTGCATGCAATACATATTACAACATCTAGCACCGAGGTATTTCTTTTTCAAAATGGTTTGACTGAAAAATGTCTGTTATAAACCTGTGATTTTTTTTGTACCCAATAATGAAATGTTGTGTAGTTCATTCTTCAATTTTATTTATTGTCTTTAAAAGACTGAAACGTTGTTATCGTAATATTATTTGTGCATTGCCAAGCAGTAATGTGACCCTCAACATAGATGAGGATATCTTTTTGTTTTTTTATATATATAATATTATTTTTTACATTTGACAGTTTTAGCATCAGAATGCATAGAAATGTCATTCCAATCTTTGTAACGGGCTGTGCAATCCAATACATTTATAGCACAGTATCTCCTCCTGGAAAATATCTGCTTGTCTTTGTTGTTACATCTCATTCAGTGGAAAGCAATTGTGTGCCGTGCTCTCTTTTCTTTCTCTCTCTTATGAAAAAAAAATTCATTAAGGAATGACTCAAATGAGCCGTGTCTCCTTCCATACTCCTTGTTGAAATTCAATTTGTATTCATACACAAGCCCGAGTGTTTGATTATTCATAATATTTGTCAGTGAGGCTTTAAGCTTTTTTTCTTCGAGATCTGATAGTTAGTAAGTGCCTTAAAAATCTCTATTTAATTAGCTTATATTGGCTGAGCTCTCTAAAGATCTTTACATTCCGTATGCTTGCAAACATTTTCCGAGTCAGAATTTTTAATCACAGGTTCTGCTCATTGCACAAAATAGATGATTTTGCGAATGGGCCGTTTGATTACATTACTGGAAACTGATTGATGGTGTGTGAGAAAGTGTTCCGTGTACATGTCTATCAAATGGTATCAGCCAAGGAAAATGTTGAATACATATATATTATGAATGAAGAGTGCTGTACTGCATTTCAGCCTCTGGTCCATACTTCAAGCAGACATATGAATGTGTTTGTTCAAGACCTTTTTCCCAGAGTGATCAAAAGACCCCCCCCCCCCCATTTTTCAACTCTCCCAGCTCCTCCTCTTTAACTGACACCTAAGTAGGGCACCACAGAGAAAGGAAAAACACTATTTGGTGGCATACTGTCACTTTAAGAAGGGCCTCTTAAGGACCAGCCTAATCTTCCTCTATCCACTTGGTCCTTGGATTTATAAATTCTCAGCAATCTGGATTTCCAAATCCTTCTCGATTTTGTGAGTGTGAGAGAGAGGGGGTGCAGGACTGGCGAGGGGTAGTGTTGGGGTGGGGGGGGGGGGGGGGGGCATTTGTTTGTGCTATCCTTTAGAAAAGAGCTTACGGGTTCAGCTGAAGAAACGCAGGGAGCTAATGTGAAGATTTAGGACTTTCTCCGAGGCTTGGCCTTGCCTAAGCTCTGTTTGCTTGAGCCGTTTGTGGGGTCCTGCTCACACTAAACCCAGATTAATATTCCCCCATATCCAGCTATCCTCGACATCCACTCCTCACCCCCCACCCGCCCCTCCCCATCTTGGCCCTAATCGTCTCCGTCCCCTAATCCACGCCCGCTCCTTCTCATCTCCCAGTTTATCTCGCCTAAGTAAGCACCTTTCTCAAGGGTTATTTCCATATGAGTAAACAGCAAGAGGACCGTAAATATGTTTTTTTTCCCCCACTTTTCACAGAGTCACCTGACCTACACAGGGTTTAATCAGAGGGATCTATAATCTGTTAATTTGGCCTCAATGGTGTTAATAACGGGAGGGCACAAGTGTGTGTTCAACTATGGCATGCAATATTTCTGCAATACACAATAAGCACTGAGAATAATCTATATCGCTCAAAATCTATAATGCGTAGATTGTTTGTGTTTTTTTTAATGTAGGATCCGAGATTCAAAAGTGCTAGAATGAGAGCAGGAATTCTGTAATTGCTCAAGTAATTCTACACTTGTATTCCTGTAACTCAGCCACAGTGCTCTACCAGGCAGCCTGCTTTTCACCCCAGCAGGGATGCCATTCTACAGCTTCTATAAAAGCAAAGCACTGTTAGACCAGCGTGAGCTCTGTTCTCCAATAATTTCTCACAATGTACTGACTCTACAGGTCTGGTTGTTTATAAATGAGACTAGGCACACTATACATATTCATTTGCTGTTTCTGAGTTTGTAAACCCTGTCCTCTTTCTGTTTCTCAGTGCTTGAGAAGGATGGCCAATGTTAGACTTCACCTCGGGCAGAATTTCGCAGTCATGTGCAGGCATGCTGTCCAGCCTCAGCCCTACACACACTGCAAGCGGCCAAACAGCGCGGCGCATCACTTCAGTGCAGTTTCATTGTCGTTCTATTGCAGCCTTCTCAGCATATTGCGGGAACAGTATCCAAAGCCTCTTCTTTTCCCCTTCTGTTTTTCTTTTTTTCCCTCTCTCTCCCTCTCCGTCTCCCCCTCTTCTCTCCGGAGCAGTTTGCAGAGAAAAGAATAACAAACGTATTTAGAGCAGAGAGAAAGAGGATGAGTTTAGTGTGCTAAAGAGGCTGTCTAAACCCATTACCTAAGTGTCCTTTATCTTCCCATATGCTTTGTTGCCTAATCAGCTTTGTATCTCTCTAAATCCTGGATTGAGATAACAAACAAATGGATCAGCCCAGCGCACAGGGAAGAAAGCCTCTTTCTCAGCGCGCAGAGACAAAAAAAAGGGGACCTTGCGCTGTGCAGTGGCCAGTGGAAGGGGTGCGAGCAGGATGGGTGTCACCGCTGGGCCCTGTAAGAGATGCCCGAACCCCCAAAACTCCCACCCTCTCTAACACAGAACAACTGCCACCTGTTCCAGGCATAACGCATGCTTTCAGCTTTGCGCCCCTAAGCCCTGATTCTGCAGGCTTCTTTAAGGGGAAAGCAGGCTTATTACCAGCATGGGAAAGTAAGGGGTTGATGAACTGAGTTAGAACATGCACTTCCAATGTAACATAGCTACAGGTGCCGGGCAGAATCTACAGTAAATCAACAGGACAAATCTCAGAGTCCCCACACGTTTCATGAAAAATGTTTCCTCAGGATGTGAGGGCTTGAATCGTGGTGTAGCAGTGGGTGACTGGGTGTCATTATAATGATACTGTAGAGTCCATGCTGTATTTGTTCATATTTAGACATGAGAAAACAATGGAAAGGAAAGCTAGATATGATAATCACGAGTCCGCTGGGATTCTCAGACGACGGAGGATCAGCAGTGGTGCAGGCAGTCAGACGGGCGATGTGCAATCTCTCCCCTTCCTTCCTTTATGCCGTTCGGACTTTGTGATGGACAATCATCCATTTACGTCGGCTCTCACCGGCCTCCCTCTGATTGAAGCCCGCCCGTGATCGATGACTCACAAAACGCATGTAACTCCAACCCCCCAAAATCTGCTCCCCTCCACGCCTCGCTAGTGACATTTTCCAGCTTTATGACTGAACTCACTACTGGCCGCCTCATCGTTCCCCTTTTCCCCAGTAAAGTGGCGTCGTGTCTACGGGGGAGGTGGTAAAGGCAACTTTGGTCTTTAAAACAGGCCATCGGGCGGCTGTGTGCAAAAGTAAGCTGCCTGAGGTAAAAGCACCCGCTAAAGCAGCCGACACCGCGAGCCTACAGCCCCAGAGTTACAGATCCTCCCCTCCCCAGGCCCTGGCAATAATAGAGACGTATGCGAGATTGAACCTGCAGATACACATTCGCACGTCATCTCTCCCCCGCGGATCAATGTCAGACGAAACACCACCCCGTCATCGCCCCCTATGCAGGGCTGGAGCTAATGTGCCAGGCCCACTAATCCATACCAGGCAAATTAGCCATTCAGACACATTGGGAGAGAAAAGATTTACTTTGCACTGGCTAATTATGTGAGCTAATCATGAGCCTTTAAGAGCTCCTTATTAGAGATGTTTGTTCACACTCCAATTGATGCGGCTAATGAGACAGGGACATCCTGACCCGCCCAAACCAGTCGGGGGAGGGATAATCAGGGTATTGGACATAATCAATTGTTAAAGGCTCTTAATAGCTCCGCTAGGCCTCAGCCGCGGAGCAAGCCATCGTTAGCGAAGGAAGGGGGAGCTCCGTCATCTCTTCCTCTGATGAGCTTTTAGTAGATTAACTGACAAATGTGCAGGAAGGTTTCTTTACACTGCAAAAAAAATGTCTGTCTTAACAAGTGCTTTAGTCTTGTAATGATACTTAAAATCTTTTTTTTTTTCTCAAAAGTGGAAAATATTAGCTTGTTTTAAGTTACTTTTTGCTTGACAAGTGAAATTATCTTACCCCACTGGCAGATAGTTTGTCTTATTTAGCAAAAAAGTAACAGAAATACGATTCTAAAGTCTAAATATAAGATTAAAATGCTTGTTAAGATTTGGTTTTTGCAGTGTAGGAGGCCAACATTGTGGATGGGCTTTGCGGCTGTTGTTCAGGAGAAGGGACTGTGCCCTATCGCTAATACTATTTTACATTCAGAAATACATGGTGCCTTTGTATAATATGTGCATCGGGCTCTTCCCAGGTGAAAAAGTAGTATACTTTAGTGTAATAAAAATATAATTTAAGTATACAAAGGTTATTACAAGTATACTTTTCCTTTTTGTACTTAATTTGAAGTATGTGTAAGATGTACTTTTAAAAATTGTACTTAAGCAAATATAGTTTCACACCGTAATACTTTTCAAGTTTGTTTCAAACGCACTGGTGACATAAATAAATTGTACTGCAAGTTTATTTAAGATACCAACAAATCATACTTTTTGTTAGTGCACTTAAATATACTTAAGTACACTAACATAATCCCATTTTAACATACATAGTGCACTTAAGTATACTAAAAATAGTCCCATTTTAACATACACAGTGCACTTGAAGTATGATTAAGTTCTACGTTTGAACAACTTTAGTGCACTTAGTATACTTAAAGCACTGCCAATTTAGCACAAAGTATATAAAAAAAGTTGTATATGAAAAAGTATATTTCAGTATTTTTCACCTGGGTTGTGAAGAGATTATTTGATGCATTTTATGCCACGTTTGGCTCCTTTCCTGTGACCAAGATGCTGTGAATTGATTGCTAAGATATTGTTTTGGGTGTGATTCAATAGGAAAACCTGCAATGAATGTCCTTCACACAAGAGCTTGAAGGACAGCTAGAAACTATCCACCCTTAAAGTCTACACACATGTACATATGCACAGGCAGCCACACACACACACACACACAATAGCAATGCTGCTGACCAAGCCTGTAACGGGGCCAGTGAACCTAGAGGTGAGTCTCACCGGCTCACTCCCCTGGGAGGGAGGGCCCCGGCGCCTCTCACGTCCGCCCCGCGGCGACACGGCTTCCACAACAGTACCTGAGCAGGTTTGGGGAAATAGAGGCCATTTATAACAGCCGCACATCTCCGCTCCGTCCCCGGTTCAGCGCGCGCGGAGACAAAGCGAGCCTTCTCCATGTTAATGTCACACAATTACCTCTTAACTGTTCAAACAAATAGCGGGGATGGGAAAAGTGACATCAAATCAAAACTGTCACAGGTGATCGAGTCAAGTCATCGAGAGGGCCCGCCTGGCGACTGCCAGGAGACGACCGTCAAGGGGGGGGGGGGGGGGAGAGGAGGCGCAAAGATGTGGGGGGTGAGATTCGAGGTGATAACGGACTCCTAATAATATATAAACACTCCTTTATTTTTCGCTCTGTTCATTTTCAAGTTGGGGACAGTGAAAGATGAATAATATATGCCACCCTCTCTCTCTCTCCATTCTCTAGGGCTTGGGCTTGCAAGCATGGAAAATGGAGTGGTTTGGATTAATGATATTGAAAATGATAGAAAGGAGATTGAAAATTCTTTCCCCTCTAAACCATGCAGACCGTATACCTGCCAAGGCACTGCCTTCCAGTAGATTTTAAACAGGGGTACTCACAAAACTGTAGCTCACTGCTCTATTAGCAATCTCAATGTGTATTCCATATCTTGCATAGGTTAATGGACAATAGATAACTTTTTTTAAAAGGACCACCGAAACACGTTGTATTAGCCTGACAATATTCAAATGAGTACAACCATTTATTTGGAAGTGATATTCATTCTTGCTTGTGCTGTGGTTGGCCATATTCTGGCGATGTGCAGAGCATTGTGCCAGGCCATTGATTCAGAGAATGTGTCCCCCCCTCTCATCAATGGCAGGTCATCCCTCATCGAGAACTCGATGGCACAGAGAACGTTTCGGCATGAGCGCGGAGAGATCCTTGGGAACGTGGGCATTTGAGGTGATTGTCATAGGGAAAGGTGATAACTTGGAGTCACACTAATATTATCTCGCAGTATGTCACCTCATAAATCCTGGACAGCGGCGCTGAGTACCCCTGATAGTCGCACGCAGAGCCAATGAAAGAGCCAGATTGCTTTCTGCCGTGACAATACTGAGATATCTGTGGCTTAGGGAGGTGCACTTGAGATCCAGGCTTGCCCTCTAAACGGTTTGCTTCTTGTAACATTCTTTTGCGGGTGCTATCGAGCTTGTTACATAGAAACACACTGCACACCTGTGTACATTATTTCCCAAATGCTAATTGTTCCATCAATTCATTAAACAACCAGCATTTCTGATTTGTTGAGACAACCGAGACAGTGAATGATAGAACAGATGAGTGAACATGCAGATGGTTGTGAAGCTAATTATAAGTGATAGAGATGTTCTTCCTATTTAGCATTAATCAATTAGACTAGAAGTGGTTACAACTCATAGTGTTTCCTTCGTGAGCAGAGTGAACCAAAGCCACAGTGGAGGTGCTGTCAGAGTTTCAACCGTGTGATCACGGCCTCCCCTGTGCTGTGATTTGTAGGGAGGGAGGGGTTTCCTCACAGCTGGTTTTCATTGCTGGAGGGAAATGGTGTACAACTGATATACATCCGGGCCGGGCTGGCAGGACAGGGTTTGCAGAAGAGTTGGAGCCCACATATCGAACCTGGAAGACAGCAGAGGAGGAGAACGTGGGGGTGGGGCTGGAGTCGGTGAGGTCATAGGTGAAGGGAAAGCCAACAGGACAACCCGGCCATCGCTCCCTCCAATTGCACGCCGCCTCTCCCGCTCCACAAAAGTATCTTGAACAAGGGAAGAGAAGAGGGGAAAGATTGCAGCTCATGCTAATGATATGCTAATGTAATGCAAATGAAGAGTTCTTGAAGGCGGAGGGGTAAAGTTTAGTTAGGGAGCATGCGGTGAGACAGTGAGCGAGGAGCGACGGTTGGGTGAGCAGTGAGCACACACTGTGCCAGCCGAGAGGGAGGCCAAGTTACCAGGGAGAAAACAGTACAGGCCGCCCCAGGCTTAATGGCTGCTGATTGATTTCCAAATTAAATTTCATGCCTTTTTCCTTTTTTCGTTCTCAGTTTCTCTTTGTTTTATTTTTGTAGACTATCCTGCCCCCCCCCCCCCTTCTTTTACCATGTGCATTTTTTCTGTAAAAGTATTTACATTACATTACATGTATTTGGCAGATGCTTCCATCCAAAGCGATGTAACCTACAATCAGTGTATAGCGAAGGTCATTGGAATAAATACAAGCACAGGTCTGATAAAGTACAATTCTATCATAAAGTAGCAGCTATCCAAAGCCATGAACATCAAGTCTAGTTTACACAGTAAAGTTATGGCAAAGTCTATAGGCTAAGTCAGTAAAGCTATGGCTAAGTCTTAAGATAGAAGTGAGACACAATAAAATCACTACAAAATCAACGTCAAGATACAAGTGCTACATGAAAGTGCAAGAACATCGAAATACAAGATAGAAGTGGTAGGCCTACATGAAAGTGCTACTTAATTGGTGGGTAGCCCTGCAGAGTAGTGAAGTGTGAATGTCAGTCAAGGTAGAGTCTGAAGAGGTGTGTCTTCAGACCATGACGGAACATAGGCAGTGACTGAGAAGTTCGCAGAGGAATAGGGAGTTTGTGCCACCACTGGAGAGCTAGGGTGGAGAAGCTCCGCAGTTGGGACAAGTGAGAACCATTCAACTCGAGGGTGGGAAGTGCGAGTCGCCCTGCTGCAGTACAGCAAAGTGGTCGAGCTGGAGTGTCATGCTGAATTATGTCCTGTAGGTAGATAGAGGATGTCCTTTTGGCTGCAGTGTAGGCCAGAGTCAGAACCTGAGTGGAGTGAGACGTGAGAACTTTGGAAGGTTGAAGACAAGTTGGGCTGCCCATTCTGGATGAGCAGTACAGGCGGTTAGGCGCAGGCTGGTAGGCTTGCAAGAAGGGAGTTGCAATAATTTACACTGTAAAATTATTGCAACTCCCTTGACAGTTTCAAACTTACCTGCGTAGAGAGAAGCAAATCTCACTCCAAGCTTCCTAAATATGAAATGCTATTATCTTTAATGAGACTGACTGATATCTTTAGAACTGTATACCATAGACCATATTCATATATAGCACAGGTATCTAGTCCTCAAAGAAATCAATGTACTACTGAATAGTGTAGTTTTGAAGAAAAAATAAAGATTCATCTAATACTGTAATCATATTGTTGACACCACTTACAACTAAAGGGCTGACACCAACTATTGTGTTTTGCTTTTTAGGTTTTATTTGTTGACACCCTAAAGGAGACTATTGGCATAATAATTAGTCATTAGAGTCTTTCTGTTAAAACATATCCCAAAATTATTTACAACATTGCCAGCCTATGTAAATTATCACCAAATATTTAGCATCGCACATTTGAGAAAATGTGCTAATTGAACATTGACATGAACAAGAGTATTCTGTAGGAATATGAAATGAAAAACAGCAGTTCTGAGACCAATGTCAAATTCTTATCCGTGGCTATGCCCTTGTATAGGATATGAGGGTGACAGGAGCCTGTGGTCAGTTCTAAGCTGGTGTCGAAGCCATTAAGTTACATTTGCTCTGACAAATAGGGTTGACACTTTTAAAGCAGCAGCTAATAGATGCGAGAGCCAGCCATGGCAGAGTGGGGGTTGAGTTCTCCTCTTTATTCAAACGGATTGTGAGTGTGTTGGAGTGAGAACAGAGTAGGGAAGACTGATCGACTACATTACCCTGTCAATTCAGCTTACTACGCCCCCCATCTCCAGCATCACTCTAAAAACGGGAACAACGTTAGGTTTCCCGACAAGTTAATGTTGTCACTTTGTCTTGTGCCCTGCTAAATCCCAAAGAGCTGTTTCACCACTGTCACTGTTTGAATTTTAAAGATATTCTAGTGGGGACTGCACAGGACAAGATCTGTTGTGTTGGGTCTGGGTATCAGGGCACCAGGATGTGTGTGTGTGTGTGTGTGTGTGCGGGGGGGGGGGGTCTGGTCAGGAGCTGGCAGTGGAACGATGCAAACCAACGCAACTTTGAGTGAACCAGCGTAGAGGAGGACCCTGTAATGAGATGAGCAGGGGGAAAAAAACAAGCGCGGTGGCGAAAGTAATTTTCTTTTTTAAACGAAATATTAATGATCTTACATTCAGGTTTCATTTGCAAGGCGGGTGGAAGAAATTGCATTCTATTTGTAAGTCTGGAAAAAGCCCAGGCGATAGGTAATAGGTGTTGGGAGGGGTGGAGGGGGGGGGGGCAGTGAGGATGAGGGGAGACGAGACAAAAAGAGTTTCCTCGAAAGGCGGGAAGCAGGTGAGAGAAAAATAAGAAAAGGACAGATGGAAATGGAAATTTATGACATTGAAAATGACTGTGACAGAGACAACGGGGCCAGTTGTTTCTTCTTTCTTTGTTCTTTCTTTTCTTTTCTTTTTTTGAAACCACACCAGCTAACCTTGCAATGAGGGCAAATGAAAGAAAAATAGGTTGGAGAGTTGCGGAGAAAATTTGAGGAGGGGTGCGCTTGTTGGTGGGGAGATGGGGGGGGGGGGGTGTATTTTCTGTTGTGGGGAGAGAAAGACAGAAGGACATTAGCGACTAGATGATGTTGTCAGGGGCTGATGTAAATTGGAGCACTACATAGTCAACAGACACACTCGGCTAGCTGCAAGTGGCTGCACTCAGAGCTGTGGCACTGACAAATGGAATATTTTTGGAGGACTTAATCAGAGGAAATGGGTCTCATCTGCAGGTGACACGTCTCCCTGCTCCAGTGCTCACAAAGAGAAAAATGACTGCCTGCCTCAACTGCTCCCCCCCCCCCCCTCTCTCTCCTCTCACTCCCTCTCTCACCGGGCGGCAAGGCACAACCCAGGGAAGGGTACAAAGGCCATGTGGCAGTTTCAGCTTTTAGATTTATATGGGAGAGGGCAGGGAGAGGCACACGTACAGGCAACAATGGGAGCGTGTGAGCTCAGGCACACACACATACGCAAACACCTATATGTTCACTGGCACATTCACGCACACATGCTTGCACATGCACACGAGTAGCACTAGCTTGATCAATGTCATTTTCCCCAGCCAGGTAACTGTCAGTGTAACTTTGACTGGTTGCTTCCCTTCCAAATGATGGACTCACACATAAATATCTTTATACTTACATATAGGCACAGGTAGAAAACAAAAAATGGAAACGCAACAGTGATCCAACGGTGAAAGGGCTCTGGTGGTTCCGTAAAGGTGGGAGGTGCATTTTGCTGGCATGGTTTGGGTGCACTCATACCCGGTACAAGGTTGATATCCATTGTTATTTAATGGTACTAATAGAGAGGTACTCATCTTCATCCCATGTTAAAGCATTTCTCTCTTGCAAAGAAGCGTGTCTTTCAAGATGACACTGCTCCTATCCACAGAGTTAGTTCCCCTAACGGTTTGAGGAGCATGGCACTTATGTTAACTAATCCAAAAGTCATGACCTTTTTAGCTACCAAATTGTAACCCAGTTTAGCATTTATAGGATATTCTCGCACAACACATGACCTTGTTTTCCACTTCCTTGAACTAAGCATCAGCTGACTGACTTTCTTGTGGATGAGTGGTAGCATATTCCTCATGCGGAATTCCAGATGATGGTAGACTCCATGCCAAGCCCCATAAAAGCCATACTGGCTACATGGGATGGTCAGACACCCTATAAGCAACTTGACAGTGGTATTTCCTCCTCTGTTTATAACCTGTATATACCATAGATGTGTATGCAGGCGTGTGCATTCTTGATATTTAGTTACATTCCTATACATGAGAAAATATATAGTGAATGCTATAAGAAGGCCTTTTCTTAGGCAGAACAGGAAAAATAAGTGTATGAAGGTAAGGTCAACTCAAGGTATGCTGTGCTTAGTCATTTTGTAAACCTGTTTTCTACAGGGTGGTAAATGCAACATAAAATAAATGTATTTTAGCATGCATTTGTTCTCAACCAAAATTAAAAAATTTTCTCACATTTAACCCTGGAAAATTCACTTTTCCTACATTTATGATGTTTGAAATGACAGGACATATTAACAAAATAATGTTTTAATGAAATTCCTGTATGTTAATGTACGTACATATGTATACAATGGTTCAATTTATAACAATAAAAAAAGCGTTCATGCTGAGAATAGCATAATAAAAGTCCTATGCATGATAATAAGAATGATGGCATTTCGTAGGAACAAATAAGTGTAGACTCCATTTCATCCAAGGGTTGACGCATCCCCAATGCTCCTTGCATATTCCATTCACTTTCATACCATAGTAAATTGCCAAATGCACGTTCTCTCGCAAAATGTACAGTGCAGTTGTACACAATTTGCTGAGCTCAATTTGTCTGGATTATAGTAGGTCTTGGAAAAATGAACTTTACAGTTGACTCTGCAGTAGAATTCTACAATAGAATGGCCATTTATGATCAATCAGTGTAAATTATCATATTTTATCCCTTATAATCATTCTGTAATCAGAGGACTACTGATTATAGCTTTGTTTCACACATTGTCATCAAAAGAACTTTGTCTTATAGATTCAATTGAGTCACATTGCCATCAAGTATTTTTCTAATAGTTTTGACGGACTGGGACGCCCCAGGTTAGAACAATCCAGGGCCGCCTGGCTGAAATGGTTAGGTGAGATTGGTTACATTTGTTATTAAATCTTTTTCCTTTTTTGAACTGAATTTTTAACAATGGCAGATTTTCCAGTCACATACTAATGGAATATCATGAAATGTTTAAATGGCATTACAGGTATTTGATGTTTGACAACATGTTTCATACATTTAGTTAAATATTTAGGACAGTTAGCTAAAGGTTAGATTTAATAAATGTTTCATACATTTATAAACATGTGAAAATAATGTAAATGAGTTCCACCTCTGGTGCATTATGCAAAGACTAAGGTGGGTGACAAAAGTGGATGTTTTAGCTAATGATTGGAATCTGCCATTTTAGCTCTCTCATGACTGTGCAGATTTAAAGGATAGCATGCAGTCTATCATAAAAGACAACTTTATGTAAAATTAATGCAGCATGTAAAATAACAAAAAACATCAAAAAGGTTCGTTTTGGATCTGAACAGATACAGTATATGCATGCAACTAACATGCAAATTAAACAAGAGTGGGGTAAGCATGGTAGCTAGCTAAAACATAACAAATGTGTTTCTGCAATATAAACAAAAGAAAGCCGAAAAAATGTATCTGGATTAACATATTAGGTATCATAAAATAGTGTTTGCTTAAGCTTGAGAAGAATATTAGCTGCTTATACAGCAGTACTGTTGTTAAATTCCTATCTACTCGCCAGCCTAAATGTAAGGGGTAGTGGTGTAGTGGTTATAGCAGGTTCCCATTGTGAAGACCAACATTCAACTCTTGTGACTTTTCAGGTATGTCATTTTTTGTGGGGGCATTTCAGTCATGTTTCAGTGTTATACAAAAAACTACCAATGACAGTGCATTACAAATTGAACACTTTTATTGAGGGTGGATAATATATTGCTTTTACATTCTAAATGTAAATATTGTATGTAGTATTATCTAAGTGTGTGCCTGGTGGTTGCATGGCTTTACAAACACCCACCTGTTTGATTTCTGAAGAAATGTACATGCTTTTAAGGATTTCCTTTACTTTCATTTAATTAAGCTGCCAGTTAAAAGATTCAAATATTCAGCTAAATGTACTGTATATGGTATTTATGAAATCTATCCTAGCTAAAGGTATAAAATATTTGGTTAAATGTACAAAACATGTTTCATACATTTGGATAAGACTCCTGCATTTAGCTAAATGTTTTATACGTTTAAGAAATAATTGATTAAATGTGTGAAATAGTTGTGTTTGAAATATACACCTAAATGTAATACATTTAATAAATGTGTTGTACATTGGTGTCATACATGTAAAAATGAGACATTGAATAAATGTATGACATATGATATATTTGCATAAAGGTATGAAACATGTACTAAATGTTTTAAACATTTGTTAAATGTTTGAATGTTTAATAAAACAATTTCTTAATGTATCACACACTTTGCTAAATGTTTAAAATACCTAGCTTAATGTTTCAAATAATTAATTAAATTTTTAAACAGTTACAGAATGTTGAAAACCATTAAATAATAAAAAATTCATCTTAAATGTGTATTTCTTAATATATGTGTCTTAAATATGTGATTTTGGGGGAGCATATTTAATATGTCAACCTGTCATTTCTAAGATCATAAATGTAGGGAAAAGTAACATTTTTAGGGATTGGTTTAGAAAAAACGATATTTGTGGAATTGCGAAAATGCATGTTAATTAAATGCCTTTATGTATTGGCACCCGTATCTTCCATGTTAAATAATTCATTTGTAAAAGAAATAAATACAATTTTATTATGTGTATTCTGCTATAATCAGTGGCAATGTGTCTGACTGGTAACAATGGCAGACATAAAAAGTCTGGAGGAAAAAGTATTGGAATGTTAAATTTCATAAATTTTCAAGCATTTGAGCATTCAAGCATGTTCAAATGCTTGAAAGCATTCATCACAGCTGAATGATTGAATGTCTACAATAGTTGTGTATTACCTTCCTACAGGTGATAATAACCTTTATATTCATAAACTACTGTATGTAATATTCATTTTTCTAACTGTCACAATGAATTAAACAAAACACTTTTGAAGTAATGAACAGGAATTACTGTTGTGCCCTTGGAGCCCCGTGTATGCCAAACAGAGTTGTGTGAAGCATAAACACCATTATCTTGCGGAATGTAACCAACACATCTGATAATTGATTTATTTTATTATATTGCTTGGAGAAAAAAATAACCTGCATTTAAACTAGAGCCCGACCGATATATCGGACGACAGATATATCGGGCCGATATTTGCATTTCAGGATCATACTGTATCGGTTGTGGCCGATATGAACGACCAATATATTTTTTTACACTGACACGTGGGTGCTCCTAGCACTCCATCTGGTTCTCGCTACCTTCAACATATCATGTGACATGGAATCTTCACTCAGTCAGAGAGCAGCGCTGCCGCTGGAGGAAGACTCATTGAATGAAAGGAAGGAACAAGTTTGCTAGCGAATTGAATATTGTCAATAATAATAGTGTATTAACACAACAGTATGTTAATCATTCTTTAATTGCGGTCTTAATAAATGTTTGCAAATTGCCGATCAATGTGAAGTAACGTTAACTTGCTTTCACACAACCTAGGCTATGTTTCTCATGTTAACTTATAGCTAGCTAATTACTAAGCCTAGCTAGCTAAATTCCTACTAAATTCGTATTTCCAAACTGAATAAATACTGCACCTCTAACCACAAAAATGGTTTGCTAGATTAAAGTGGCTGTAACGTGCCAAATACAAACTTTTTTTATCTGCAGATTTAATGTTTTAACCGGTTTCATGAATCAGCTGTCAGCGTAAACGGTTGCTATCGTTACTAGCATAAAAGAGACAAATCTATGGCTCTCCAGTGAGAATGTCACTCCACCATTAATTTCCTTTCCAGTGGATTTGGTTTCCAGTAGCTTTCGATTTTATGTCCACTCACGGACATGATTTCTCTAATTAGCCTCCAGCCCAGCATCAGAAAGTTTTTGCTGCGGACGTGCGGAGTGATATTAATTTAAACGTCCAGGTACTATATCGTGAATATAGACACAGCTTTGAACGCCTCTCAACCAATCATAATGCGTGGTCAGAATTACAACAGAATACAACAACAAAGAAGAGCAACAAGTAAAGATAGCGTTACCATAGAGTTGCGCTAGCATTAGCAACGTGTGTATGTCCACAAGAAGGACTGCATGGAATCAGCTGAAAATGGTCTCAATCAACAGCATCATGGGTAAGTCGTAAATGAGACATTATGTCCAAAATTCCAAACTAACCCTTTAAAAATAAGGTACTGATGTTTATTTAACTGTATTTCATTTTTATTAATTTTTTATTGAAATGGTCAGTAAGTTACATAAGTACTAATGTTTATTTGCTATTTATTTCATTTATATTCTTTATTTGATCACAGTGTTCATTTCTAAAATTGCTTTATGATGTTAATCGTTAATAATGTAAAAGTTTTTGTAATAAAGTTATTTGTTTAAGAAAGCAGTCTTCTGAGAACCTTTGCATAGTCATATTGGTGCTAAATCTGTGCACAATCCACGTAGAAAAGGTCTATTTTCATTCAAGCTCAAAAGTTCACTATATCGGCTGCCATATCGGCAATCGGTGAATTTCCCCCTTTAAAATCGGTAGCCTATCGGTATCGGTCTCAAAAAAAGTGAAAAAGTGGTATTTTTACTGTCTACAGAGGATAATACAAATGCGCAGAGTATGATGTGTGTCATGCCCTGCTTTATAAAACAGCTCTTGGAAAATATAGGCTAACAACTCCTGACAATGTAGTTGGGAAGAACTATGTTGGTCTTGACAACTGCTCATTAGCTTTGCAATTTAATATCAATCATATTGTAGCGATCAAGCTAAGAGACAAGCCAGGCAGATCTTGACCAAGACTCATTCCTTCTTTATTAATGCTTTTCAAGGTTACAGAACAGAGATGAATGTAAGACTGACCCAGAGCCTGGACTGACAGCTCTTGTCCCATCACAGGCTCCCGTATGCAAATTAAAGTGTACTGTTTCTAGCTAGCCACTTATTAGCTAGCTACTGAACCAATCACAATCACAAACATAAACAGACACACACCAAAGCTATAGAGAGAGAAAGCCATTGACTGCAATAGAATGGAAAAAAGTGCAATGCCATGCTTTGAGCATCAGGGGGCAGTGCTGAACAGAGCAGAATCTGATAGAAGGTGAATGGAGCTAAATGCTATAAAATTATCATCACAGTCTATTTCAAATATTTAACTGGAGTAATCCTGTCATTGTTACATGGCCAAATGCTTATAATGAATACATAATTATAAGCCGACATGCAATCGGTGGCTGTGTTATGATCTAACTTTCAAAACATTTCCACTAGCATTGATGCTACGCAATGTTGATGAGTTCGCCGGTTCATGAATATTCATTACCGGCTCGTCAGGCCACAATCCCGTCCTGTTTTGCGGCAGTCCCGTCCTGTTTAGTAGCCTAGCTGGTTAGGTAGCAAACAGAGAAGGATTGTGACAGAGATGGTTTGCTATCTACATAGCCAGGTTATATCAACTTTGTATAACAACACGGTGGAAATATAAATGTACTGAAAATTCAAATAAAGTGATCTGACAGTGTTGAAAGGATGTGTTGTCGATGTGAAAAGTGATTGACATTCACTGCAGCCAGCCCTCGCTTGTTAACTAAGAAACCAGGGGTGCATCCCAATACTCGAAAGATGCACCCTCCTTTCCTTCACTACCACCTCCTCTCCTCCGTGCCCCGGAAACAGATCTTTGTGTTTTAATCTAATGTTGCTGATTACATCTGAATTACGTATTAATGCTTACATACTAATTAATGTCTCAATGCAAACTGCAATGTCAGGGACATTGTATAGCCTACTGTACAGGAAAATACATGTACTCAAAAGGTTCAGGCAGTTTTGCATATTTCCGGAGGAGTGGTAGTGGGGGAGTGGATTTGGAACATGGTCACGTGGTAATCCTAGCTACGTCACAGTACAATCACTTGAGGAGGCCTATTCGCATTTTCAGCTCAAATGAAATATCATCTCCACTGAACTATAGTGGTTAGCTCGCAAGGAGCATACAGCGCGGTAGCTGACTGTAGCTGGTTAGCTAACAGTTATCTTGTGCATAATAATGAAATGGTTTTAAAATGTGTAATATTTCTAAGGACAGACTTCACATCTCAAGATGCGTTACATTACTAGTAACCTACCCCAGTGAACATGTTGAAAAGTTGATGAAATGCCATCGTGTCGTGAAAAACCGCCAAGATAGCAAGAGGCTAGCGGGTCTAGCGGACGAGTTGGCTGGAGTAGCGTTCGCTGGTGCACTGGGCTGAGGGCTCCGCTCACAGACCCACCCGCTGCTAACTCACCAAACGCAATCTTCCAGCTTTACTAACATTGCCCCGCTGACACTGGATGAAAAACAACTATCGTAACGTTAGTCCTAGGATGTAGCCAGGCTATATCCGGGTAAAACTGGCTAAATTAGAGATAAATTGAATTAAATTGACATGTCTGTCAACCTAAATTTAAACCCCTCTCGACGATGCATATGACGGCCTATCATATAGGCTAGCTTGTTGGCTTGTTGGCCTGTTTTGTTCACGTACAGCTTTGAACAACATAACGGCGACGTTAATCAAAGTTTGTTAATAACGCTACGAGATGGCTATTAAACATTTTAGTAACTATTCGCAGCTCATTTATCTGAATTCGCAGTTGTGGTAAGGCTGTGAGGCGATTTCAACAAGGTAACATTAGCCTACGAAGCCTTCAACATTAATCTATCTAACGTAGACACAATAGTTCACCATAGTTCATTATATCAGTCGAACATGGACATTCTGGAGAGACTATACTTGCAAAATAGGCTAAAGTACAATTTTCACGTAATGGCCATTTCCATTACGATTTCTCATAATTTAGGCTACACCTCACGTTAGCTAGCCGCGCAAGGCTGGTTCACGGGAAAGCTTGAGAGAGCGGGTGGGACTCAGGATCTACTGGTGTAGCTTGCCTATACCACGGACGGTGGATTAAGCAAAATAAAGAAGTGGACGCAATAATCATTAATTATGTGAATGTAATCATACACATAACGTTAATGTATCTATGTATTTATTGTTTTGGTTTTCACATAACATCGATTGTTCAGTGGGTCTGTGGTGGGCGCTGGACTGGAAAGAAATGTTTTAATATGGGAAACGTTGGTCAAACATTAGCCGTTTATATGTTTCACCTTCAATACATGGCATGCAGAAAGCTTGAAAAAGCGGTTGGGATCACCAACTGCAATACCACAGACAGTAAATAAACAAACAGGTGCAACAATCATTATTTAAGTATGTGAATGTAATCAGAGCATAGACGTATTCAATAATTTATCGATGTATTTATTGTTTTGATTTTCACATAATATCGATTGTTCTCACAAAACCCACTCCGCGGTGGCTCTAGATTTGCAGCGGCAGCCATTACTCTCTGCAAAAGGGACAAAATGACCACCTTCACGTGACATGTCACGTTAGCCAATCAGAGAAAAACCTTTGGGCTGTGGAAAATGTGCCGTTACCACTACCCTATTGTGTGTAAGGTAGGGGTAGAAGTGTGGGAATGTACGGTGGCAGGAATCGAGAGATGGGTCTTCAAGAAGGCGGATTTGGTGAGACAGGTGTGTGCGGGTTGGACCCGTAATGCACGACTCAGAACACGGACGTAATAATAAATGCCCGCAAGGGCTTTATTATGGGGAAATCCAAAAATCGTAGTCACACAAGCAAAGTTCATCCACAGAAAATCCAGCCAAAAAACCAAAGTATAGTACCGAGGGAGAAGGCAGTCTCGGAATCGGTACACCATGCACAAGTTCAGAAACCAGAGTAGCTGTCAGCGGAGCAGAAGTACAATTCAGGGGTAAGCAGAGTTCGTAGGTCGTGGGACGTTGCAGGAGTCAGACCGAAGTCCTATCCGCGGGGCAGAGGTACAAACAGACAGCAGGCAAAACTCGTGGTCAAAAACAGGCAGTAGAAACGGTAGGCAGGCAGTAACAATGGTCAGTAAACAGGCTTGGATCAATAACAAAAGTCAGACAATGGATAACGCTCAAAAGTGACAGTAGTAAACTAACAGGCAACAATTTCGCGAAGACAAGACATGAACACTGAGCTTATATGCAGGTGTAGACAGGTGCAGACACTTAGCTTGAGAGCAGCATGCGAAGGGGAATCAGGTGTGGAAAGCTGACGAGGTAACAAGATAATTAGTAATCGTTAGTAATAAACCTATCCTGACCTAGCGTTAGTAAATTAGTAAATGACATGCACAAGAAACGTAAGGTAAACATGAACACATGGTTAGAGAGTTAGTATTACCCAATCCTGATCTAATGTTAGTAGATTAGTAAATAGACACGGGAAAATGAAACAATTAGGGAAGGCTGAGTGACAGCAAGAGAGAGAGGGAAAACAGCATGAATGCAAGGCTGCAGAAAAACACGGAAATATGTATGCTAAATAAACTGCATCGTAACATAAACAGAACACAAGCATGACAAGAACAGAAAAATAAACTGTGACAATAACTAAACATGAAACGTGGCATGAACATGGCAGAAACGTAACAGGACCCCCCCCCCTAACGACCGACTCCTGACGGTCTACACAGTTTATCAGGGTGGTCACGGTGAAAGTCACTTATCAAAGACTTGTCAATGACAAGACTGGGAGCGATCCAGGAACGCTCCTCAGGGCCATACCCCTCCCAGTCCACCAGATACTGGAACCCCCGGCCTCGCTTGCGAATGTCCAGTAGCTTCTTAACAGTGAAGGCCGGGTGGTTATCTATGATACGGGGAGGAGGGGGTGGGGGATCAGGAGGGCAAAGGGGGTCAGTGGAATAGGGTTTAATGCATGAAACATGAAACGTGGGGTGAATCTTAAGGGAAGGGGGCAAAGACAGCTTGACAGAGGTGGGATTGATTATGCTCAGAATCTTAAAGGGACCAATGAAACGGGGTTGCAGTTTGTGGGAAGTGGATTGTAGGGGAATGTCTTTAGAGGAGAGCCAAACTGAATCGCCAGGCTTGTACTCAGGGGCTGGAGTGCGGTGGCGATCAGCGACTCTACGATTCCGTTCAGCCGTGCTCAATAGCGCGGCCCGGGCGTCTCTCCAGATCTTGAGGCAGCGTTGCATGTGGGTGGCAAGGGAGGGAACAGCAATCTCGGCCTCTTGATCGGGGAACAGTGGGGGTAGGTAACCGAGGGAAACTTCGAATGGGGACTTTCCAGTAGCGGCGCAGGGCAGGGCGTTGTGTGCATACTCGACCCAGGTGAGCATCTTGCTCCATGAAGTGGGATTCTTGGCCGACACACAACGTAAAGCAGCTCCGAGGTCTTGGTTGGCCCTTTCGGTTTGACCGTTAGACTGGGGGTGGTAACCTGACGTGAGGCTGGAGGTGGCTCCGAGAGCCGAACAGAATGCCTTCCAGACCTGGGAGATGAACTGGGGGCCACGGTCCGAGACAATGTCTGCGGGAATGCCATGGATCCGGAACACTTCTTTGACCAGTAGATCCGCGGTTTCTTGGGCAGTGGGCAATCCAGGCAGGGGGATGAAGTGCGCCGCCTTACTGAACCTGTCGACCACAGTCAGGATGGTGGTGTTGCCCTCAGAAGGGGGAAGTCCAGTCACAAAATCCACCCCGTTGTGGCTCCAAGGGCGACTGGGCACTGGCAGAGGTTGGAGCAGACCAGCTGGGGCCTGGTGAGAGGCCTTGCTCCTGGCACAGGTGGTACAGGCCTTGACGAAACGCCTGGTGTCGGGGATCATGGAGTTCCACCAGAACCTTCTCTTGAGAACAGCCAGGGTCCGGGTAAAGCCGGGATGGCAGGACATGAGGGAGGAGTGAGCCCATTGGAGGACATGTGTCCGGGCGGCGAAGGGAACGTAAAGGCGTATACCGGGATTGGACCTGGGATCGGGCTCATCACGTAGCGCCTTCTTGATAATGGCCTCAATCCTCCAGAACACCGAAGCAACGGTGCAGGACCCAGGGAGGATGTTCTCCGGCGCCTCTCGCTCGGAACTGGCCATGAACTGTCGGGACAAAGCATCTGGCTTGACATTCTTGGAACCAGGGCGGTAGGTCAGAGAAAAATTGAACCGACCAAAGAACAGGGCCCATCTGGCTTGGCGGGAGTTCAACCTCTTGGCTGTCTGTAGGTACGCCAGATTCTTATGGTCGGTCCAGACCACAAATGGTTTCTCGGCGCCCTCCAACCAATGCCTCCACTCCTCCAGTGCTAGTTTGACAGCGAGTAGCTCACGGTTTCCCACGTCATAATTCCTCTCTGCTGGAGACAGCTTACGGGAGAAGAATGCACAGGGATGTAGAAGGTTGTCAGTGGGGGAAACCTGAGAGAGCACGGCCCCTACTCCGGTGTCGGACGCATCAGTCTCCACGACAAACTGACGAGTGGGGTCGGGGTGCACCAGAATTGGAGCGGAGGTGAACAGTTTCTTGATTTTTTTTAAGGCATTTTCAGCCTCAGGGTTCCAGCGGAACGGCATGGCAGTAGACGTGAGCTTGGTGAGAGGGGCGACGACCTGGCTGTAGCTCCGGATGAATCTCCGGAAAAAGTTTGCGAATCCCAAGAAACGTTGCAGATGTTTCCGAGTGGCAGGCGTGGGCCAGTCTGTGACCGCCTGGATCTTCTTGGGATCCGCCCTGATTTGTCCCCTCTCCAAGATAAAGCCCAGGAACTCGACCGTGTCGGTGTGGAACACACACTTCTCAGCCTTAACATAGAGTCTGTTCTCCAGAAGTCGTTGGAGAACCTGCATGACGTGACCCTCGTGTTCCTTGATGTTGGTGGAGTAAATCAAAATATCGTCCAGATACACAAATACGTAGCGGCCCAATAGGTCCCGTAGGACGTCATTAACTAGCGCCTGAAAGACGGCGGGGGCGTTAGTAAGGCCGAAAGGCATGACTAGGTACTCAAAGTGTCCTAACGAGGTGTTGAAGGCGGTCTTCCATTCGTCCCCCTCACGAATGCGCACCAAGTGGTAGGCGTTGCTTAGGTCCAGCTTGGAGAATATGGTGGCTTCGTATAGAGGGTGAAACGCGGAATCAATCAGGGGTAATGGGTACTTGTTCTTGACCGTGATATTGTTCAATTCTCTGAAGTCAATACAAGGACGCAGCGAGCCGTCTTTTTTCTGGACGAAGAAAAATCCAGCGCCCACAGGTGATGAAGAGGGGCGAATCAGACCGTTGGCTAGGCAATCCCGAATATATTTCTCCATGGCTTCCCTTTCAGGTTTGGAGACGTTGTAAAGTCGGCTTGAGGGAAGAGTGGAACCGGGTAGCAGCTCGATCGCGCAATCATAGGGTCTGTGAGGAGGAAGTGTCTGTGCTTGCGTCTTGGAGAAAACGATGCCCAGGTCGTGATAGGGGGCTGGCACGTTTTCAAGAGACAGCTTGGTGTCTTGAGGTGGGGTAGGTGCGCCCCCGGCAGGTGCAGGTGCGGACCGAAGACAGGCTTGGTGACACTGACGGCTCCAGGCTTGAATGTGGTGGGATTTCCAGTCAATGACGGGGTTGTGTTCTTGAAGCCAGGGTAGTCCCAGAATGAGCGGGTCGTTGGGGGAGCGGATGATGTGAAACTGGATGAACTCATGATGGTTGCCAGAAATGATAAGTTGAACGGGTTCCGTGACGTGGGTCATCTTGTAGAATATCTTGCCGTCCAATGACCGAGCATTCACGGTGTGGGGCAGTGGAAGGGTGGGAATGTCCAGATCTCTGACCATAACTTCGTCCATAAGGTTAGCGTCCGCTCCAGAGTCTATGAGCACGCTCACTTGAACCTCCTTCTCAGGTAGCATGATTGTGGCAATGAGGGTAGGGCGAGTATCGCTCTTGGAGATCTTCTCCTGGTGGGTTGAAGACCTCACTACTACGGATGACTCGGATTTCCTGGACCGGGCGGTGCACTGTGTTTGAGAATGCCCCAGCTTCCCGCAGGAGAAACATGCCCCGGTCTCCCTCCGACGTCTCCGTTCCTCGGGCGAGATCTTAACTCCGCCATGGGAAAGATCCATAGGTTCGACTACCCCAGCCTGGTTCTCCTCCGTCAGTGAGGCAGGTACTCGTCTGGGGTACGGCTGACCGGGCGGAATCGGTCTCTCCGTCCGACGAAGTCTGTAGCGGTTATCAAGGTGAATGGCGGCTCGGACGAGGGCGTCGAACTCCCTGATGGGTTCCTGATGGGCCAACTCGTCCTGGAGCACCCCGTTCAAACTGGCCCGGAACAAGTCCGCAAGGGCCGAGTCATTCCAGTGGGTAGCCGCAGCGATTGTCCGAAAGTCAATAGAGTGGTCCGCGGCACTTTTAAGGCCTTGGCGGAGGGCAATGAGTTGCTGTGAGGGCTCTTGGTCACTGGAGGCGTGCTGGAACACTTTGCGGATCTCCTCCGCAAAGACCATGTAGCTGAGAGGAAATGAACCTCCGGACCACACCGCAGTAGCCCAGTCCAAAGCTCTCCCCTTGAGTAACCCCATCACGTAGCCAATCCGTCGCTCGTCAGTCGGATATGTCAATGGCTGTTGTCGGAAGACAAAGTCACACTGTAACAGAAACGCCTTGCATCTCTCCGGCTCACCACCGAACCTCTCCGGGGGGGGCTGTTGTGGCTCCCGGAATTGCCAGGTTCCCATGGGGTGGGAGGGTGGGATAGCCGGCGGCTTAGCAGGTTGCTCTGGAGTGCGTGGTTGAACAGCAATGGCCAGTCTCCTCATCTCCGCGCACAACTCTTTAATCTCCTCCCGGAGATCGGAAATCCCCTGGGCGTGCTGCTGCACGATGAGGCCTTATTGTTGCAGAGCGTGGAACATGGCGGTTGAGTCAGCAGGGTCCATCGTGGCGAAATTGTTCTGAGACAGGTGTGTGCGGGTTGGACCCGTAATGCACGACTCAGAACACGGACGTAATAATAAATGCCCGCAAGGGCTTTATTATGGGGAAATCCAAAAATCGTAGTCACACAAGCAAAGTTCATCCACAGAAAATCCAGCCAAAAAACCAAAGTATAGTACCGAGGGAGAAGGCAGTCTCGGAATCGGTACACCATGCACAAGTTCAGAAATCAGAGTAGCTGTCAGCGGAGCAGAAGTACAATTCAGGGGTAAGCAGAGTTCGTAGGTCGTGGGACGTTGCAGGAGTCAGACCGAAGTCCTATCCGCGGGGCAGAGGTACAAACAGACAGCAGGCAAAACTCGTGGTCAAAAACAGGCAGTAGAAACGGTAGGCAGGCAGTAACAATGGTCAGTAAACAGGCTTGGATCAATAACAAAAGTCAGACAATGGATAACGCTCAAAAGTGACAGTAGTAAACTAACAGGCAACAATTTCGCGAAGACAAGACATGAACACTGAGCTTATATGCAGGTGTAGACAGGTGCAGACACTTAGCTTGAGAGCAGCATGCGAAGGGGAATCAGGTGTGGAAAGCTGACGAGGTAACAAGATAATTAGTAATCGTTAGTAATAAACCTATCCTGACCTAGCGTTAGTAAATTAGTAAATGACATGCACAAGAAACGTAAGGTAAACATGAACACATGGTTAGAGAGTTAGTATTACCCAATCCTGATCTAATGTTAGTAGATTAGTAAATAGACACGGGAAAATGAAACAATTAGGGAAGGCTGAGTGACAGCAAGAGAGAGAGGGAAAACAGCATGAATGCAAGGCTGCAGAAAAACACGGAAATATGTATGCTAAATAAACTGCATCGTAACATAAACAGAACACAAGCATGACAAGAACAGAAAAATAAACTGTGACAATAACTAAACATGAAACGTGGCATGAACATGGCAGAAACGTAACATTTGGGAAAGTTTAAAGTATTGTCTGAAGTAAAGCTAATAAGAATTGATGTGGATGGGGGGGCAGACATTAACTCTATTAATGAGAGGGTGAGAGAGGCACTAGTGTGAGCAGCAGATCAGGTAATCAACAAGAGGAAAGGAGGGAAAATAAGGAAGGCAGTACCATGGTGGACAGAGCAATGTGGTGAGGTAGTGAGGAGTAGGAACAGGTAGTTTAGGTTACTGAAGCAATCACACTGTTTTCAGCAGCTAATAAAATATAAGAGGGCACAGGCAGAAGTCAGGAGGACAATAAGGGCTGCTAAAAGGGACTATTGGAAACAGTTCTGTGGTACACTGGGGAGGAATACACCAGTAGGAGATGTGTGGGAGATGGTGAAAAGAATGAGTGGAGTTAGGAAAGATGGCAAAATGCAAATATTAAAGAAAGGGGAAGTAACAGCAGTCAGCGATATAGAGAAAGCCACAATGCTGGCTCAGTCCTTTGTGCAGGTACATAGCACAGATAATTTATCAGAGGAAGGGAGGCAGGGCAGGGAATGGGTTAGGAAGGACCACCCTGAGGTAATGGATCAGAGAGCAGTGTGAGGGGATACTCTAGATACGCCGTTTACATTGGATGAGTTGAGGTGGGCAATAAGTAGAGCTAGGATAACATCCCCTGGGAAAGATGAAATCAGCTATGCTATGCTCTTCACTGAATGTGGTATTGAGACTATTTAATAGAGTGTGGAATGAAGAAAGACTGCCAGACAACTGGAAATTAGCGGTAGTGGTGCCCATACAAAAGCCGGGCAAGGACCCGAGAGTTATAGGCCGATAGCTCTGACATCCCACATGTGCAAGATAATGGAGAGTATGATTACTGATAGGCTGACATATTTCGTGGAGAAGAGAGGCTTGATATCTCAATACCAGAGTGGGTTTAGGAAGGGAATAGGTACAATCGATCCAATAATCTGCTTAGAGTCTGAGGTGAGGAAAGCGCAGGTGAACAAAGAGGTTGTTACGTCCACCGCCTTCCTTCCAGTCCACCTTCCCCCTTTGTTCTCTGTGTTTTCCCCCTTCCTTTCGTTTCTTGTCATGTTTTTACATTTCCGTGTTTGTCTTCTGTGTTGTGCAGGCTGGGCGTGGCTTCCCTCTGCATTTCCCCACTTCCCCTCTCATTTTCTCCCAGCTAATCACTCGCCCCTCCATTCACATTCCACACGCTCCCTCAGCAGCTCACGTACTCCAGCAAACATTCGCACACTTCAGCACCAATTAACTAATTTTCCCGTTTATATATTCCCCTCTCTCTGTGTTGCGTTGCCAGTTCGTACTCTTGTCTAGCTTTGTTATGCTCTGTACTCGGCCTGTGAATCACGTTTTGTCTTGTGAATTAACTGTCAGTCTTGTTTCCCAGCCCACCAGCCTGCTTGCCCAACGCGCCATTGCCTGCCTCCACTCCCGCTGCCAGTAATCTCCAGTCTGTCTGCCACCTCTCAAGCCCCTCTCCAGCTCCCCCAGCATTCTGTCAGCCCTAGCAGCCCAACCCTGTTCCAGACCCTCACTTAGCACTCCTTTTGCTGTTACGTGTCACAATAAAAGTGCTCCACGGAGCTTGTTCTGAGTCTGTGTCCGAGTCCTGCGTTTGGGTCCACCCCAGTTGAAGGGATCGTAATAGAGGTGGTGTTAGTAGTGTTTTTTGATGTGGAAAAAGCCTATGCCATGCTATGGAAGGAAGGGTTGCTTATTAAACTGGATGTGTTAGGAGTAGGGGGGAGGGTATATAATTTGATAAAGCATTTTTTGTTTGGGAGGTCTATACAGGTGAGGGTGGGGTGCACATATTCTGACCAGCTACCAATAGAGAATGGAACGCCACAGGGTAGTGTTATTAGCCCGTTATTATTCAATATAATGGTAGATGATGTTTTCTCTCAGATTGAACCAGGGATAGGAAGGTCTTTATTTGCAGATGATGGGCCCTGTAGAAGAGAGGGAGAGTGGCTTAGTATATTTTAGCCAAAGGGGTTTTTTACTTTCTTGCAAAGGTTTATGCAAAACCGTCGTCAATTGGGTGTATTTCTTTGATAGCACAATAGGCCTATCTGAAGTGGGAAAAACTTGCATCGACCCGCCTCCACTTCGAGTATTATTTGCTTTCCATTGGGTTTTTAAACTGTCTGTCAAATATTCCAGCCAATAGCGAAGACTCTTATCTTTCAGACAAGCCCTCATTCAACATAATGCCTTCGGAAGTCACGTAAATACAGCTCCGCGTAAGAGGAGGCATCCGAGCCTAATGTTCGCACCAAGATGGCGCAGAGTGTTTTTAGCTTGTTGCAGCTAGCTCACAAAACTAAGTTTAGCAAAGCATAATTCATTAGGTAACGGCGGCTGTTCATCTTTTTACTTTACAGTCTCTTTAATACAGATTTTGGTTAGTTATGTCTAGGTTATTCAGGCGTTTCTCCGTGCAGCAGGTCCTAGCCCGAAGATGTTTCTGCGATCTTGTCTCAGTGACGCTGAGTGGTGTAAGGTAACAGATTTTTTGCCGGTATACCAGTGTGAATTCACTGTTATGTATAAAATGAATCCCTCTGAATTAAATTAATATAGTTAACATTACTATATTGTAACAATGGCAAGCTAGCCAGCAAAATTACACATAGCGGCTGGCTATCTATTTGTGTCTGAGACGAGCTGTCCCGATTTTCTTTTGAATTAAATGGCGTCTGAAGTGTTTGTTTACTAGTTATTGTTAGTAAATTGTAAAGTAAATTGTTCTGTATGCAGTACAGCAGGCTGTGCAGGTAAACGAATGAGCAATTTATGCATGACGTAAAATGAGGGAGAGATAACATGAGGATGAGTTTGTTGTTGATTATTATGCAGAGGTTTATTTTGTCTAGGAAACTGGTGGACATTTGATTTTATATCCCATTTGTATATACCTGGACTCATTTCTGGCTAATGGGGCTCTGATGGAATACAAGATTCACTGTGCTGCTACATGGGTTTGGAGAGCTTTTTGGGGACCACGGGTAAGCTAGTTAGTTGTGTGATATGAAACACATCAAAAACACATTTAAAAATGAACTTTTATTGCCAATTATCAAATTCTATTGTAAAACCTAAAAAAGAAATCATATTGAGACTTTTCTGGAACCTTGCCATTTTGCACAATTTGGCACAATTTGTGCCAACTTTGGTAACCGAAATGGTTCACCTGTAAAAAAGCTCTGTAGAATTTGAATGGTTTGAGATATTGACACCATATTTTTAGCAGAGATGGGAAGCATATTGAGGAATCACAAAGAGGAGTTATTTCCTCCATAGCTCTTGTAGCTCATCAGGTAAAAAATCAGAAATTTGAATGTAGGTACCTGTTTTTTAGTTTTTTCACAATTTCTGTACATAAATTGTTGTAATTAAGTAGCAAAAAGTATATGTATATGAATTATGACTGCTTGGTCATAATAGTGCAGTTCTCTGTTTTAATAAAAGCTATGAACCATATTTGTAGCCTTTACAGTTTTTGAGATAAACAGCTTTGTTGGTCACTAGTGAAAACAGGTGAGAATTGGTATATTTTGCCCTTGGTAGGATGAGGTTAAAGTGGGGTTTTAGGTTTTCAGTAGAGAAAGTACAGTCTATATTCTTCTCTCGGAAGAAGATAAGCGATGGGATTAGATTGAGGCTATATGGAAGGCAAATAGAGCGGGTAGGGACAGTTAGGTGTCTGGGGATGTGGTTTGACACCCAAGTAACATGGGCTGAGCATATACCTAAGTAGGATCATAGAGAGAAGCAAGAAAACTTTAAATATAATGCGGTGTCTATCAGGGTTGGACTGGGGTGCGGACAGGTTGGCACTTATAAGACAATATATATATATAGCACTAATAAAATCAGTGTTAGACTATGGGTGTGTGGCATATGGGGCAGCATCAAAAACACAGTTGAGTAGACTAGATCAGCTTCAGGCTGAAGCGCTGAGGATTTGCTGTGGAGCGGTCAACACCGACTTCAGCGGTGCAGGTGGAGATGGGCTCAGGAGGCAGCAGCTAGCAATGACCAGCTGGTTAAAGTTGCAAGGGCATGATGAGGCACATCCAGTGGAAGGCAATGCAAACATGCTGGGAACACGGGAAGGGCAAAGTTACAGGTTTTGGGTGGGTGAGTGATTCCCAGGCAAATGAGAGGAGGTTAAAAGGGAGGAATTATTGCTCCCCATTCGTGTTGCCAGTTATTCCACCATGGTTATTATTCCAGCCGGAGGTGGACTTTTGGGAATGATGCATATAGGAGAGATTGGGGGGGGGGGGGGGGGGGTGTGTATTGAAGAGGAGGTAAATAAGTACATCCGAGATGCACATTGTGATTTCCTTCCCATTTACACCGACGGCTCCAAAGACCCCCGGAACGGGCATACAAGTGCAGCTTTTAGTGTGCCTGAGTACAAGGTGGCAGTGAGTAGGAGGGTGACAGATCACCTGGCTGTATACACAGCTGAGTTGGTGACTATGGAATGGGTGGAGGAGGTGAAACAGTTATATGCTCAGACTTGAGCTCAGCATTGCTGTCACTAAAGTCCTGCCAGACAAATAGCAGGCAGGACGTGGTATATGAGATACTGCAAAAACTATACCATATGCAGCGGGGAGGGCTGCAGATTAGATTCATGTGGGTACCAGCGCATGTAGGGATTGAGGAGGTGGACCTATATCACAATTCCAGTGGGTCATAAGTTTTACATACACTAAGTTGACTGTGCCTTTAAATTTTTTATATTTGGTCGCATATCCTTTACATGCCAGGACTTTCTGATGTCCACTGGATGTGGCTTGCGTCTGAAAGTCAATGGCGAAGTCCGACACGGATCTTTTCCCTTGGCAAATGTGCAGCATCTCACGGGCAGCATCGTGACCTTGCTTGGAACGATCGAAGACCCTCTTCATCTCATTAGCAAACAGCCCAGAAGTTTGACAGTAAGGGAGCCCCGCCTCCCATGCAGATGTTCCCCACTTCTTAGCACGTCCAGTGAGTTGTGTGATGATATGCAACTCGGGACTGCTCAGTGGGGAAGGTTGAAGGCTGCAGTTGAAAAACAAGCTGGCACTGCGTCAGGAAGGGTCGACAGCCTCCAGACTCACCGGCGTATTTCTCCGGAGGGGGCAGACGAGGTTCACAAGGCGGTGCAGGCATGAAACCCAGGAGAGGAGGGGCAGATGGTTGCTGGGAAGCGGTGCTGAGTGCAGGTGTGCGCATGGCAGATGTCAGCTCAGCCACACAGGATGACAGTCTGGAGATGTTGGGCGACTGTGTCCAGATGAGACTGGTGACGCCCCAGCATGGCGCCTTGTTGCTCGATTGCAGCACGCATTCGAGCAGGGTCCACTGGGTCCATGGTGGTCAGAACGTACTGTTACGATTCTGATAAGGACCCAGATGCGGACCACAGGATCAGGCAAAGAACGTTGTTTATTCAGTCCAAAATCACAAGCCAGGTAATCAGAAATGCTGACAGTACAAAAACAAGAGCCAGGAGAGTAGTCGGTGGAATGCAAAAGATCACAGGCAGCAGTAGTCGAGAGAGTAGTCAAAAAACGTAGCAAAGTTCAAATCCAAAATAACACAGCAAACAAACAGAAGGGAAAGTACGGAAAGCAGTACTCTCAATACACTTAGGCTTACAGGAAATCGGCACAGAGGAATGATCAACGTTCTGACAAAGTAACATTGCACACTGAGGGCTTATAACACTGGGGAAGGATAAGACAAAGGAGGGTCAGGTGTGTGAGAGGGCGGGGTTACAAACAAGACAAAGGTGATAACAATGGGAATCAATAATACAATAATGGGGGAATGACAAAGACGTGGACCGGATTCACTAAAACACATTGAAGACAACGCGGCCTGGATTAGAGGCAGACTCGTGCTCAGCTTGGTATGCGGAGTTACAGGCTAGAGACAGGTGTAGTCAATATGCGAAGGCAGCAGGAGTCAGGTAAAGCACACGAGAATGGAATGTTACAGTGTAGAAGATATGTTAGTATCAATTAGTAAATAACTACAATACGGGAGTTAGTCTTGTTTAGTAACACATATACATTAGTAGATTCAGTAAGTGTAACTTAAACTAGATAACCACAAGTGCAATAAGTAATTGTTAATAGTATCTACAGTTTAATACAAAAGACTGAAGAAAGAATACGAGACACGAAGGAAGGCGGAAATCCCGAATACTTCCGAAATCACCCGAATAGTGCCAGCATGATACAGGGGAGTGACAACTCGGGACACAGCACACAGACAGACCGGGGAACTGAGGGAAATGCATACTGTACAGGAACCAGGGCTAAGGGCAATGAATATGAAAAATAATAAAGTACAAAAAAAACACGAAAATAAACAATACACAGAACAGAAAAACCAAGAACGTTACAGTACCCCCCCTACGAAACGCCTCTCGGCGTTTTAACAGGCGGTACAGGATGTGTAGCATGAAAGTCCTTTCACAAGTCTTTGTCCAGAACAAAACGTGATGGTATCCATGACCTTTCCTCGGGACCGTAGCCTTCCCAGTCCACCAGGTATTGAAGGCCACGGCCTCAACGACAAACATTAAGAATCTTCTTGACTGTATATGCATCCCCCCGTCAATGATATGGGGGGGTGGAGGGGGGGGTTCAGGAACGGGACAAAGGTGGTGGGTAACAACAGGCTTGAGTCTCGAAACATGAAGCAGGTCATTTCAATCGAACCGCTGTGGGACTGATAATTCTCACAATGTTAAACGGTCCAATGTAACGAGGTGCTAGCTTACGTGACTCGACCCTCAGCGGAATGTCCCTTGTGGTCAGCCAGACCCGTTGTCCCACTCTGTACTGAGCTGCCTTGGAGCGGTGCTTGTCGGCGTTTTCTTTCATCCGTGCGCTGGCCCGGAGTAGATTGCGACGTGTCGTTTCCCAAGTTCTGGCACAGCGACGGATGAATGCCTCGGCAGAGGGAACCCCCACCTCCTCCTCTTGGCTGGGGAACAAAGGTGGCTGATAGCCTAAGCAACACTCAAATGGAGAAAGTTTAGATGAGGAGGTGTGGCAGTTAATAGCATACTCGGCCAGGAAGTGGGGTTCTTGGAGCATAGGCATCGTGAAACTGTCTCTATGCACTGGATGGCCCGCTCAGTCTGGCCGTTGGATTGTGGGTGGAAACCTGAGGTGAGACTAACGGATGTACCTAATAATTTGCTAAATGCTTTCCAAAATTGTGCTGTGAACTGGAGACCTTTGTCTGAAACTATGTCTGTGGGGGTACCGTGAAGTCTGATGACGTGCTGAACCAATAGTGAGGCTGTTTCTTTTGCTGAAGGGAGTTTAGTGAGAGGGATGGAATTAACTGCTTTGGAGAAACGGTCGATAATAGTGAGTATGGTGGTGTTGTGATTGGAGGGGGGTAAGCCTGTGACAAAGTCTAGTGCGATGTGTGACCAGGGATGGTGAGGAATGGGTAAGAGTTGTAAGTGACTATGTGGGGGCTGATGTGATACCTTGTTCTGGGCGCAGACTGAGCAGGCAGAGACAAAGTCAGTGACGTCTTTCTTAAAGGTTGTATCAGCGATTTTGGGTCGAAACATAAATGATCACATTCATCAGATTTTTCCTCACGATCCGCTAGCTGCCCGGCCCATAAGCAGGCCGTCAAAAAACCGCGTCTCTGTAGGCAGCCTATGCTCCGAGATCGTACACAAAAACAAATGGTACTACCAACCACTCAAAACCAAAATAAACAGTATTCCAACCAATCACCGACAAGGGGTGGGTGATACTAATACGCTAATACTCTTATCTCGCTGAAATCTTGACGGATTTACAAACGGTTTGGTTTCTTACAAACGTTAGTAACGTGGTTATAATTCTGGATGCTTGAACACTATTTTTTAAAACATAACATAATTGGCTCTGAGCTGGAGCTGGCTCTGTTTGTTTGGGATTTCGCTTCAGAAGTGACGTCACCCAAAATCGCTGATACAACCTTTAAGGTCTGGCCACCAAAACTTGCGTTGGATGAAACTGACGGTGCGGTTGATGCCAGGGTGACCGGAAAGCAGAGAAGAGTGACGAGTTACAGTCTGTGACCCAACAACATCAAAAGACTCTTGATATCTTATTTTCTGGTACTCTTACAAGCGATACTATAACGTCTCTGCATTTGAATGGATCTCTATGGGAATTGGGGGGTGGGACTAGATTTAGCTGTAAATTATGCTGGAACAGTATGGAATACATGATTGGTAAAATGACTGTAAGTCATCAAGGGTCTGAGGTATCAAACAAGCCTCAAACCATCACTCTGCTGTCAGATATGCAGTAGATAGGGATGGATCACTTCAAGGGTTGTTTCGAAGTTGTTCCCTGTACGGGACTTTGGTGAAATGTAACAAGATAAACTCTTCAGGGTTAATCAGAAAACAGCTGCAGCTGAATATACTGGTCAGTACTTGGTTTCCTAAACATATTTATACAAGAGATTTTGGAGAAAAACATTTGGTGTCTTCTACGCCTAAAGTGCATCAGGCACTGTAGCCTATATAGCTAGTAGCCTACAGAAAGCAAGGGAAAACGGCAAATGCTTATTTGTAGCCTACAACGTTTTAAAAAAATATTATTGTTTCTATATCTGAACATGATTTTCTTAGCGTGTATAAATGGTGCATTTTACAGTTTTTTGTTGTGGCGAGACAAGGGTCATAAGTCCTGCAGTGTAATTGGAGAAGCTGAGGTTTTTGCAAGCGTCTACCCTTTTAAACAATCCTGCGTCATAATTTACTGGGTTTTCTTAAAGCTGTAGTTTATCATTTCAGACAAACATGAATAGCCTACTGTAATTGGGATGGATATGTCTCATCACTAGGGGCAAAGTTGATCGAGTTAAATACATTAGGCTACTTATTTTATGCGTATTATGCATATACTGTATGTGACTATTCTGAAATAAATGTATTCTGAACGTTTTACTTTCAACCAGGTATTTAATAGGGATGGGCATGAGTACTCGAGTACTCGATTTGGACAGTATTCGTTCAACGTATAGAGTAATCGCTTTGTAAAAAAAAATTTGATATATATAACATATATAATAAATATAAATATAAATTGACCCTGTTCTATATTAAAAGTTAACATTTTTTGGATGGGACGCAGTGATGTAACTGCTATCTATGAATATCTGCACAGATCCATATAGCAAAAATGATAGATCTGCCCAGCCGCAGATAATGTTTTTTTAAGTACACTGTAAAAAATGGCTGTGAAATCCACAGTAATTTACTGTGTTTCTGCACAGTTAATTACTGTGAACATTTTTTACAGTATAGTACTGTGTAGTAGGCCTAAAAACAGTAATCAACATGATACTATAGAAATCACAGTAACCAATTATGTACTGTAGAAAATCAAGTTGGCTTGAATTATTTCATGCTTTATTTACTTTGTATTATTGTGGCTTCTTGGCCTGTTAGGCTTAACCCTATTCATAAATACATAAATGACAGCGCATAAAAAACATCTTCCAATTGTCCCATCCCAAGCCTCTCTTATGTTAAGGCAGGGCAACTGAAGTCAAACGTAAAAAAATAAATAATACATTTTGTCAGGCCTCAACATTGAAGGCCTTTGATGATGCTGTAATGCAAACCCTTTTCATGGTACACTGCACTGAATGACACCAGCTTGTTTGAAACAACACAATTTACATTCACTTTATGAACAATATTTCCCTACACACTTCACCTCAACTTGTACCAGCATTCCAGCTATTACAACTTATTTAATTATGGGATGGCCTCTTTTTGTGTTTGTTAGTGTGCTTCACAAATACCATTGCTGGTTAAATATTGTAATAAACCTTCTCTTTTGTGGGTGGGGTAGACCAGGCTGTTCTACTGCCAGACAATGAGCACAGAGCACACAGCAACGGCTTTATACAAAAAGAGCCAACTTTATTTTCAGGACATTTCATAGGACAGCATGATTTTGGGACATGGACGAGTTCGGGGCAGTGATGCAGTCAGGCTAGGTACACCCCATAAACAGTATAGGCTATGCGATGAGACGGTACGCTCATCAGAGCCACAACATGCCATACACAAGAGGTGCACGTTCAAACAGAGCCACGACATACAAACAGCCCAGAGGCTCACACACTCGCTGGTGCCAGTGGCACGGTGATACACACCCAACTCTCCCACGGTGATTCAGGCACACACTTATGCGGTCAACACAGGACCGGGTGATCAACACACTTTTAGGGCTGTTTCACACCTGCCTTGTTTGGTTCGATTGAATCGAACTCTGGTTCGTTTGGCCAGGTGTGAACACAGCAATCGCACTCAGGTGCGCACCAAAAGCGGACCAAACAAGGTTGAAGATGCTGATGTAATTACGTTTTGTTATTGCCACTGTTTTTAAATATGCAATCCTCATGTTTTTGGATATTAACATCCATTGTTTTATGATTGCTAATATTTTAAATGTGTAGAGATTGCAGCTGCTTGTCAGTTATGTACAGTTTAGAAGACATGGAAGATAATTGTACATGGGATATGCTATAAGACAAAATTCTAATTCATAGTGTATTATGTTTGTGGTAGCCATGGTATGCTCACCCATTAAGCACAAGAAAAATATGTTATGCGTGTTACCATTCAACAATTAAGAATAAATAGTTTAAAAATGTATTGTTTGCTGTCTCTGCAGTTATTGTTGATGTAAGGGGGAGGTGAATGGTTCGAACTAAAGGGATTCTTTAAGTGTCCAATAAAGAACACCAATGAGATGGACAAAATCTGTGAATAAGGGAGAAAAATCAGAAAGACTAAACAGCTCCAGCTCTCCCAGCTGGAGAGCAATACTAAGGAGACTGACAAAAAGGGAGAAATAACAGCGACCCGAAAATAATCGGGTGAGCAAGACTCGTAGGCTCGAGAAAATAAAAATAAGGAAAAATGCCTCTCACTCTCGATAGAGAGAACACAAGGAAATAAAGAGAGGTACAGAGCAAACAGAAAGAAAAACTGTCTCAGAGAGACCAGAGCGGTAGCAGGAGCGAGGGACAGAAAAAGCAAAGGAAATGTGTTCTATGTGTCTAACGCACAAAAAGGCAAATCCCTTGTAACTCCAAAGCAGGGCAATGGAGGAAAGAGGTCTCCTTAGAGTGCCTACCTATACCTTACCGGCTTTAAGTCAAAATTAGTAAATGACAACTAAGCACCGGAAGGAAGAAATCCTAGGCTTAAATAGGCACAGGAAATCCGCAACTGGTGTACTCATTAACTGCCGGAAAGCACGGAAACCCCGGCGTGGAACACCGAAAAATCCGATCGATTGCCCTGTCGAACAGAAAAGAACAAATGACCGTAGAACAAAGGAAAAGCAGGCGCAAACCATGACAGGACCCCCCCTTTAAGGGACGGCCCCAGACGATCCCTCAGGACCCTCACGGCGGAACGCACTAATCAAGTCAGGATCCAAAATATTCCTAGCAGGAACCCAACAGCGTTCCTCCGGGCCATAGCCTTCCCAATCAACCAAAAACTGGAACCCTCTGCCCACACATCTCTCCGCCAATATGCGTCGAACTGTATACACCGGGCCTCCCTCCATGAGCCGGGGAGGGGGCGGCGGTTTGTCCGTCGAAGCAAGAGCGCTGATGAGCACCGGTTTTAGTCGGGAAACGTGAAATGTCGGGTGTATGCGCGTGGAACGCGGTAACTGCAGACGCACCGTGACCGGGTTAATTTTCCGCACAATCTTAAAAGGACCGACGTAGCGTGGGGCGAGTTTGCGAGACTCTACCCTTAGTGGGAGGTCTCGTGCGGAAAGCCACACGCGTTGGCCAACCCGGTAGGACGGAGCTGGACAGCGATGCCTGTTGACAGAGATCCTTTGCCTAGCGGTGGCGCACAAAAGCGATGAACGGACATGCCTCCAAACAGCTCGGCACTTCCGGATGAACGCGCCTGCAGATGGAACTTCCACATTCCTCTCCAGTTCAGGAAAGAGAGGGGGCAAATACCCCAACTGCGCCTCGAAAAGAGAGAGGCCAGTGGAGGCATTGCGAAGGGTGTTATGTGCATATTCCGCCCAGGCGAGATACTGACTCCACGAGGTGGGGTTGGCAGTGGCCAGGCACCGCAGAGTGTTCTCCAACGTTTGGTTAGTGCGCTCCGTCTGTCCGTTAGTCTCCAGGTGGAACCCTGAGGACAAACTGACCAACACTCCTAATTAGGTGCAAAAAGAGCGCCAAAACCAAGCGGCAAATTGGGGGCCACGATCTGACACTACGTCCTGGGGAAGGCCGTGCACCCTAAATACATGATCTTCCATCAGCTGAGCGGTCTCCGGTGCTGACGGTAGTTTAGTTAGGGTGATAAAATGTGCCGCCTTCGAAAACCTGTCCACAACCACTAGGATCACCGTGTTGCCTTGTGAAGCAGGCAACCCGATAATAAAATCCAGTGCGATGTGGCTCCATGGGCGGCTAGGGATGGGTAGAGGCATAACAGGCCCGAGGGTGGGCGTTGAGAACCCTTGTTATGGGCGCAGACCGCACAAGCAGCAACAAATTCCTGTACGCCCTTCTCCATATTAGGCCACCAAAAACGTCTGGACAGGAAATCCCTGGTCCTATGAGCGCCTGGATGAGCCATCAACTGGGAAGAATGACCCCATTGCCAATACCTTAGATCTTAAATTATTAGGCACGAAAAGACAGTGCGGCGGGCCCCCACCTGGACCCGGGTCATGACGCAGTACTTTCTGAACCGCCACCTCAACCTCCCACAACACTGGGGCCAAGATCTGATTAGTGGGAACAATGGACTCCGGAGTAGGGTCCCTGTCAGAACAGTCGTAAATGCGTGAGAGGGCGTCCGGTTTAACATTCTTAGAACCGGGTCGATAAGTCAAGAGGAAATTAAAACGCATGAATAACAGCGCCCAACAGGCCTGCCGCGAATTACGTCTCTTAGCTTGTTGGACGTACTCCAAATTTTTGTGGTCGGACCACACTGTAAAAGGATGCTCGGCACCCTCCAACCAATGACCCACTCTTTAAGAGCCAGCTTAACAGCCAACAGCTCCCAATCCCCTATGTCATAATTTCTCTCGGCAGATGTCAAAGCACGAGAGAAATAAGCACACGGATGTATTTTCCGGTCTAGGGGTGAATGTTGGGATAAAATGGCACCTACCCCTAACATCCACTTCTACCACAAACAGGAGGGAGGGATTGGGAGTAATTAAAATGGGTTCAGAGCTAAACCTCCTCTTAAGTTCATTATAGGAAGCTTCGGCTTTAGGGTTCCACTGAAAACGTGAAACAGGCGTTTTCTTAGTTAGGGCGGTGATAGGTGCGGCTACTGCACTAAAATTGCGGATAAACCGACGATAAAAATTTGCAAAGCCCAGAAAACGTTGTACCTGTTTTACCGATGACGGAGTGGGCCAATTTAATACTGCCAAAACCTTTTCAGGATCCATACGGACCTTTCCTTCTGCTTCAGAGAGAGGTATAGGATCCTCTTGATCAGATGAAGAACTAAGCTCCTCCAGATTAGTGTTGTGTCGCTCGCGAACGATTCGTTCAAAAGACCGAATCTTTTGGGTGAACGAACTGAACTGAATCACTTACTGAAAAGATCCGTTCATTTCTCAGTTCAGTTGAGCTCTCGAACGGATCTGATCAGCAGCGAGCGTGCACCGTGCAGGGAGGGGGAGGGACTGCCGCGAGCGAACGTGATTCGTCCCTTGCGAACCAGTTCTGCTGTGCTGAACGAATCATTCGCATTTGCTTCTTCCTATTCCATTTTGGACGTATTGTATAGCCTAAATGAGTACCGTATTTGCGTGTTGTATACTAGAAAGTTTTTTTTTCTTTTTTTTCTCTAATTTGTTTCCTAAATTGTTCGAAATAAAGTTTATTAAAAAAAAAAAAATTCACGGGCGGGCGGGCGCCGAGCGAGGCAGCGAGCGTGCAGAGTGGACTTCTGCGAGCGAACGTGTCGTGATTCCTTCACTGCGAATCCCCCGGGGGACGTTCGCGAACGACACAACACTAAATCCCCGAGTGATTGAAGTCATTCGTTCGCAGCGATAGGATAGACTCACATGGGTCTATTTTCTCCGAGCTGACAGCTAATGGAGCCGGGCGTTAGCACATGATTGTTAAACTTACAAAGCCACATGAATTAACATAAACGCACACTTTCAAGTTCCCTGTTGTTTTAACAGACTTCCAGATAAACAAACTTAAAATGTTAGGCTGGCCCGTAATGAAAGGAGATTGTAGCGACAGACTCACCGGTGCAGGCAGGAGTGCATATTTCCAGAAAAAAAGAAAAGAAAAACGATGCCGGCAGGCTGCGATGAGAGAGGAGTGTGGGGTGCGTTCAAGTAATGATCCCGGAGGGAAATTACTTTGCCACAGCAACACACGTAGGCTACAGAAGCTACAGCACCACGTGACGAGTGTTGTTGTGTGTTGACATTCATATATATTTTATTCTGTCGCTAATTTCAATCACTCACTCATATTTTGTTCTGTTGCTACATGTTTAGAATCATGTAGCAATATAACAAAATATGAGTGAGTGATTGAAGTTAGTGGTAGAACAAAATGAATGTCAACAAAATTATGAATAGCATTAAAAGATGTGAATTACAGCAATAAATATGAATGACAACTACATGACTGACTACATTCGGCTGACTACTGTAGTCAGACTACATGTCAGCAGAATAGATGCATGGCAACAAATATATGAATACACAATATGAATAGCAGACTTCATTGCAATGTAAATTGTAAGCCAAGATTACAATTAAATTGCACTTCTATATAACAACTTTTTGTTTTCTTGAGTTTTTTTTTTATTGCGTGGTGAAACCTGCAATATGGAAGAAAAAAAAACGTGTGGCTGAGACAGTCTCAGATCCTTAAACTGTGACGGAACGGTGCAAGTTGAGTGATCCGTTCACTGAAGGCTACTAGACACAGTGAGTTAACGTGACGTGATCCTGAGTGATAATCAGCGGCTCAAACTGCCAGAATCAGGCCCAGCAAGTTAAGACTTAAAAGTCATTGAAAACCAGCGTTCACCTCCAATATTGATATTCAACGAGGAAACTTTTAAAATATCAAGATTTGTAAACGGAGTTTGGCGCATTTGTCAAAGCGACAGCACTTCCGCATGAACTGTTCGGCCGTTTCAGTTCACTGAGTGAGTCGGACTACGCAGTACGCAGTCGGAGCTCCGCCCAAGCACTGAACGATTCGGTGAACGAATCTTTTGAACAAATCTTTTTAATGAACTGATTCTAGTGATTCGTGTCACTGAAGTGAACTGTTTTGCCCATCACTACTCCAGATCACTGAAAGAACTGGACTCAGAACCGTAACCACGCCCCCTCGACACGAGAGGCGCAGTTAGCTGACTAAAGGAAAAGCAGGCGCAAACCATGACAGTTGAAGCTTAAAAAATGTGTCAAGAATTAAAAATGCAGTAACATTTTATTTTAACAGCAGAATACTGGTGATCTGTAAATTACAATACAGTATTAAAGTTTCTATTTTACAGTTAAAACACTATTACCGTAACCAAAAAAACAGTAATTGGAAATTACTGTTTTATTTTACAGTTACCACACTACCACTGTAACAAAAAATACAGTGCATAGTGATTACTGTGTTTTATTTTACAATTATAACACTTCTGTGAAATTCACAGTATTATAAAAAAAATCACAGTATTATAACTGTAAAATAAAACATAGTACTGTGTTTTATTTTACAGTTATAATACTGTGATTTTTTTACAGTAAGTTACTTGTCGATTGCTGCCAGTTAATTACTGTGAATTTCACAGTACGTTTCTTACAGTGAAGAACGTTCAACGTTTTCAGTCAGACATCACTCCATCTAACGTTACAGGCAGAATGGCGACCAGGCATAAGAGTGATGTTTGGAAGTATTTCGACAAAATAAACAAAATCAATGTGCAGTGCAAGCTATGTAACGTTAAACTTGCGTACCACAGAACAACTAGTTTGCGCATTAAGCACAAGGAGAAAACAGCGGAGACCGATAACAGGCAATCTCGCATCACCTCATTTGCTAGCAGGGTTAGCACGCGCCGTTGTGATGCCACCAGGGCAGAGAAGAATGTGATGATCACGTGAGCGAATATGAGCACTGCTCATCTGTTTATTTTTTGTTTAGACGATGACAGCAGATCACGCAAATGTAACGGTACCCGCGGTTATAATGTAGCGCACAAACTGAATTCAATAAGGTCGAGTCGAGTCGACCATATCAAAAAGTTGACGCGATGGCTATCTGTTTTTGAAATAAAGTAGGCTACACCAAAACAAATACTTAGTTAACATTTTACAAAAAAACCCTGATGGTGATAGCACGGCAGGCAATATGAGCATTGACACCGATATCATTTAAAATTCTCACGCAGATTCTCAATACATGGTTCAGTGAACAGTTTATTAATAAAACGTTTACATGCATAGGCTGACTTACACTCAACATATATTGTCAGCTGACAGTTTGAGCCTTAGCGTGAGCAGATTTGAGAAAGGCGGGTGGCGCGTAGCCTAGGCTAGCCTACTGTGCAGACACCAAATCAGAGCTGACGCGACGTAATGAATATTGGTTTTAAAAAATCTACCCGCATTTTAGCTTGGGTGTTCATTTCGGACCCTATTCTTACGTTAGATTTTTTTTGTTGTTGCGAGTACTCGAGTGCTCTATAATAATTTAATGCGAGTACTCGAATATGGAAATGACTTAAAATGCCCATCCCTAGTATTTAACCACCTGATTGTAATCACCTCCTTAATTTAGAAGAAGAAGGTGCACAAGCAAAAGAGATGACCGGATTGTCAAGCAAAGACGATTCCAAAATCTGGCGGAGATGCAGAGGGAGTGGACTGAGGCTGGAGTCAGTGCTTCAAAAACCACCACGTACAGACGTATCCGGGACATGGGCTACAACTGTCGGATTCCTCAAGTCAAGCCACTCCACTCATTCTCTGAAATAACTTAAGTAAATGCTGATTTTCGACACACTATTCTAATTTCTTGAAATAGCCTACTGTTTTGGGGGTTTTCTGGAGCTGTAAGCCAAAATTATGAAAAATGAAACAAATAAAGGCTAGAAATATTTCACTTTGTGTGTAATGAATCTATAATCTATGAAAGTTTCACTTTTTGAATGGAATTATGGAAAAAAACAACTTTTCCATGATATTCAAATTTTTTGGAAAGGATCTGTATACAATGAGCCATGTTGGCCATACAGTCCCTATAGTGCAGTCAGTAGGTTACTGGAGACAAGCAGGCACAGTTGCATGTTGATTTAATGAGTTGGTTTTGCATCACCACTGATTGGTGGAAAGAAATGTTAATAACCTTGTTGATGAGAAACAAGGTCTCCAAAGACCAATACTAAATCCTCTGGCAGTGGGCTATATAGAACCTTTTTGCTTTCAGGCAAAAAAAAAACCACAAGCTTAACAAAATAATAAGTACTTAATACTGCAATATTTATTACCTTTGGTTCTTTATTTATAGCTATTAAAAAGTGATGACTTTGATGGCACATTGTATTTAAAGTACCAGTATTACACTCACACCAAGGTCATATTTTTGTACACGTAAACTCACTTATGGCAGGTCTATCAATGGCTAATTAATGTTCAGGTACCAACAGTTGTACCATTTTGTTTGTCTGTTTGGTATTGCAAGTGTAGAGGTGTGCCTATGTGTAAAGCAAGATAAGGACTCTTAAGAAGCATTGAATAACCTCAGATTGCAATCCATTCTCTGTATTAGTACTAACCTCTCGGTCAATGTAGATACATTAGGACAGTGAACTGTCTTTGACCGGTAGATAAGAAATTTGCTGTCTTTCCCTGCATTTGTAGATCATGCTGTTTGTTCCTCAGCAACAGGAGTCACTTGTATCTGCCGCTACTTAGTCATGATCCCTTTAAACAGGGTTAATCTATACGCTGCAGCTATAAGCACTGTAGGTCTTAATGTGTCAAGGGGATCAGAATGTCCGGTGCAGGCCACTATGGGCCTGCTGGTGGTGTGGTGCAGATTGGACAGGGGCCCAGTGGGCCCGGAGGACTGAGTGTGTGTTCTGAATCAATCTCCCTTCCTCACACTCAGTCACACCCCTACATATACACACACACACATACACAAACACACACACGCCACATACACTCCCCCTATCGCACAGCATGCTGGGCCCAGGCCCCTCTGATCGTACTCAGCCGCAGGTGACCACAGAGTGCTGGATAAACAGTAATAAATCTTCCTGCCGGCCCTGGCAATCAGTCATCTATCAGCGCTCTGAGAGAGAGAAAAAGGGGGGTTGAGAGGCGCAGAGCACAGGAGGGGCGGGGAAGCTAATGGAGACGCAGCGAAAGTAGCTCAAACTCTCTCCACACGCTGGGAAAAGGTGGTTAATGCAACGGAACGCTCCCCGCAGTGGAGGGCTTAATCTACAGGGCCAAGCGGAGGAAAGTGCTGGGGATGCGCGAGGCCTAGTGGAACTTGTTTAAGGTGGAGGTGTTTGATAAAGGGCTAGCAGCTCTTCACATAATAAGTCATGCCTTCATGCAGCGCTTCGGAAGAAAAAAAAAAAAAAAAAATGTTGATGAGAATGTCTTCAAATTGCAGAAACGAGCAAAAGCTAGAAACTGTTTTCCCATTCAGTTTATTTTTACTACTGAATACAGTTGTATGGTAGGGGAACATGGATACTTTAATGCACGTGAAAATGTTAAATTACACACAAAAAAGGGAGGTGTTTTAGCTAGCTAACCAGTAACATTCAGTCAAGCTGACATTTTGGCTTTATAGTTACCTTGCTACTGTGTTCATTATTCAGGTATCTAGCAGATGGCGAGATATCAAATCAAAATCAAATCAAAATGTATTTATATTGCGCATTTCACAACTAGTTGTCACAATGCGCTTCACAGAAAAACCCAGCCTAAACCCCCCACAAGAGCAAGCCAAAGGCAACAGTGGAAAGGAAAAACTCCCTGGTGTAACTAGGAAGAAACTTTGGGAGGAACCAGACTCAAGGGGGGAACCCATCCTTCTCTGGTCAGCTCAGGGTCTAGGGCTTAAAGACCAGCATGGTCAAAACAGCCAATGTCCATGATAATAGAATTTGCAGCAGGTAGATGACAGTCCAGATGTGGCCTCAATGATGGTGGGGAACCGGACGCCGATGGCGGCGGGAGCAGCTGGCAGCGGTGGTGAGGAGGGAGGGGCAAGCGGCGACGGACAGGAAGCCGGAGAGCATGCTTGTAAGATGTGAAAATTCTGGCACTCAGGTAATAATCAGACCTTGGTTAAATTATTTTCTTTTCACATAGAACCTGCAGGAAGCAATACAAGTTTTTGGTGATATGATCTATTTTTAAATTGATAAATGTTACAATTTCCTGCTCGTTTTTCCCCTCTTCCTAATTTGCTCTGAATTTTCACTCTTTGCTGGGATGGGCCCAATATCAGTAAGTTTGGAAAGTCCTCCTGCCTCACTGTTCAGATTTTTTGTTTTGTTAAGGCTGGGGTTCATTTTAAGTGGCAGCAGTGAAGCAACCCTATTCAACACTGTTAACAAGACCTCAATGCAATTGCTTTACCTCTGATTGGTCTAGATGTCACTCACATGTCATCATGTGTCTGGGTCAGTCATAAAAAGTGTACATTCAAAGGGAAAAGGAACATGCCTATTAACTCATATTAATATTTTCAGTAAGTGAATACACATGTATGCATGTCTTTCCCAGATTTCCCAAACTTACACACAGAATATTTGATTTACAGCACCTCACCTTCTCTTTCTCCGCAGCCTGAAGGCTTAAGGAGAAAGCAGTCGCTACGGAGTAAAGGAAGGAAAATCGGAGGCTTGGTAGCTAGGCCTGCACCAGTTAGCCCTACACCAGGTATGAATCATGCCCTGAGACTGCAGTATTTGTCACCATTGCTGCAGATCAATGATAATTACCTCCCTGACATGAGTACAGTTATTACTTTACAGGATCAGGGACAGGGGAAGGAGAGCTGGCGGCAGCGGGGGCTGATCGATACCCTCTGAAATATGGCTCTCAGCGGCCCTGGCTCGGGCCTCCACTGCTAAACAAGCCATTACAGCCCAGCACTTGACAGCTCAACGCTGGATAGGCGCGTTAAGCCTCCCAGTTCCGGGCCCCCTCTTCCCTCTCAGCCCCCCTCGGTTGGGTTACTGTGCCCCCCTACCACCCCAACCCTCTACCCAACACTCAATCTTCCTCTTCCCTTCGATTGAGGTAGCCCATTGGTGCCCCCAGCTCTAAGATGCTGTAATGATTGGAAGATGATGAGTGAAGGAAGTACAGGCAGTACTAACATACCGTACGCACGGAGCGCAGTAAGTTGAGAGGCGGAAGTGTAACTCACTGACCATCACCTCGACACAGGGGCATCCACAGTCATGCAGGCATCCAGTTAACACATACAGTCACACATTCTGTGCACATACCCATACAAACACACACACACACACACACACACAAGCTGCGCACTCATGCGCTCAATCTGAACTTTCCACGTATTTGATCTCTACGACGCCTCATCGGGTACGCAAATTCTTTTGGTCGCAACTCTTATAACCGCAGCCGGTGACAGGAGACGTCAGAGAATCAATTAGGCCTCCCTCATCGCGTAAGCGCAGACGATTCCCTTTGACTTGAGCCGCAAACACCTTCTATCAGGAGTCATTCTGCTCCCTAACTCCTCCACTTCTCCCTCCTGAGCCAGGATAGGTTTGACTTTAAGCCTCTGAAATGTTGACAACTAAGCGCCTTCTCGCGGGCGCTCCTGCCGGCTGCCTCGCCCCGGCTTTTCCCTTTCATTCCGCTGCTAAATAAAGCGGGATTTGTTTTGGCTTGGCAGCCGCGCTTAATAGTGCCGCGTTATGCCATTTCATCCGCAATTAAGCAAACAGTCCTTTAGAATTCCGGCGCTGTCGCTGCTGCAGCCACTCCTGCCTCCTTCCCAGGCCCACGTAAATGGGAACGTCGAGGAAGCCAAGGGCTCAAGGCTTTCTTTTGTCCTGGGGAAATTAGCGCCTGAAGAGCCTCCATTGTGGGCCGTTGTTTTTAAAACGCCGCCGAGACGCACAAAAGGAAATGTAAACCTTCCCCTCTCATCCTGGCTAATCAGGCCCTAGGCTGGAACAAACAGCACATTCAAGGGTCAAATTTAATCCTCACACAGCCTTTTGTATTCAGATTAGAGCCTTGGGGTGGGGGTGGTGGTGGGGGGGGGGGGATTTGCAGAAGCCTCAAGTCTCTTGTTAAAAGGCTGTGTTCTCCACTTAACCTGCAATTTACCTGTCACTTAAACCTGCCGCCACAATCGCGCACACCTACTCAATACTCAATAGGAGGGTCTGCGTGGCTCTCTTCCTCAGTCCGCCGACTCGCTGAATGAGAGCTTTATGTTCACATTACCAGGGGAGGGGAAGAATAGCTCAATAAATAAATGCAATGTGTTATGCCGTACTGAGAGACATCAGAGATAAAGGCGTGTTTTCCCTCCATCCTCCACCCTTTACAGGCATAGTTCTCTCTAAGAAGCATAAAAGCAGAACCTAAATAATAGTAAGTATAATAACTCCCTGTAATACGCCTTTTAATGCGTCATTTATCACTCCAACACAGGCAATTGATTCCTCTTCAACTGGAGGCGGTATGTTTTCATTCCACACCCAGTTTGAATTTACACACGGTACACAAAACCCAGGAAAGAAACTAGAATAAAGTTTTAATAATTAATTCAAAGTGGTGTTATTTATTCATTTCCGGCTAAAATAAAAGCTATGAGCAATTTGTGGGAAATTAAACATTGGGAGTGTTTGTAAAATTCCATTGCTGACCTGCATATCTATTCATAAAGATTCTCAGAATAGGAGTACTGATTTAGGATCAGTTTTGCCTCTTAGGTCATGTTGGACAACATTAGGAAATGTATAACAGAAACCTGATCCTAGACACTTTACGTCCTTGACAAGGAACTGTATGTGCTGGGGTCACACTAGACACAGCAGCTGAACTTGACCTGCTGGAGTCGAGATAACAAGCCACATCTTTATGGAAGAACCACCACAACTCCTTGTGGATCATGTGAATAAACATGAGTATTGTCCTCTGGAACGCAATTGTGTTCATGAGGACATGAGTATTATCCTCATCTTAATTGTGATGTATTTTATCTTACATAACCTGTGTCAACTGCTTGTTAATTTAGTCATTCATTTTAATGTATTTCCTTTGGGTGACGTGGTACTAGTTTTGAGTGCCTGCAATGGTTGTGTTTCTTATTTGGAGGATCAGAACACTTAATGCAAAGAGACACCTTTATAAGCACTGATGTCTTCTCTACTCTCCGATCAGCAGTGCTGTGTCGTGTGTGCTGTGAGTTTCCTTGTGGTTGATATATTGGGTGCTTCCGTCCTGCTGCAGTGGTTTAGCAGCTTGTTTTATGTCCCATCACAGCGGCTGTAATGGATTGGTGCTTCACTTAACAAATATGTCCGTACTCAGACTTTTCAATTCGCCCGGCCTGTTTTATGGCGTCTCCAAAGGGTCATTCCGACCGTCCCAGGCACGGCTACCCCCCACAACGCGAGACTGCCCCGTAGGCCTTTCGGCCACACATGTCAGGATAAGCAGGCCTTACCAGCTATGTAACGGGCCCGGGAGATTCTGAAGTGCACCGTCTCAGAGGACGGAGCATTTTGGGAGAGGCGGGGTCAGAGATCTGCGGAGTTCCTTAACCAATTACCTGCTGAAAAATAGCCTCTGTGCGAGGGAGACATCCTTCACCCACTCTGCCGGGCCCTCTTTAGGGAACCGGGGGGCTTGGAGCCGGCGGATTGAGTCTCTGACGGTTTAAAGGGTGTCCGCCTCAGACAGCAGACTTGTGAGGGGGTGGGCCACTGCGGTGAGATGTGTTCTGGTCGTCACTGACGGGAAAAGAACACACAGAGCAGGTGGGGGCAGAAGCACAGACTTAAACAGCTTATTCAAATTGCCATAATTTGATTATAGCAGCCACTTCTTTGATATTCTTATGTTTTTAAAAGCATGACAGGCTGGAAAAAAAAACTGAAAAAAACCTTTTATTATATGCAGAAGAATCAAAGAGAAATGAAGAACTATAAGCGCTATGAGCAACAGCCCCACAGGTCACGCGCTGAGCGTATTCTCGGCCTGCATTGGGCTCCAGCGTAATTTCGGTCGATATTAACGTTTTGGGTTTCTGAAAAGAGAGGCCATCCAGCCCGCTCAGTCGTCATTAGCAAGCCCAGGACTGGAAGTGTGCCTCTTCCCGCCTTGTGTGGCTGGCTCAGCAGCTGGTGAAGGTAAGCCGCAGCTCCCTGGTCCTTCCTCTCCCTTTCTGTGTGAAACAGCCGCTTTCAAGTCCCCAGGCATTCCGGAACAAGGACAGGACAAGACCCCCCCTCCTCCCAATCCCCCTTCCCCAAATGATGTCCAGGGCAAATACATTACAGATCACGCCCGGGAAAAGGGGGCCGCGTTGTCCCCCAATCCAAGTCACCGGTTAGCTACATTTCTCCACCTATCCTCCAGAGTAATTTTCCACATTGCAGACTTTTAGTTGCCTTGCGGTGAAAGAACCGGCCGCAGACTATCTTTATGGTTTTTATGACTTGATTTGTATTGTTAGCCTTTCTCATCTGGGCAGCAGTAAATCCTCAGGATCGTGGAGCTGAAACTTGGCTGCCCATAGAGGGGGTTTGCCTCCATAAGCCTCTCTCTGAACAGGATACGATTCAGGGCCCAGACCAGAATGGGAAAATCTGCTCCATATTTTACATGGAACAAGGCCATGATTCATTCTATTAGACTCAAAATGGCCCTCCATATTTTCCTAGTAATTGATGTTCTTTGTAGGTTTGTGGTATAGTCATAAAGTGGACCATTAGTTTTATGCGGAAGCATTCCAGTTGGAGGTGAGAAGGAGCATTGCAATAGGCTGTGAATAACCTGAGATGTTGGCAGCCTAGTTATCTGAAATACCCTCTTGCCCTGTTTTAAGAGCCACAGCCAATCCCTGAGTTACAATCCCATACAAAGTCTGACTCAGTCTTCGTTCGGTTTGCATTCTGCTAATCTCTCAAAAACAATCCTCAGGAATTTTACATTCAAAGGCTCTATGATAGCTTATAACTTAAGAATCTTTTTGGACATGCTTTGTTTCCCCATTTTAAAACTTAAAACTTTAAATCTTCAAACACTGGGTAACTTGGCTAACTGCTTGCAAAATGATATTGCCACATAATACACATTAAGATATGCACCACTGCTTTGTTGTCAGTATGACATCATCTTTTCATTTCATATGGAAAAAGGCTGAAATACCCTACAGGACAACACTTTGGATAAAAGCGATAAAGATCATTTTTGACGTTTCCGTGTTTGTTTTGGTTCAAGCAATCTCACAACTCTATTCTACTCTTATTTTAATTCCACTCATTTCTTCAAAGAGTTCATATGACAGTGCAAGTTGTTTACATGGGCATGAGAGTACACTCATTTGAAAGCACACAATATATTTCCAAGGGAACCTATGCTTATGTTAAGGAGGATGGAAAAATCAGGTCAGTCATCCACTCTCCGGAACATGATTTTATGTCTTCCTTGCTTGGTAGCAGATCAGCGGGCCAAGCGTTTTTATTTTTAGAGCCTTTCCTTTCTTCCCTTCCACACGGTCCCCTCCTCTGCTGCGCCGAAGAGAAGGTCTCTCTTTATTCTCTATTAAACGACCTGTCGGCCTGTGTATCAAACCTGTCCCTGGCGGGGCTGTATGTTAAATTCCATCATTAAAACCCATTACCCAGCTATCAAAACCCCCTGTAATTCTGTCTAATGACCTCATTTCCCTATGTGTCAGGTGTGTCAGTCAGCGGAGGGGCTGCCGCCTGGGCGCATCCAGGGGTCTCGCCCGCTCATAGGCCGGAACCGTTGCCGCTGCCTGGTCTCCCTCCTTCCCTCTCTCCCTCCTTCCCTCTCTCCCCGATGGAAAAAAAGAGGTTAGAAAGCTCCGCGGCTGAGGAAAATGACAAGGCAAGGTGGCCGGGGACTCGGGGAGGGAGGGTAAAAAAGAAAAGCTATTCCGATATTCCATTCGCTTTCCACTCTATTAGCCGGGCTGCAGTCAATCGGGGCCCATTTTGATTTGACGGAAGGCCAAGGAGAGTGTCGGGACACAGCAAAATGGCTGCCAGTCACAGGGAGGCGATTCTGGCTCAGTGAAATCAGTCATAAAAGTAGGTGTGTATAAAAATGGATTATTGCATTAAAAGTTCAAAATGTTCCTTCTGCTCTGGTTAGCAGCGGAGACAGGAGAGAGGCAGATTGTAGCCGCGGTGATGAGAGGAGACGGGGTGGGGTGGGTGGGGGGAGGCTGTTTTTCCTTCCTCCTATACTCCCTTGGTCCTTCTTCACTCTTCCCGGGAAATCATTTCATAAATACGGGACTGGCCCCCCAGGCTACAGAGACCTAGGCACTCATTTTTGGAGTGGATAATTGACTCCTTTCACTTGATAATTCATTGCTTGCATATGCCAGCTAATACATCAGCAAGAGAGGGACTGCCATCCACCCCCACCACCACCCCCCCTCCCAATTCCCATCCCAGGCCCCCACACCCCCTCAAGAGCCACAAGCCGAGTGGAGACGTCGGAAAAAATTTGATGATAGATGAATGTATTCTTGGCTTTATGAATGAATTATGTCTCCCAAATACCTTGAGCAGTGCGAACTGTCAGCCTGTATCTATACTAATCTGGGACAAAATATGACTATTTTCACATTAAAAGGGGGGTCTCGGAATGAGATGTGGAATTAATTGAGCAATCAGGCCATTAGAAGGGAATGTCGGAACAGGCTTTGCCAGCCGTTTTCTACATTTATCATAGGCTGGCAGTGCTCCCACCCCCTCTCATTTTAATGTAGTTCTCATCACTAAACAGATTAGGATTATTGTGATAAGACAGCAGTATGTTTTGTCTCGAATGCCATGTCAGCACCAACTTTATTTATCACGCGTGTCACCAAGCTGAGGTGCACGCCACCGCTCTTTTTTCTCAAGCACTTTAGAAAGTGAAGGATTCAATGACTGTAAGAAACTGATCCAAAAATTATTGCTATTCTTGTCATCTGTATTATTTCCTGTCTGTGGAGTTCTGAGACGGTGGGAAGGTAATCTATTCTACAAGCCAATCAGATGACCTGATCATGAGATGTATGCATATTATCGCTGTGCTGTTTAAATGCGGTATTTCCAAAATGTCTATTTCCAAGATAAGGCACCATGAGAGCCAAATGCAGTGTTTTTTCTCAATTTTATCAGCAGGAGAAATCTTTTTAAAAAATCAAATAACCCTGAAATAAAAAATAAACTGAAAGGAAAATGCAATGGTTTGGGCAAGGTGGGCACAACTTGTATTTTTTCAAGGTGAACTGTTCTATTAGTGGTTTTGTTCATCTTTAATATTGAGGAGGGATTCATCAGCAAGTAAAGCTTTATACAGTAGTCACAAGGCACATTTTCCAGAAAGGCCTTTCTTTTATTCTCCAATACACTGTAGTATAAATTAAGTTTAAATATAAAGGTAAATTAAAGCACGCAATGTCTTAATATAGTTACAAAAATGTGTAAAAAAAAAAAAAGTATAAATGATTTTGAAAATAGCCCTCTATTTGTAGTATATTTCTGTAGTATGCACTTGTGCTGTTACAAGCAGGGATAATTAATGCAATAATGAAATTAATATATGCATAGTGCAAATACTGTATATAAGTGGCAATGACTGCATTCTGTATGCTGTGATATCAAAGTGTTGGGTTGATACATATTTTCTTACACTCTTGTGAAAATGTCAAAATTATGAAAACAAACCAGCAGGCTTTTTTCTTTTTTTTTTCAAATACTGTAACCAGTCACTACTGTGGACAGATTTAATTGTGTTGATCCCATTTAAACGTACATTATAATTTACTTGAAAATAGATAATTAGGGTGGTTGTACAAATTTGTAAGATGTAATATTGTCTATTGTATTTAGTCACCAGTGTTTGTAAAGATACCATGCCATTGAATTATCTGTTATCTTACATTTTCTTGCTGTTTATAAAGCTTTATTTAATCAATTAAATTAAATAAACTACAGAAATGTATGTATTTACCAAGTAGTTTAATTTAATTTGTGAATGTAACATTAGGTAACTGTTCATTGACTTGATTGACAAATAATTTGACTAGTTGACTTTTTCAAGGATTCTTTGATTTAGAAGGTTCTTAGCTAAATTTCCTAGCTACTAAACGTCAATGGATTTGAAAGGGTCTGTAACATCTGAATATTGTAAAAAATGTAACAAGTATTTTAAAATGACATTTTCCCTGTATGCAGAAGCTCATAGTGACCATGCAACTATTTTCTGAATAATGTGTTTTTTTTATTAAAAATACCTACAGTTACAGTAACCTTAATCATAATCATGATTGCACTAGCTGTTAATTGACTTCATTTACATATGAATATGTTGCATACAATTTAACTAACTGATGGATTAATTAACTAATTAATTGAATTATAATATGTGCCCCTATTAAACTAGCCCACTAGTGACTAAGATGTTACCTCACATTTGATAGCCACACCTTAGATGTGAGGAAATATTAGTGTGCGTTGTGAGTATCACAACATGAAACTGTACCTGAGATTTTTCATTTTCTGTGTTCTACTTAAATGTATAGATTATATTACTAACGTGTGTTTTTGATTTAGGCTGGGGAATTGACCAGTTATTTGGTAATTTTGTGTGTGTGTGTGTGTGTGTGTTTTCCTGAATATTAGACACACACATACATACAAACACGCACACACACACACACACACATACACACACATGCATGCATGCACACACTTGAGGTCACATGCTAAACCAAAATACCCATTATAAGGAAATAATTCATTTCTGTTTTTAGCCTTTTCATCTGCACCACAATTTGAATCCACAGAGCATCAAAGACACAGCATTAACCTTGCTATTGTTCTATCCTGGTGCATTGTGGAGACAGGAGTACTTCAGTCCCTTGGGGCAGGTGTTTTGCAGCATGCAGGGAGTTGTGCTCAGGTAAATTTTCTCTGAAAAAAAGTTAGAAGCATTTATTTCCCAAGGTCAAACACATTCAAGGCACAATTTTGAGGCCACTTTTGCGGATCTTACGGACACAATTTTGAGGCCATTTTTGTGGATGGTCCCACTCCATGTGTGGGTGTGTATGTCTGCATGTGCGTGCGTGTCTGTGTATTTATCAAAACTAATCTAATCTAAATCTAATATTAAATTTCAAGAACATTTGTACAACAAAAGTAAAATAGTATATCACAGTAATCAGTTCACTGTACCCTGTTTCGAGTTTGGGTTTGTTTTTTGACCACCTATGTTAACCCATGAAGATTCAGTAACAGTAGTTTGGCAGTAAATTCCTATGCAATACTTTTGACTGGGCCATGGCTGCACTTTATCATAAATGGCTTCATCCTCCTCTAGTGGCTGAAAATAAAATTGCACTAGGAGGACTTCAGAGAATCATGAGGGATTTGATAGTCTGAAATAAAATCTGTGTGTGTGTGTGTGTGTGTGTGTGTGTGTGTGTGTGTGTGTGTGTGTGTGTGTGTGTGTGTGTGTGTGTGTGTGTGTGTGTGTGTGTGTGTGTGTGTGTGTGTGTGTGTGTGTGTGTGTGTGTGTGTGTGTGTGTGTGTGTGTGCACGCTAAATGAATTGTCCAGTCCAATAAGAAAAGTCTTTCCAGTTTGGACTTTATGTGCTTTAAAAATAACAAAAAAATGACAAGACTGTGGTCATCCAGGACCAAGAGGTTCTCACCACTATCACGGTGTTTTATGAGTAAACTGATGTAGTACTCATCAAATCTTACAAGCTAAATGTCTAAATAGCTCTGAAGAGCTTTTATCTAGTTCCAATTATATTTATTTTATCTCTCGTTTGCTCTCAGACATTACATTATATTACAATCATTTGGCAGATGCTTTTATCCAAAGTGACATACAATAAGTGCATGCTGAAGGTCATTGAAGCAACTACAAAGCAGACATAAGATATAATTCATGGTCTGCCTTGTATTGCTCAGTCAATGGGATAGGTTGTCATTGGATCCTTGCCTGGCACAACAGAATGCTTTTGAGTTACCAGAGTTCTGCATTTTATTTAGTGATTCCTAATCAAGTATCATTTCTGTTTTCATTGCTTTGCATTACAGGGATTTGCTTGTTTACAACACATGATCATTTTTGTCATCTTTGCAGTTGTTTATAAAGGGATCTGAGGAATATGGAAAATGCAGCTACAGAATGAACATGCTTTTACAGCAATAGACACATATTGTGGGTTTCAATTTCATGCACTAATCCAATACATTTATTTCCTCTTTTTTCATTCTATGTGTTTCAGCTTGTTTATGTACGTCCCAAACTAAAATAATTTGTAAGTTGCAGTTGTAGTTCTTTAATAATATGAACAAATTTAATGCCACAAGAGAGAACATAACCATTTTCACTTAATTTTTTTTTTTGGTATTTTATAATTCAAAAAGTTGAATTGACATCAAGTAAACCTCTTGAGACAACATATATTATGAACACAACACATTATTCAGAGTGTTTTGTAATGGCCACTAGATGGAGACAGCGTCCATGTCTAAAATCCGCAAGAGTCAAAAACATTCCCTAAGGAAGCTTAATTAATCATTTTCATCCAGTGAAAGACATTATGGCTTCCTGTTATTAATGGCCTTGTCAAGATTTAGCTTACGTTTTAGCCGTTACTGCACTGCATGTAGATGAGTTTTCTTGCGACGTCACGCTGAATATGCGCGCGCATACAGGGGGCAAAAGATTGCGCAGTCTATGTAACTTCAGCGGCAATATACTACAAATAGAGTGCTTTAGCTTAGACTAGACTACATTCTGAAATTATCCTTTTATTTATATTAGATATAGCTATTTAATATTTAAAAAATGCTATGTAGCTGCATTCACAGTCTTAATGGTGTCATACCTTTGATTTTCTCTCTCTTCAAGAAAAACACAACTTTATGATAAAATGCAGAGTTTGTCCAGTTTCAATTGTTTCTGCCACCGAGCTATATGTGCATTCTCTGTTGTTTGTAAACATTGCTTTCATTGGATACTCCACTTGATATGTTTTAATGTAGTCTACTATTAAGGAACCAGCATACAGTAGTTTTTTAGCAAGAGCTACCCACATATAATAGTAATCCACTACTAACCACATCCACTTATTCAGGTGCTTGGGTTCACATTTTGTCTGTGTAACATATCATTACTGTGTTAAGTGGAAGACCATCTTCACAACACATTCAGTTTAACTTATGATGGAACTGTGACCAAGAAAAAAAAGCCTAATTGAAACATATTCCAAAATCTCATGTTCCAAAGTCCTGTATTTATTGTATGTCTATTAATGTGTGTGTTTATATGTTTTAATACTTGACAATGTATGAGCTGTGGAAACATTCCACAACACCTTACTGAGGACAGTAACAGTCTATTCTATTCTATTTTACCTCCCATCAGCAGAACCTTTCTTGTTGAGCTTAACCTCAGTGTAAGGATTTGACAAACCAGTTGTCACATGTCCATAAACACTATAATTGGATAAACATAACATCTGCCCCCCTAGGCAACTCTACACGTGTTTTTTTTTGTGTACACGGGCCAAAAAAAAGCAGTCACTCCTTTGTCTAAACTGCTTTCTGCTACCAAAGCCAGTGGTTGCCTAGTAACATTAATTCTGGCGGTTTTTGTTACCTCTTGTGTAATTAGGCTCAGACCTGTCTCTAAGGTCTCCAGATAAATCATGTGAGCACTGATTAATGGAACTCTTCTCATTCATCCACAGCAAGCATCAGGGATAGAAAGCTTCTTCTCTGCCACCACTCTCCAACTAATACAGAAAAGAGAATTTTTCATTCTGTCTGCACAGTGATGATCCCAGTTTATTGAACTGAATTTCTAACGTGAATACAGTATGCATGAATATATGGTATATATTTCCAGTTGTCCAAGGTATACCAAAAATATGAATCCTCGGTATAAAGTCTGAAGATGTTTTCAATAGCCGCTTACTGAAGTAATGCTTTTTACAAAGAACTTGATGTGAATGCACGCCTGTCATAGGGACAGTGCTGAGACAGTAACAAAAGGTTATGTCTCGTGTGAAGAAACTAAAAGGAAAAGGGTGCATTTTATCACATTGCTACTGATATGCAGTAGATGGAAAATGAACTCTATGGAAAAATAAGTCTGGAGAAACAACCTTTAAAGTGATCCATCCATATCTACTGCATATCTCATAGCAGAGTGATGGTACTTTGAGGCTCGTTTGATACCTCAGACCCTTGATTGATGACTTACAGCCATTTAGCCAACCATGTGTTCTGTTGGACTTAAAATGTTAAAACTTACATAATATATGCAAGGTCCATAAGTATTTGGACAGTGACACAATTTTTGTTGTTTTGGCTCTGTACTCCAGCACATTGGATTTGAAATAGAACAGTGACTATGAGGTTAAAGTGCAGACTTTCAGCTTTAATTTCAGGGCTTTTACGTCCATATCGGGTGAACAGTGTAGCAATTGTAGCCAGTTTTATACATAGCCCCCCCCATTTTAGCGGACCAAAAAAATTGGACAAATTAACATAAACTTTAATAAAGTTATCATATTTAATATTTGGTTGCATATCCTTTGCATGTCATGACTTCCTGATGTCTGTGACCCAACATCATCAAAAGACTCTTTATATCTTATTTTCAGGTACTCTTACATGCAATACTATAATCTCTAAGATATCAAGAGTCTTTTGATGTTGTTGGATCACAGACATCAGAAAGTCATGGCATGCAAAGGATATGCAACCAAATATTAAATATGATAACTTTATTAAAGTTTATGTTAATTTGTCCAATTACTTTTGGTCCCCTAAAATGGGGGGGCTATGTATAAAACTGGCTACAATTGCTACACTGTTCACCCGATAAAGATGTAAAAACCCTCAAATTAAAGCTGAAAGTCTGCACTTTAACATCATAGTCACGGTTCCATTTCAAATCCAATGTGCTGGAGTACAGAGCCAAAACAACAAAAATTGTGTCACTGTCCAAATACGTATGGACCCAACTGCATGTGTGTGTGTGTGTATTTCTACTAATTGATACTAATATAATTCATCAATATTATCTATAATCCATAATTACTTACTAACACTTCTTTAGTTTAGTCTCTCTAACAGAATAAACCTAATCTCATTAACCTTATTTGGGAGACCAGTAAAACGTAACAAGTGATGATTTGTTGATGCTGAATGTAAACCTGGATGATGTGATATGAATGTTATAAATGCCCAGAGGGACTGCCCCTCTGTGGGACTTTGAACATGCATCTGGTTGCATGACCTGACTCCCTGATTATTTACCCTTCCTGCCTCATACCTTTTTCATACTGTTCCACCATAATTTACAGCTTAATCTAAATACCACCCCTCCCCACCACCAATACCCATAGAGATCCATCAAATGCAGAGAGGTCATTGTACCGCTTGTAAGAGTACCTGAAAATAAGATACCAAGAGTATTTTGATGTGGTTGGGTCACAGACATCAGGAAGGCATTCAAATATTATTATAAAGGATATGCAAATATTAAATATGATTACTTTATTTAAGTTTATGTTTATTTGTCCAATTACTTTTGGTCCCCTAAATGGGGGGACTATGTATAAAAAGGGCTACAATCGCTACATGGTTCGCCTGATATGGATATAAACACCCTCAAATCACCCTAAAGCTAAAAGTCTGCACTTTAACCTCATAGTCACTGTTCCATTTCAAATCCTATCTGCTGGTGTAGAGCCAAAACAACAAAAAATGTCCCACTGTCCAATTACTTTTGGACTGCACTGTATGTCTGGAAGGCGAAGTCTTGTCTTTACTTGTGGTATTTTTCCCTGACAGCATGGTGGGAATTATGGGGTGAGCCAGGGGGAGCTGAATGAGACACAAGCTCCCCTGAAAGCACCAAGTGTGAAAATTTGGGGGGAGGTCTCTAAAATATTGAGTAATTCTACTTGTAATAAAAGCACATCAATATGGCAGAATGTTCTTCCATGGGTGCACATCAGGCATAGAGTACTCAAGTGACATTCATTTAGAGCGTAGACATTAACTAAAGCTTACTTTTAAACCATTTCTACTGATTACGTCTTACCGCCAATTTCCTGGATTGTTCAATATAACGCCCGTTCGCAAACAATGTCGTTTTTCTGGACCAGCTTTGAGTATATTTTACGTTTTAGCATTTTTTTTTCGAACATACCAGCGCTGGCACTGTTTAAAAATCCCTCTGAACGAGCAGCTTTGTCTCCAGACGTCATATAACGTTAGCCAGCAGTAGCACACAGCTCCGTTTTTGAACACTTTTTTCTAACGTTAGCTAGCTAGCTTGAAGGACTAAAAGCTAGAATTGCTTTATGTGGTTAACCGTAGCATAGTTTCTGACCTTGTCGGGCGGGCTTCTCTACTTAGCAAGCTAACATTAGCTTGTCTTGAGCGGCAGTAGCCTACTCCCATCTGCGACAGAGCAGACAGACGATATGATATCTTATTGGTCGAGAACCACCCGTGCGTTGCAGTACTGAGGTGCGTTCAAATTCAGCAAACAGAGCTGAACGTGCGTGGCAAACATGTTTTCTTTGAACGGTTAAATTTGAACGGCTTTTTAAGAACATTCCAAATTGTTTGCATTACCGGTATCTTCAATTGAAATCTCATTCTGGGAACACATTTTCCTCAGTCCAGCGTCCATTTTTGTTCGCCGCAAACGACCTTTTCAGACCGTTCACTTATGTTTCAAACATTTGTGGAGAACACAAAGCTAACGGAAAAAGTTTGAATTAGTTCGCAAGCGTTCGCAAATGTTAGCCTTGTTCGCTGAATTTGAACGCACGTCTGGATATGCAGTCCGTTAAAGTGGACTACAAGTCGAACTACAATCATAAATGCATTACTTTATAAATGCATCCCTTTTGTTGGGATGATTAATTTCATTTATGCTTTAGTGCTGTTGCATATACACTTGCTGGTCTGGGAATGTTGTTAACCCGGTCTAGCACTATTGTTCATATAAATCAGGTGAATGCACTTATGGTCTCCTAAATAATTCATTTATGATGCTTACTTCTTTACAGCCAATAAGGTGAGCATCATCTGAGATGGTAGAGTGGTGTTTTATCAGTAAAGGTACCTCCAAAAATGGTTGAAGACAAAACAAGGACAACTGCTGTCCTTTTTGTTTGTAACAACCATAACTCTGGCATATTATTAGATATTCAATGATTTTGTAATCAATTTTAAATGTCTTTGATACAACATTGTACGGACACATATTCTTGAAGTTGGCCATTGGCAGTATCACAAATGTGAGCTGATTGACAGCAACCCTGGCCCTGGCTGAGCTATACTCGAAGGTACTGTAAACTTGATGTCACACCAAGATTGTTTTTCTAAACGAATCTCTTTGCAGAAAATGTGAATTTAATTTAATTTTAGGAGAATACGTTTTCAGACAGTGTTGCATTTAACGTGTTTGTCATCCCAAAGGCAAGGAAGTTCCTGAAATCCTCTTCCCCCTGCTAAATAACATTAGCTACCTTATCTAGCTGGTTATTTTATTCCTTCTTGCTCGATGATGATGTTAGTTAAGCTACTTGGCTTTAGAACTATTATAAGCAGATAGTCAACTGATCACTCTATTTTCCTCAGATGATGACATTCTCTGCATATTACCATCTGGTGCACTGGTACGTGACACTGTCTAAATCAGTCATGTAGACTTCCTCTGTTGCTGCAATGATTATGCCAATTCCATTCCAGTGGGAGCAAAGCAGATCTTTCAGAAAAAATTAGCAGGGAGATAAAATAGTATAGTCCATTTCTTTATATTGCATGAACATGAATACTTTCTAGTTATTGCTTATCAGTTACAGGTTACAGTACTTCTGTCCCATGTTTTATTCCCGTGTTGTATTTTCTCCTGGCATTTCTGTATGATAGTTCCTTCGCTACTGCTTGCGTGTAATATTATAAAGAAATATGGATTCTATGTGTCCATGTTTCTACAAAAATTAAATATCGCATGTATTAATCTGAGCAGTGACAAAAAACAGGTTGGTTCATCCTGTTAAGGCACTGTTTTAATGCCTGGTTTGGCTCCTCGGTTTGGTAGCAACTGTGCCAGTGCCGACTGTGGCCGTCAGCCCTGCAGGGCAAGGCACAGTTGGCTCTAGCATTGCCTGGGAGTGCCATTCAATGAAGAAATTAAATTGATCTTCAAAATATAAAATCTACTTTGTTTAATACAGTATGTCTGCAGATGTTGTATTGTGTTGCTTGTGTTCTGTCATAATTACCCCTCCTGTACCTACATACACCCTTATAGAAAAATAATATACTGCAGTATATTGTAAATATATCAAAATTATCGTCTCAATATATTTAAAATATACTGCAGTGTATTACATTTCCATAAGGGGCATACCCTAAGAACCATAGACATAATATAAACTGCGAGAAACTGGGGCTAATGGCCACTTGCCAATTACATGTAGCTTTCTGTGGTGTAACAGATAATATAACTTGTTCTACTCTCTACCGTTGCCTTCATTGGTACAGAAACAAGAAATATAGTGAGGAACCTAGACTGGTTATATGGAAATATATTAAATACAGATCCAAGAGTCTTTTGGCCTGATAAAATTCAGTGAATTACTGTAAACAAACACAACAGCAGCATTCTTGACTCTCCATGGCCTCTTGTGTTGTATGGCTTACTCTGATTTTCGTGAAGAGTACACCAATTCCAGACACAACCTATTGATGGTTGATCAACACACAGGTTTGATGTTTTTTTTCTTGAAATCTTATTTTGAAACCAGGTACAGTATGTGGAGACTCCTCATGCTCTGCCATCAGATGTGGGATCCTCTTTAGACCTTGTGTTGGGAGTGGCCTTTGGACACAAATATCCCAAATTAATAAAGAGCTAACAAGCAACAATGATGAGAGCCAAAGGAATAACATTTAGGAAAAATATATTTCAGAAGAAAATATGATAAATTTAATGCATTTAAATTAAATTTTGAAATGATAAAATTCTATATCTTTCCAGTTATTAATTTTCTTCTGCTTCTAATAAGACCACACAATGTTGTTAAAACCTTTTAAATACTGGTTGTGCATAACTGTGTGGTTTTGATCCCACCCAATACGTATTGCCACTTGCCGAAGCCCTATTTGGCAAGGCCTAAGAAATTAAACACGGCACAAGGGGAACAGGTAACACACGTATTGTACATTTAAATGCTCAGTGTTCATTTGTCTCTAACACATTTTCCAAGAGGGATGAAATGTACTCTACCAGAGTGGTTGAGAACTCAACATTTTACAATGTGATTAATATTTTCCTGAATGTTTGCAATAGTGTACCTCAAAATATGAATCACTTCACCATAGAATTACAAATGTGCCTGTGTCTCTGTGCATCTCCCTCCTTTAAGCTCTCTGAACAAACATACCAAAAGAGAACTGTTCTAGGAATAAAAATCTTGTTAGAATTGTTAGCATTCAGATTAAATTGTTCTGTCTTTATCGAGTTGGATGATGCTGTATATTGTACTAGCCTGTCCTGTAGGGAACAATGCACTGTGCTTTTTAAAAAAACATGATTAGGATTTCTGTAGAACTGGAACAGTGATTGATGATGATTTTTTTTAATCATACACAATACACACACAATTATGCATTCAGAAACCATGTAACGTAAACGTGAGGAACATGAACCATTAATCGATGACCTTTGTGAAGGGTGGCAACGTGGCGTACATACTGCAGCCTCAGATTGATAATATTACCTATGATATTTATCTTTCAATATATGGTATAATTGAGGCTCTTTAGCTATACACAACCAATGAATAATGAATCACATAATTAAACATGAACTTAATCACTTGTGCTTTTCTGGCTTCAGGCAACAGATTGGTAATGTTATGTACGCCTATTTCATCACTTGCATTGCAGCTATTTTGAATACAGTATGTTGCAATGTGGCTTTGGAATTAATTAATTCAAATAGCCATGAAATCATTTGGCTTTCAAGGGAATTTCAAGCAATGCTTGTTGAATGAGGCCCATCTGTTGTTTTGCAAAGACCTTCAATTTACTGTGATGAGTCAAAAGGGGACCCGCCATTTTCTTCATCCTAGGAATTTAACATTTCTTTCTGCTGAAAATGGTCCCACTTCCTCCTACAGTCCCTTTAGCTGTACCATTCTTGCTATCTGTAACATTTTAGCTCAGCTTGATGGTGAAGTGTAATTATAAGCAAACACTGCACTGTTTGCCAGCATATGATAGGTGAAATGTCCAACTGTGGCAGCAGGTAGTGAAAGATCTTTATACCTTGCTGCTGTTACTGTATAGGCCTATTCAAAAAAGGATAGGAACTATTTCGGAATTCTTTAAAAAATTATGAAAAGTAGAAATGGTTGGATTTTGGATTGCATGGATATGCACAATTTAACAAGAATTTGACCCTTGTAACCCCTGGACCTTTCTAACTCTGGAACCTCTTTTTATTGAATTTTTAAAAATGTATTTTTATCAGTCCAGCGTCCATTTTTGTTCGCCGCAAACTACCTTTTCAGACCGTTCGCTTATGTTTGCAAATATAGTGCACCTTGCATGCGAATCCATATGTGTGATCTGAACATTGTTACTGAATGAGATAATTGTACAGAGAGTTGGCTGTGAGCTCATTTTAATCAAGAGGACTCTTCTACAAATAAAAGAAAACCCAGGGTGGAATTTCCCTTTAATTAGAATCCTATAGTCCATAGATTCCAATGCAGCTCTCCAAGCATTCCATCAAAATTCTGAAGCCTCAAGTTACGATTCTTCTCATGAAGAGGGTTATTTTTGCTGATATACATATAATACATCATTTTAAAACTTGTTTTGTGTTCTTTAAACTTACACTACTATGGGTAGCACCAGGCGAACTGTAGATAGTAGAATTTACAAATCACTGCTTTCTGCTTTTATTTGCATTTTACATACTGTCCCAACTTTTTTGAAATTGGGGTTTGTACTATTGTGGGGAAATTCCTCCAAAAGAAACCATCCTTCCCTGTGTAAGGCTGACCAGTTGCACATGACCTCATAGGATTGTCAGTTGCAGCCGGCACTAGCATGGTTAGAGTTCAGTGTGGTATCTGGATAACCTACTTTTGAATGAAGGGTTTACACAACAGACAAACTCAGCCTTTTGTTAATAATAATGACCAAAAAACACAATTTAGCATGCTTTGCAAATATGCAAGCATTAATCACTGTGCAGATTTTTTTTTTAAACTGTGACCTCAGGGAAACCGATATTCTACACACAAAAAGCATTTTTCAGAATTATAGTGTATAATGCTATCAAACTTAATAACATATAATTCAGTTATCAAAACGTCTTGTCGAAGAAAAATATGACCCTAGTCCGGGCCAGATAGACTGGGGAGTTTCTCCCACACAGTTGAGTGTTTCTTCAAGAAAAACTACCATGATCTTCAGAGTCTGATGCAATGAGGTTTATTGCATATGATTCAATAATGACATACAAAAAAAAAACCCCGGACTGGTCTGCGCAGACCAACACATATTCAATCTCAGCAATCGTAAAAAGCCCCCCCCCCCCCTTGTCAGAATTACCAGGCCTTTTATCCTGTCCTTATCTCTACCTATTTTGGGCATAATCTCGCCTCCTCCCACTGTGCAAGTCCAACCCTCTGAAATCCTACACCTGGGGTCCCCATGCCCTTTTCTTTTTCATGGTACAACATTGACCTCTGCTGGATTAAGCATTACATCTGGCATTTATTTATACTGCATTTTAATGAAATGCTATGATTTAATTATATAGGAAATGGCCTGGCCATGGTTTGACCATTCTAGTTCAATAAGTGATCATTACAATGATCTACTAGATTAAAACAATAAAATTACAATAAAGTAACAGAAATGAATACACTCAGAAACCAAAAATGAACTAAATGCATATGACACACGTAATTCAGGGACTGTAGTTAATTTCCCCTTACATTTAAAATGCAAAATATGGAACACCATATTAATAAGCATTAACAATAGTTTATGCGATACAAACAACAGCTGACTTTCAGGTTATGGAACAAACAAATCTCTCTGGAATGTGTAGTGTAACTGTACAATAGATAATTATACAGCTCACCACATTTTCCCTTTAATCAATGTCATTTCAATACTCTTACGGCAAATCTAGAAAGCACTGGTCACTTGACACAATTATCTCCTCTAAGTTGTACAAAACATTAGTTTTCTCCTTCACTGCCAGAAAGCACTTAATGAGTTATATGGGGTTAGTTTAGGGAAGTGTTACTACAGCATATGTGAACAGTAAAGTGAAATTAAAGAGGCCAACTGTGGACCAGGTCAAATTGCAGTTAATTGTCATCTACCAATTTTGAGAACCTTTGATATAATTTACTTGTTATGCAAACTTTTACCTGATTATATCGATCTAACATTGTTCACAAGATATGATATATAGTTCTTGTGTTACATTGTAGTTACTGTATTTACATACAGCCTATGGTGGCAATCAGTGATCAGTTTGTGAAAAGAACATCAGGCAGTCGACTACTGCAGTGGTTCCCAAATTCGGTCCTCGGGGACCACTGTGTATGCTGGTTTTCGTTCCAACCACTATTGCAATCCTGGAATTTTAACAAGATGTCAATTGTTCTTAATTAGGTGTTTGTCATATTTAGAGGGATTATTTACCCTCTTAAGCCACATTATGTTAGCAATAGCTATGCATGTCATGAATAATAAAAGTACAATATTCTCATTGTGCTATATTGCAAATAATTACAAAAAGGGGCAACAAAAAAAAAAACATTTTTTAACTGACCAAATTAATTTTATTAAATAAAATTAAAGACTGAGGTGAATCAATAGGCTCCTAATTGGTGAAATTGTGGATATATGGCCACTAAAACTAACCATTTGATAAATAATGAAAAAAAGACAAAGAAAATGATGTCAAACTTGCAGTGTTAATACATTTAAGAAAAACTTGGAGGGAACTTAAAAACTCACATTTTCAACTACCTAATTAGGAGCCAATTGATTCACTCCAGTCTTTAATTTGATCAGTTTTAAAAAAAATGTTACCTATTTGCAAAACAGCCCAATAAGCACAGTAGGAACATGGGAATTTTTATTCTTCATGGCATGCATAGCTATTTCTGACATGATGTGGCTTAAGAGGGTAAATAATCCCTCTAAACATGAAAAGCACCTAATTAAGAAAAATTAACAGCTTGTTAGGATTTTGGGATTGCAATTGTGGTTGGAACGAAAACCAGCATACACAGTGGTCCCCGAGGACTACTGTGAGGACACACTGAATAGCTCTGTTGCCCTCACAGATACTATACTTATTGCTCCCCTCAATCTGACAAACTCAAGACAAACTTTTTTTTTGTTTGTTTTATTTCCACAGACCACTGTGTACATGTGAATGCCTTAATAAATATAAGCCAACATTTTCTCTAATATAATCCTTGAATGTTCACATACACTAATTTTAAAACTTTTTCCTCTCCATCCTTGAACATATTGTTAGGGTAGGTGGAAAACAGGACACAGTAGCAGGCAGGAAGTAGAAAACCCAAAGTTTAATAAAGGGGTAAGGCAGCAATCCGTAGTACAACAGGCAGGGTCGAAAACCGGGGAGACAGGGCAACGGTACAAAAACAGAGTCCAAAGAATAGTCACAGAACAGGCTGGGGTCGGAACCGGGAAGGCACAGCAGAGGCACTAAAACAGAATACAAAATCAGGGTCACGAGAACACAGGCAGAAGTAAAAAAAAAACCAGGGAGATGTAAAGAGGAACAAAAAGAAAACAAAACGAAGACAGAATACAAAAATAAAATAACAACAGGACTAGGGACTAGGGATAACAAAAATTCGTTAACAGATACTAAGAAAACTAACTGACAACTCGGAAAAAATTGTATGAAACAAACCAACAGTGAGGAACTCGCAAAGAAAGACTGAAATCACAGGGTTATGTACACTGAGGAAGACAGACAAAATGGGGATCAGGTGTGCAGAGGCGGAGAAGGGAAATTGCTCACAGGTGAACACAATGAAATGATAAGGGAAGCTGATAATACAATAACGAGGGAGATGCATAAGACGCGGACCGGACTAGCACATAACATAGACTATACATGACCTGGGTCGAAGAAGACCCGTGCACACAACGAGGTGGAGGAATGCGGAAAAGGTGAACGTGAAGCGAGTAGGGAATCACAGTAAGATATTCAGAGATAGGACAGAAGAAACGAAAGACAGGTGAGTGACAGTAATACAAACACGGAACAGTGAAACCATAAATGAAAATAAATGCAAGATAAGAAAAATGATAAAGAACCTAAATAAGAATAAACAAACAAGCTCACAATAAGAAACATAAATGTACAAACAAAAACAGAATGCAGAAACCTAACACATATCAGACAAAAAACCCCAAGCTGGGCCTCCTGGCCTTCGAGAGGTCTGCAGCTAGAAGCATTAGACTTAAAGAAGTGTGTGTGTGTGTGTTCATTTTGCCTATGTGTGTGTCCATGTCCCTCTATTTTAAAGCAGAAAAATACCTATAAATGCATCTGAATAGTCTTTTGTACGAAAATGAGCGCATACTTGTGACTATATCTCATTTTGACACTATCTAGATTAGAAAGCACCCAGGCTAGGTAACTGAAGGCCTTTTGTAAATTAATGAGCACATCTGCGTGAATATATATCTTGTTTTAGACACTTCAGCTTGATAGGCTAGGCGGAACTTTCTGGAAGGCTGAGAGAGTCTTCTCTCGCTCAGATCCTTCCAACAGCAATTAAAAATGTGACTGGGCCCCTGATTCCTGTGTGTGTATGTCTGCCCATGTGTCTTTATTAGTAAGAGGCCTATGTGTGAGTATATAGGTGTGTGCGCTGGTTCTGGTTTTGAGAGGAACATTAGACTTGTTTTGCGAACTGGCCCAAACCCCCCTATACAGAATATCATCTTTATGTAAACGTGTCATGAGCCGGTCAAGGCGATGCCCGGCACAGAATATCATGCTTACATAAAGTCAGAACAGGGCCTTTACTCTGGCCATACAGCGGTCTGTATTGATCCATATATATATATCTATATATATATGTATCATATATATACACATATACAATACGTTGTGTATAATAAAATATAGTGGTCATATATTGTTTTTAGGCCTCATCATTCCCTCTCATGCATTTATCTGTAAGAAACACTGGGTGGAAGATGAGGGGCACTCCCTCAATCTGCCTGCCCTTACACCCTGCACAATGCCTACCAGGATTATGTAATTACTGTTTATACCATAGACTGTATAAAAATATGGACAAAGCCACTGTGATTGCCTTTCCACAGCCTCGTAAAAACTGAATTGAGGCTCCGGATGTCTTTTTCGCCGCCAGTTTGTACAAACTGCGTCTGCTCCGTGGAGCCAAAGAGGACTCAACCTGTCCCTCTGATTGGTCCTGAACAAATGTTAATACCCTGTCCAAACGACACAATATTTAAAAAAAACAGCAGATGCAGAGGCATTAGATGAAGGAAAGGCACCTATTGCAATAAAAAAATTTTGTGGGAAAAATGTATTGACTGAGTATTTTGACCACATTGCTGCCATTGACTTACATGGTGAAAGACCCATACTGGAGCCAATCGCAGTGGCGCTAGTGAGCAACGGCACAATTGCCGCTCCCAGCCCAACCAGGAAGTGAGCTTCAAAACGAAAGCCCAGTCTTGGCCCGTTGGTTTATACCAATAATATTTAGACACATTCTGGATGATTCGTTTTCATGCCTGAATTTTCTTCCACAGTCTATTCTGGGACACTGTATTCATGCTTGACTGTGGCTGATCATCCCTGTTTGTACAATCCCTGTGTGTGCATGTGTACGTTTGTGTATGAGCATGTGTACGTTTGTGTATGAGCATGTGTACGTTTGTGTATGAGCATGTGTACGTTTGTGTATGAGCATGTGTACGTTTGTGTGTGAGCATGTGTACGTTTGTGTGTGAGCATGTGTACGTTTGTGTGTGAGCATGTGTACGTTTGTGTATGAGCATGTGTACGTTTGTGTATGAGCATGTGTACGTTTGTGTACGTTTGTGTATGAGCATGTGTACGTTTGTGTATGAGCATGTGTACGTTTGTGTATGAGCATGTGTACGTTTGTGTATGAGCATGTGTGCGTTTGTGTATGAGCATGTGTGCGTTTGTGTATGAGCATGTGTACGTTTGTGTATGAGCATGTGTACGTTTGTGTATGAGCATGTGTACGTTTGTGTATGAGCATGTGTACGTTTGTGTATGTGCATGTGTACGTTTGTGTATGAGCATGTGTATGTTTGTGTATGAGCATGTGTACGTTTGTGTATGAGCATGTGTGCGTTTGTGTATGAGCATGTGTACGTTTGTGTATGAGCATGTGTGCGTTTGTGTATGAGCATGTGTGCGTTTGTGTATGAGCATGTGTGCGTTTGTGTATGAGCATGTGTACGTTTGTGTATGAGCATGTGTACGTTTGTGTATGAGCATGTGTGCGTTTGTGTATGAGCATGTGTACGTTTGTGTATGAGCATGTGTACGTTTGTGTATGAGCATGTGTACGTTTGTGTATGAGCATGTATACGTTTGTGTATGAGCATGTGTACGTTTGTGTATGAGCATGTGTACGTTTGTGTATGAGCATGTGTACGTTTGTGTATGAGCATGTGTACGTTTGTGTATGAGCATGTGTGCGTTTGTGTATGAGCATGTGTACGTTTGTGTATGAGCATGTGTACGTTTGTGTATGTGCATGTGTCCGTTTGTGTATGAGCATGTGTACGTTTGTGTATGAGCATGTGTGCGTTTGTGTATGAGCATGTGTACGTTTGTGTATGAGCATGTGTGCGTTTGTGTATGAGCATGTGTACGTTTGTGTATGAGCATGTGTACGTTTGTGTATGAGCATGTGTACGTTTGTGAATGAGCATGTGTACGTCTGTGTATGAGCATGTGTACGTTAGTGTATGAGCATGTGTACGTTTGTGTGCGTTTGTGTATGAGCATGTGTATGTTTGTGTGCGTTTGTGTATGAGCATGTGTACGTTTGTGTGCGTTTGTGTATGAGCATGTGTACGTTTGTGTGCGTTTGTGTATGAGCATGTGTACGTTTGTGTGCGTTTGTGTATGAGCATGTGTACGTTTGTGTACGTTTGTGTATGAGCATGTGTACGTTTGTGTGCGTTTGTGTATGAGCATGTGTACGTTTGTGTATGTGCATGTGTACGTTTGTGTGTGTTTGTGTATGTGCATGTGTACGTTTGTGTGCGTTTGTGTATGAGCATGTGTACGTTTGTGTGCGTTTGTGTATGAGCATGTGTACGTTTGTGTATGTGCATGTGTACGTTTGTGTGCGTTTGTGTATGTGCATGTGTACGTTTGTGTGCGTTTGTGTATGAGCATGTGTATGTTTGTGTGCGTTTGTGTATGAGCATGTGTACGTTTGTGTGCGTTTGTGTATGAGCATGTGTACGTTTGTGTGCGTTTGTGTATGAGCATGTGTACGTTTGTGTGCGTTTGTGTATGTGCATGTGTACGTTTGTGTGCGTTTGTGTATGTGCATGTGTACGTTTGTGTGGTTTGTGTATGTGCATGTGTACGTTTGTGTGGTTTGTGTATGTGCATGTGTACGTTTGTGTGCGTTTGTGTATGAGCATGTGTGCGTTTGTGTATGTGCATGTGTACGTTTGTGTGCGTTTGTGTATGTGCATGTGTACGTTTGTGTGCGTTTGTGTATGAGCATGTGTACGTTTGTGTATGAGCATGTGTGCGTTTGTGTATGAGCATGTGTTAAGTGGAGTATGGAGGTGTCATTAAGCGGTAATATGCAGTGGCGCATCCCTTTCGTGATCTCTTCAATCTGACCATTTCTAAGCATGTAAAGTTGTGGTCAGTCATATACTGTATGAGACTCAGTACTCAGGAGACTCTTAGCTGGTTAGATAACATGTTATAGTTTTTGCTTATTAAAGGCATACTGAACTTTGTCAGAACATAATATTGTATAGCTACCTGGCACCGATATGAGTCATAATATTTACGCTCATCTTCATGACTTGCTCCAGTGGTCAGCAACTGGCCAACAGAGAATTACGTTTTTTCTCTCTCCATTCACTCCCATGAAACAGGTCTCAAAAGCATACTTTTAGCACATAAACGAATGCTAACAACGCGGATTATGCCGGTATATAAAATCATGATATCCAGTACCGAATGTTTGAAAAGATAAAAAGCTCCATTTATGATATTTTACCACTTTTTCCAAACAAAGGTTTAAAAGAAGATCCAGTCGTTAGCTTATGAGGAACATCCTTGTTTCGTTCTTGCGCCAGTAACCGTCCCACTTCCTGAAACGTGCGTTAGAAAACAAACCGAGCAAATTAGAAAAAAAGAAGATAGCAACAGTTGCTAGTTTCAAAATCAATCAAAATTTGTTTCAAAACAAAAATGTTACTGGATGTCGTGATTTTATATATCGGCATAATCCACGTTGTTTGCATCCGTTTATGTGCTTTTGACACCGTTTCGCCATGCACAGGTGTCAAAAGCACATAAACAGATGCAGACAACGCGGATTTATGGGAGTGAATGGAGAGAGAAAAAACATCATTCTCTGTTGGCCAGTTGCTGACCACTGGAGCAAGTCATGAAGATGAGCGTAAATATTATGACTCATATCGGCGCCAGGTAGCTATACAATATTATGTTCTAACAAAGTTCAGTATGGCCATAGGCAATTTATTTCATCATTCAGAAAAATGTGAGCTCAGTGCAACTGTAAACACTTGCCTGTCAAAACAGCGTTGTCGCTGTGAGTCATGGTTTCCCTCTTTGCATGACATTAACTTCAAGGGGAAGTGTTACTCACTCACACATTCACCCTCCATATATTGGGTCAACACTAATGACTGCTTAACTTCATGTCCATGAGGTTTTTAGTTTTAGATAAACTGCACCACTCTTTCTATTTGTTACTCTTCATACAGACATATATTTATTAGATTATGAATACATTATGATCAAAACTTGTATTAAAGGTAAATTATTTTTACAGAACCTTTCTTCAAAAGCTAACATGATTTTAACACTATTCTATGCAACCAAAAAACACAGTTTTCTCATATAATCGGCATGCATATACATACAATTTGAGATTTTCAGCCAGGTTTATTTAGGGGTTTGAGACCTGCCAAATTCAAAAAAGTCACATGCAGAGCAAAGTGAAAAAAATTGTGTTTTGTTACATTTATGTTTTGTTACATTTTGTTTTATGGTAAGCATTTATGTTGACATATGGAGACTTAGAGAGCATGCCTATATTTTATCAGTTCTTCCATGCCGCACTGCAAAAAAAGAAAAGTTCTAAGGGGGTTCCTGAGTAGAATATGTATCTGAGGAACTTGCTGTTAATGCAGTGATGTAAGTATTGACAGTGCCTGACGGGGAATCCCTCAGGCATACAAGTAATAGCAGAGCCTACTGAGGGATGGCCGCAATCCTGTGCAGTCCTCCAGCGTGGTAGCTCATGTCAGCCAAGTCAACACAAGCCATATTGCTGTACTTTCTGTCTGACTTTTGAAATGCACACGAGACATAAATGACAAAGATGCATAAACAAAGTTTGAAATTAGATCCATCACTATTGAGGTTAACAAAAGATGGCTTTTCTAATGGCCTGACAAAACACAGTGTGCAGTAAGCTGATGGAAGAGCCTGGAATGAATGGGCTTTCTTCTGCTGTAAGGGAATGTTCTCATTAGCATTGACATAAAGCTCATAAAGCTTCTTAAACCTATTTCACATGTACTTCCTATGGCTCTGTACAACACCATGTAAAAGGTGTGAACAACAAAAACAGCAATAATAATAACAGATTTTATTTATGGTTTTTATGTCCCCAAAGCATAAAACCGCAATAATTTGTGTGTATTTTTGCAAATGTTGGTGGACTCGTACAACTCTTTCAGTCAAGGAAATGGTCACAGCTGTAGCTGCTGAGTCACTTAGGCTACAGTTACACTAGTCACTTCATGCGACTTCGACTTCTGGAATCAAAATTCCAATGTCTGATCACACCAGGTCAGATTGAGTTGTGTCCATACTTGACAGTTCAATGCGACCTCCTGTGATCAGATTGCAGTTTGGATTTCATTCCCCCGCGCAATATTCAAATATTAGCTATACACTTCCTGGAAATTGGTGTTCGGTGTTCGTGAGGTTGTGCCTCTTTTCATTTTGTTCAGATTGTGTAGTCAAGGTACTAGGTAGGGCCTGCACAAGGCATGCACTGAGGCATTCATGGGAGCATTGCATTTCTGGGTGCAACAGCTGTTTCAGTGGAGAGGAGGTACGAATGTAGCCAGCACTGGTGGAACCATATTGTGCATGATTTCACATATTCTGACTGGGTGCTAAATTTCCGCATGCGAAAGCACACATTTTTGATCACATTTGTGAACAGCTACAGCCTCGTCTTTACTCGTCTTTTACATTTGGTGTTACTGATTGATCCTGGTCCAAATCTTGACATTTTACTGCAGTCAGCGCAAAACAGCATAAACCCAAAGGATCTGGCTCAAAAGTATCTCTCGTGGTAAAATGTTCGGAACTGCATGTCCAGTCTGTCATTGGCCAGGAACTTCATCCAGCTGACGTATGGAAGATTTTTAGTGACTTAATAGGCCCTTTTCACATTTCCGGGTTGCCACTTCCACCTGTTTCAGTATCCAGGTAATTACATTTCCAGTGTCATCAAAACAAATGGCGCAGTCAATCTACAATAAATTTTGTTCTGTCCCTCAGTGGCTAGCACATCAAATAATTGAAATTATTGGGAAATTGGTCAGATTTAGCGTTAGGTTAGTAGCTAGCTATAGCTACTTACTGAACGCTAAATATGGCCAATTTCCCCGATAATTTCAGTTATTTGATATGCTCATCCACTCAACAATAACGTTAATACATTTTCACCGGTGAATACGTTATGGTTTGTGGGAACATTCTCCCCCGCACTCGAAAAATGTCTTGGCTTTCATAATCTGTAGCTATGCCACTTTCGGAGTAAAAATATAATGTTAGTTTGAAGCTTTTAAAAGTAAGATGACATGGTAGCACCATTTTCATATTGTTTGGAAGTTAGCCAGCTTGTCACCAAACATCGGCTGCTTTCGCGGCTACAAGCTAACGTTATTCACCTGATTTTACTAAAATGTCTTGGCTTTCATGATTTGTATGTCTTAATGCCAAACTCCGAGTAAACATATACAGATGACAAACTAGCACCGGAGTTCCGCATCGTTTGGCTAACGTTTGCCAGCTTGTCACCAGTCCGCTGCTTTCGCGGCTACACGCTAATGTACTGGGTTTCATCTGATTTTACTTGAAAATTTCTTTGCTTCCTGGCAACCCACTGGATTGACAATTTAAAAAATGTTTTTGTTACTATTTCTGACTGTAGTATCCACAAGGCAATGGTTGTTCAATTCAAGTGAAGGACTTAACCTTATTAAATTTGGCCCACTAGAAGCAATGTTCATCTAGGCCGTACTATAGTGTCATATCTCAAAAACTATTCACTGAACATCCATGTTTTAAAGTTCGAATTGAAGAAGAGACTGTAGGCTACCATTCAGAAATTTGCAACAGAATAAATGTAGGTTATGTCAGAATCATCACATACAGTAGCCTAGAAATAGGCTGCATAATATAGGCATAAAAATGCGTAGCATAATGTTTGTATATAAAAAAGGCCTACGTTTAAAGGTAGGCCTATGTTTTACAACAACAGAAATGTATTAGCCTACAGCAGGACGTGTGATAGGTGGTCGCTGTGGAAATGTCAACTTTGCTGGAAATTGGCTGTAATAGCCTAAGATGAACTCTTGAGGGTTAGCCTAACAAGAAAACACTTCTAGCGCCAGGCAGGATATTTGGTTCCTAACATGTGTTTAATATTGCGGATTTTGTAGGAGAAAAAATTAACTGTCTACTAAACCAAAATTGTAGGCTATTTATATAGGCTACAACTTTTTAATAATATCATATAATTATTGTTCCTGCATCAGCACATGATTTTTTTTTGGATTGTGCATTTATTGTCTGTGACGGTGGCATGATGAAGGTTGCGGCGGAATTTTGGGGGTTTAAGATGTAAATAATTTCAGAGAAACATGTAATTGGGACGTCGACAACTACCACTAGGGGGCCACCGTGGCTACGATATTCTTAACCGGCTTGTCAAATTTTGTCATTTTAACCCATTAAAACTAAAAACCCTAGTTTCTAATTAATTACAGTCCACCGATTTCATTTCCAAGTTGAAAATCTGTTTAAAAATTTGAATGAGCAAAACCAATGAAGCATTACAACTTATTCCACAGAATAGGCTTCTTTCTCAGTAGCCCAGTGTTAAACTTCCTGTTTACAAATCCAGATCTCGGTCTGATTCCCACATGGGGCAGAACTTTTTCTCTTTTGGACAGGGCAATCATATTCAACACTGGATATCAGTATTAGACATTGTGTCATTGGCCTAGATGAGGTTTCAGATTTATTTTTGATTTATCCAACTACTGCTGTCTAAAAGTAAGTCATTCGCTTGAATTGAATGACTGTTGCCTTGTGGATACTGCAGACTCAAACCGCAAATGAGATGATAACTTAGTACAGAAATTGTAAATAAATAAATCGCCAATCCAGTGGGTTGCCAGGCTAGGTATGTTACATGAGTGACCAGCTAAGTCAGTTGCAAATCCAGTGGGAAGCTAAACTAGGCACCAGTAGGGATGTAACGGTATACCGCGGTATCAAGCAACCATGGTTCTGAACCGTAAGCCTTTCCCTGTAATACCGTGCCCATGGTATAAATTTATGTTGTGCAATGAGCATGTAGCAAAGAAATTCTTCTGTATCCCCGCCACAAGTGTACCATCTGAGAGGGCATTTAGTACAAGTGGGCACATCCTCTCTCCCCAAAGGTCACGACTCGCAGTGGAAAAGGTCAATTTTTTTTTTTTTTGCTGTCCTTCTTACATAACAATCTCACCTAAACAAATAAGTTCATAATGGAGGACCCTTGTGTAAACGTTCTCATATTAGGTCATAAGGAGTACCCTTGCTTTAAATATTTTTATGTAAATGTTACAATGCTAATGCATGAGAGTTTCAGTTAAATACACACAGACACACACACACACGCACAGGCACGCAAACACGTTTCAGTTCAATAAAGCAATATTTTTCTTCAAGCAAAATACTTGTTTATTTGTTTTTTCAATGGGCCATACTAGGGATGTAACGGTATGAAATTTCACAGTACGGTATCTACCAAAATACATATAAATAATAATAAAAAATATCCCCCCCCCCCCCCCCCCGCTTTTTTAAAATTAAACGTTCCTGACAGGGACATGGAGAGCTACTCTCTGCGTTGCATGCACGGTATGGATATTTCCTGTATTTTTATTGTTAAAACGGCTACTTGAGCCCAGCGCCTTCTGTGTTCCGTGCTTTAGTGTCAACTCTGTTTACGCTCTGGCCAGGTAATTTTCTCTGCTTGTTTATCGCAAGTTCTTTTTTCGCCCTCTTTTGTGGGTTGTTTGTTAGCTGATACGCCGGGGGTTATTTCCCCTTTGTTCGTTTTCCATGTTCTGTCAGGGTATCCCTATTTGTTCTCCTACTTGTGGTTCCCACGTTAGTGGGTAACTTTTGGATCCCCTTCCGGTCGCGTTTGGTTCTCTGACCCCTTCCCCTCCCTTACAGTGACGTGGCTTCATCCCGGTGAGTTCAGTCCTCTTACGGAACTTTGCCCACCAGATTGTGACTTTTTTAGCACCCCCAGGACGTCCGGACGTGGCGGGGTTTAGTTGCTGTTTTTAAGAAACATTATAATTGCCGGCTCCTGAATGCTGAACAATTCTCCAGCTTTTGAGGTACAATTATGTGGGCTAATCCTCTTCTCGCTGTCCTCATTTATCGCTGTCCTCAGTGAAAAAAATTGCTGGGGTGTGGTTTGATACCTGGCGCACAGCCCTTATATTATTACCTTATCACACCCAGATTTTTCTAATTTCAAAAGGGGGCGGGGTCTAGCAAAACCAGTTTTGTTACCCTTTAAGCTATGTTACAAATGTAAAAATTCCAAAATCTGGGTGTGATAAGGTAATAATATAGGGGCTGAGCTCCAGGTATCAAACCACGCCCCAGCAATTTTTTTCCACTAGTAGCCAAAAGCTTCTTCCGAGCCCCGGTTTGAGCTTATATGATGCGGCCAGCAAACAGAAAATCACACGCTGTCCAAGTAGGCTAGCTAGTTACCCACGCCATGTAGGCCATTCATTTTACAAAGGCTGTCGGCAATCACGCTACCTGCAAGCATAGGTGTCAACCCATATGGTTTGCCCGTATAAAATACGGGTTTTCTACCTTTTTGAAGGTATACGGGCGTATAAGGTTATGATACGGGAAATCTAGTCTAATACATTTTTTCCCCCAAAATTTTTCCAACATAATTTAATCACAGCAATCACATTCTTTCTCCCTCTCTCTGCTATATTCTCTCGATTTCTGAGGCCGTGGGGAAAGCAAGTAGCTGAGACCTATGATCTAAAAATGCACTTTATAACAATGAACGACAAAGACGCAGTAACTTAGATAGTTGTTAGGTATGTGGGCTAGGCTAACGATAACTGTTAAATGGTTATGACTGGACAATGTTCATGTTTATGCAATTTTGACCAAAATTAGATAACTTAATGCTCTGTGACATTTTAATGTGGTGGCTATGACCCAATTTAGCGTTACAAGTTTAATTGTAAATTAATTCATGGCTAACTTAGCAGTCTTTAACAATGTTAACTGTTAGGCTACTAAACAATTATCCAAATTAAGGAGAGCTAACCATACATTAATGCTAACGTAGCTTAATCAGGCTATCAAAGCTGTTATGTAGGCTAGTAAGACAGAAAAACTGCATTAAAAGTGCCACAAGCTCATGCAACACGACTCATGCATAATTTAGGAAATGTGGTAGGCTATCTATGTATTTCTCCTGCACTTGGTTGTAAGTGTGTGGGGTGTCTCAGTGACTGTTTAACTGTTTTAAAATGAGCACCTTGCTGAATTTGTATGTACACAGTCATTATGTGAAAAGCTAAACTCAGGAATTAACTTGAATAAGACAAATAACTGTGGTGGCTAATGATTTTAATAGATAATGGCAGGCATGAAAATAAGGGCAGCTCTCTCCAGAGGTTGACACCTATGTGCAAGATATCAACAATATTGTTTTCCATTTCAAAAGTGACTTCATTAACCAACAAAGTGTAAATAACTGCTCTCGTCCACAGTCAGCACTGCAGATCACACTGAACAGTGTCGTGCAGCACGAGTTTGTTTAAAAAAAATATTCGACATAAACAGGCCAGCAAGGGTAAGTAAACAATTGATACTTTACTTACCTCATCAGAATGTAAAATTTAGTTTTGTGTTAACATACAAATACAGGAAACATCCACACCGTGCATGCAACACAGAGAGTAGCTCTCCATGTCCCTGTCAGATATGCAGTTTTCATATGCTTTATACTATATATATATATATATTATTTTTTTTATAAACTAGCTAGCTTGCCTACTTGCTAAGCTAGACTGAAAAACAAACTATCAAAAAACAATAGGGACTATCAAGCTAACTATAAAAACAATATATACTAAAAATAAATAGGCTACTATAACTAGAATATTCAAAAAGTTAAACTGTAAGCTAGCTATATCGCTCGCTCGCTCTCTCTATCTCCCCAACCGTTGCGCTGCCCGCCCTCTCCCCAAAACTTCAGGGCGTAGTCACCGAACTATCGGTGGGCCGTGGGTGTAGCTGTACAGGTTTCTATTTCGTTACCAGGAGGAATACGTCAGCTGGAGGAAATTTCTGGCCAATCACAGATGTGCAGTACCACTAGAGACCCTTTTGAGCCAGATTCTTAAAGTTTACGCTTTTTTTGCGCTGACTGCAGTAATTTGTCAAGATTTGGACCAGGATCAATCAGTAATACTTAGAAAAAACCAAATGTATCAGTTTCTAAAATAAGTTGTTTTAGTGCTTTGTTACCCTTAATGCTAGTCAAGATTGATTAAACTGGGCATACCAGCGCTTTTTATTAACACTATGATATTAATACCAACATTCAGTGCATCACTTGAGCTAGCAAACTTTACACGGCACTAAATCAAAACGGATTGTCTTCCCAGAGATGCTATTTGAGATTGATAAAATTGCCATGTGAGCTAGGTTTTACACAGCTTCCCAGATAGCCGCCTGGAGCTGGCCCAGCTTTGAGTGGATCTGGGTTTATTTTAAAAACCATGTTCAAACTAAAATACGACGGAAGACATTTGGGGAGATTAGGCTAGATGTTTGTTTTAATCTGTAATTTATGTTGCTTAAATGCACAATAGCCTACAGGCAAGATGAGCCTAGCTGGTATAGGCAGTGATGCAATATGGCTAACTGAGAATGGCATTACACACCGCATTTTATGAATGCACTAACATTACATTATTCACATTCAGTGGACCAGAGCCACAAACGTTTGCACGGCAGGAAAATGTATGTGGATTATAACTACTGATTATCACCAAAGACGCCACTCAACTCGATTAATAAAACTGGCTTACAGTTAATGAATAGGACCGTTAACATAAACATGTGAATTACTGTTAATATCCCTTTTTTTTTCAAAAGGATGTTCAAACTGCAATGCGGACAACAGGTTAGGCATTTAGCTAAGCCAAATATTCTTTTCTAAAGTATGATGCAGTCTTATTTTCATCTAAATGTGCATCGACCTACCACTTGTGTATTATCAACAGGCTTTTACTACACCTCTGGTTGCTAACTACAAAGTTAGTGAATTTAACGTAGCAGTTATCACTGGCTAAGAGCTTTGCTCAGAGCATAGACCGCTCAGAAACGCTGTGGCAGCCATTGCACTGTGCGAAAGGGACAGAATGACCATGTTCATGTGACATGTCACATTGGTCAATCAGAGAAAAAACTATGGGCCGTGGAAAAAGCGCCGTTTTGAGAAGACAGTTGCCTTTCTAGTTCTTATACAGTCACTTAATGCAGCCTAGCGATGTCAGATGCCAGAAGTCGCATTGAAGTGACTAGTGTTACCATAGCCTTACCACTGAGGTGAATGCCTATGGCTCTCACAGCATTGCACTAAAGTTGCCATTGAGGAATGAATAATGTTCTGGCACAAACTCGCAACTCCACCAAGGTGCATGAAAAAAAGGGGAGTTGCCACAATGTTACGGTAATCTTGTGAAAACATGATGTGTCAGCAGAGGTCTGATCTGTCAGCAGATGTGTCTGTTCTGTTACTCGTCAGCTGCAATTACACGTACATTTTCAATTCAAGTTGTCCAAAACGGCCGTTTTTTTGTAATGGTTTGGAAAGAGTCTACACTACAGCTAAGTTGCAGTGAATTCCTCACTTTTTCTTTGTGACTTTCGCTATCCCTGTGTGACATACAAAGTCTGAAAAGAACATGTTGTGGCTGGCCATTTCCTATTGTCTGTCCCCTCGGCTTTTGCATATGTCTGTGATGCACTCCAATAAGGCTGTACCAATTCACAATTTAGAATGCTAGTGGATACTTTTATGTGCTTTTACACTTCATAAATATGTTTAAAGCCTGTGGGCTGATAGCACCAGAATTTATTTCTATACAAAAACTGATGATATTGACCAAAATGTACTGTTACATTTTCATAACCTTGTGAATTAGAATTAATATCCGGGCTCTATCTTGATGATCTTAGCGCTTGGTCTTAGCGCATGGCGCAAGTGCATTTAGGGTGTGACCAAGTCCACTTTTGGCTACATATGTACGTTCGTTTTTTCCACTTGAGCACTGTTTCCAATATGATTGATAGGCCTATTGTTATTTTTGCATTTTGAGTGCATTTCACATACTGTAGTGCAATCGTTAAATTTCTTTTTGATGTAGGCTACCGATTTTCATTGAAGATAGAACATTTGGCAGCATTTTGCAGATGGTGGAATACTATTTTATTTTCATGTTATCATACATAATATAGGCTATGGCATATATACTTGTCACTTAGGGCATGGCAAATGCTCATTCCAATTTACTGTACGTTGATATGTGGTAGATTAATGTAAAAAATTTCCTTGGAGTTATTATGAATAGGAACATAAAAAAATTAAAGGAAAACTACAGAGAAATGCAATCCCGGGGCAAAAGTATGCATACTATAGTGTACAGGGAAAATTTATGTTATTTAGGTACAATAGTGAATGATTAGGCTACATATTAGGTGTATGTAACACTGTGATATCAATGTTTTTATCTTAAACCATCGGAAGGAGCACATGTATATGCTTTATAATGGACAAAACTCAAATTTTATTCATTTTATGACATGTTTTGCATAGGGTTTTGGACCCATATATATCTACCCCCCCTATACTGATGGAAATATAGTCATTCCCACTTGAAAATGAGTTTTATGAGCCAAAACTGTTGATTTGTAGTTAAATATATATATATCTTTTATTTATAGCAGTGCACACTTTAGCCATTTGGATAGATTTGGAGACACTAATGAACAACAGGGTACACTGCCTATATTTTGCATCATAGACTTTTAGTAGTTCTGCATATCATCCTCAGATTTTGCAAACTTGTGGACATGGAGTTTATGATCCAGGAAAGTATATATATATTACCAGTTTCACTTATGTAGCTCTCTTTTATGTAGTATTTTGTTGCAAAAAAGAAAAACAAAAACATTTTTTTTGCATTTTCCCAAAGTTTCTTTGCATTTGTGGCACTTTATTTTGACTTAAATTATGAAAATAAACAAATCTAAGCTTGTATTGTAAATGGTACACCTGTCCTGTTTCATTTAAGCCATTTAACAAGTTTATGTGATGCTCTCACCTGGAGTTATAAAGCCTTAAACAGAGCACCCCCTAAATAGGTGAGAATTGACCAAATTTACCGTCTGCGCAAAGCGGTTAAACAGAAGGTAAGTACGTCACCATGGAGAAGGGTCTCTGCTCAAGAATAGAGTGATGTATTAAACCAGATTCATCTAAAGGAAATGAGCAAACCCACACACATTTCCCTGCAATAAATTACATTTCAAATGGCATCCTTTGAATCAGAAGGAGGAGTCGTGGCAAGACTGGGCTCATTCAAACGGGTTTGTCTCTGAGCTCTGAGAGCAAGAAGCCACTGGTATTTCCATGTACAGTTGAATCACACCATCCTTTTTAGTCTTATACAGGGCAGTGTCTCCAGTATAGTAAATAAATAACGTGTAGAGTGCTGTTCTGTGAGTTTCATAACCATACCATATTATATTCAATTTGAAAAAGGCTTACTTATATAGTCATTTTAGGAGATTGTATGAAATGATAAATAGTAAAATATCAGGGCAAGCTTTAACACAAAGCTTTTCCCAAATCAATTAAAATAATTCACTGTCAGTTCAATCCATTTTAATAAGTACTGTTATGTATAAATATAGACAAAAATAGAGAAGCACAAACGCAATGTAAAAATAATAATTATTATTATATTTATTATAATTATTATTATTAACAACTTTTTTACTTTTATTTAACCAGGTAAGTCAATCCAAGTGATGTCTTACTGACGTCAGTAAGACTTCAGTTCTTCTCTGCAGTGATGGCCTGGGGTATCAAAGTTGGTAAGGATGCAGCCAATCATATCTATGGGGTGATTAGTTGGCCAGATGTGGAGTAGCACCCTTTCTCCATCAAAAAGCACCATAGGCTCTTCAATGACCACAGTGATTCAGGACCTTGGTTTACATTCTCCTCCAAAAGACGTTAAGAATTATAGCAACAAAACAGAAAGATTTGCAGTCAAATTGGCAATATACTGTATATCCAACTTTCAAAAGATGTTGTGTTTTGCTTTAGATTGATTGTGGAGTCGTGTAGGCTACTGGAGACAGTAAGGCTGGAAGGTGGCATGTTTGTTCTTCTGTGCAATAATAGGGACTTTATTATAGATGACGGGAATAGCTAATATAGATCTAGGAAATATTATGGATGAATCTTACTGTTATGCTGAAGAAATTCTATGAAAAGTCTATGAAACTTCCACTATTAATTCCTAAATTAATACAATTTCAAATAAATTCCTAGAAATATTGTCATCATGGTGTATTTCCCAGCTTTCAAAACCATTTCTTCTCACATAATTTTCACATAGATCCATCCCTGTGTAGTTAGCTCATATTCCCATATGTATGGCTATATTTTGTTCATTCTGGAAGTAAAACACAGAGACAACATGACAGCCCCTCAAAAGGGCAGGCAGTGTTTACCAGGATTGTTCTCAATACCCACCCCAACCGAGGTTCAGGTTGTGAGGAGATGTCCTCCTTAATGTACACCAATCCACCAGATCGAATCAACTCCAGTTTTCCACACAACCTCTTCAAATCATCAACTTCAGAAGGTGTGCAATCACAGTAGCACTAATATACAGAATATTGTTTCCAGTTTATTCTCTTACAGTGCTCAGTATGGCATCTACGTTCTGCTTGAATGGCTATGATATCTGGCAGAGCACCTCTCATTAGCGCTGTCAGGCTCATTCCGAAGATGCTAGAGGTGAGCTTCCCTGTGACTCCTAAGACAGAGAATCACCCTTGGGCTCATCACATGAAAAGGGTAAAAGAAAGTCTTGCTTTGTTTCCATATTAGGTTGCTGAAGGGTCACGGGGCAGGTTCAGCTGGATGGCCTCACCAGCTAAGGAGGCGGAGTAACAGGCGGACGCTGGGCCGTTGGCTTCCATGGTAAAAAGCTTGCAATTGCGGGACATGGCGTTGACCTCGTAGGAGGGGCTAGACCTGTGCGAGGAGCTGGGCGAGTTGGTGGGACTCAGCTGCACGGCGGTGGTGTCCTGCAAGGTGTGCTCGCTGGTCTCTATTTCGAAGGCCGTGCCTCCCGCCCGGATCAGGCCCAGGTTGCCGCCCCCTTTGGTCTTGCGCGAACCCTGGGCGGGGGGCCGGCGGCTGCACACGCAGCAGGCCCCGAAGAAGGCGAAGGCCACCAGGAGGAGGATGGGCCCGATGACGATGGGCGGGTTGCTCCTGGGCAGGAAGGTGCCAAAGGCGAAGGCGCCCACCAGAGTGATGTTGATACCTGCTAGCATGATGCAGAGGCCACAGGCACAGCACAGAGCTGGGGAGGGCAGGCCCTGCGGGCGTGTCTTCTTCTTCTTTGGCGCCTTCTTAGGCACAGAGGTGCTGGAGCTTTTGTCTGTGCACATCATCTGTTCACCACTATGGCCTTCTAAACCTCAGTCAGGCCCGCATGTGCTCCACACAGTGGGAACACACCTGTGACAGGAAGAGAGAGAGAGATCATCAAAGTGTCACAGGCCACCATCCCTCAAGTACCTGTTTTACTAATATGAATGGGAGGTGTGAGATGTGATCCATTAGAGGTGTCATTCTACAACTACTTCTTGGAAATGCAGGGCTCTGAGGATTTTCATGCTGCTAGCTAAATGGGCTGAATGAAACGTGGACAAAAGGTGATTCAAGGCCCAGTCCAACCAATGGCTAAATGCCATCCATTAAAAATAATCAAGACCAAGTGAAGTTCAAAATAAAGATGGGAAACATATGTATATTCCTTGGACACCACTGTATAAAAATATCTGGGCTCCTTTGTTATGCTTGCATTTCAGCACTAAGAATTTTCTGAAGAGGGCTTCTGTAACAAGTCCTTTATCTACAATCATGAATAAAAACATACAGTTGCATCAGTGTTCACAGTCTACAGAAAACCATGATATCTACATGGCATTAGGTTTTTCAAAAGCACAGGCATAGCCAAATATTTTGATATGGGATTAGCTTTGCGCAAAACTCACCATGTGAGACGCTGGTACAATTTTCATGCTGCTGAGTTGATTGCTTTGTTATAAAACTTGTCAAGACACCTGGGTGTGATTCAGAGCTCAGACACAATTTGCTCAAATTGTAAGATCTGAACTGATTGGCAAAGTGAGATTGTGATATTTCCTCCTCCTTTCCTCTTCAGCCCACTGAGCTCACAGAACGCAGCACGTGTTACTAATCAATCTACAGTAGTACACAAATGGGCAGCCCTGAAAAAATAGAATTTTTGTTGTTTTTTGAGTGGAACAGGTCCGCAATCACTATCTACAGCCACATTTACCATTTTATTTTGTTCAACCAGTTAAAATCAGCAAATAAAGAGTAATGTTGCGTAAAATTTTGCAGAAATACGTCATGATTAAGCTTAAGTTGCATAAACTTCTTTTCACTTAGAGATTCAACAAAACATTCAATGATACCAGGGGTGGCCAAACTTTTGCATACCACTGTACTTATTGCTTATTTGAAACATCATCGAGAGGCTTTTAAATCACCACGGTCCCGTGTCAGAGATCACAGAAGGAACAGCAGCAGCTGGCGATGGCTGAGATCACAGAAGGAACAGCAGCAGCTGGCGATGGCTGATATCACAGAAATGGCATACAGGCGGCGTGGCCATGTAAGTACTGTCTGCGAAAGGAGAGAATTTCAATAAGGGGATGATTGATGTGTTTTCCTCTGTCTCCCGCTGGCAGAGAGCAGCCAAGGCCATTGTGCGTGTTTTTTATCAACCTGAATGATGCGTCTCTGAAAAAGCAAGGCGCCTAGAAGGAGGAGGGGCAGAGCGTGGCCTCCAGCATGGGCAAGGGTGGAGAGCACAGTGCCTCCAGAGATGAACGGAGCAGCACCCTTTCTGGGGGAGGACGTGACCCATCATCTAAAAACTCAGAGCCTATCACATGCCTCCTTTTACCACTCTGCTCTGTAGCAACGTGTTGTTCCAAATCCCAGTCACTTCAAATAACCAGTTGTTGAACATCTTTTTAAAAGAAACAAGGTGCAAAGTACTCACAAATGTGGGCTAGAGAACCTCCGGACACTGGGGTTTGGCACATCAGAGAGCTTCAGTGAACCATTAAATTACTTATAAGGCTGTTTGCATGTTATGTTTGTGGAATTCATGAAAAGCGAGACATTCCCAAAGTCAACTTAGGGGCAGATTCAGAGATGGCCAACTGAAGTAATGTGGGAGCAGACATGCTGGCTACTGCATACAACGGATCATCATAATTACATTGATCCCATCCAATCAATTTCAATAAAATCACTGATAAAGGAAAGCAGATTTCTCTCTCTGGTGATGGTTCTTTCCCTCCTTGCTTTGTTTCCATTTACAATCTCCTACCTCCCTCGGAAGGACAAGTGTCTGATAAGTGCACATTTCAGTATTAGACTGACCTTGCTGAAGTGTCACTTTGAGTCCAAAACCCTCCATTATTCATTTCATACTCATTACAGTCATTCTGTTAACACCCTGTGTGCTAAAGTAGTGGCTCAGCAGTAGCTGAGCAGTCATCTGGGGTTGGGTCCATCTAAGTCCTTCGTAAGGGAGTCGTGCCATCAGCAATGCACAGACTGGACATTCAGTGCCTAGAGGACGTTGAGGCCATCATTTAGTAGTTTTTTATTATTATTATTTGAAATTGATGGCTGTCATACAGAAACCCTGAATAAGAGAACGGGGTTGGGATTTATTTAGAGGTCACACATGCAAATGTTCACCCCTCAGCGCTCATGCTCTCCAAATGTCTTTAGACAGTTGTAGCTATTGGGCGAACTAGGTCACACAATACACTTTTGCATACTGTATTAAAGCCAATACACAAAAGCTTAGCATTTCTATGCAAAAGCAAGATCCACTGGCCTGTACATTGATTCAATCCTTAAATTATTCCCATAACATGCCTGTATTGGGCTTCAAGCACATTGGTTGTAATACTACTGGCTCAGGAGTTTGTTAGAGCCGGGAACCAAACTCTGACGTCTTAGACAGAGAAAAACACTGCATTCTTTTAAGGCCCATAAAGGTATGTTATACAGTGAGCACCATAATTCATTGGACAGTGACACATCTTTTGTTATTTTGGTTCTGTACTCTAGCACTTTGAGTTTGAAAAAACTTGTGATGTTTTTACACAACAACAGCAACGAATTTCAGCCCTAAGTGCGATAGGTGGTCGCTGTGGAAACTGTGCGGGACTTTGGCGAAATAAACTCTTCAGGGTTAGTAAGAAACAGCTGTAGCTGAATATACTGGTAAGTACTTGGTTTCCTAAACATTTATATGAGAGATTTTGGAGAAAGAAATTAAACCGATTAACCGAAAGCGCATCAGGTACTGTATATAGTACAGTAAGCAAGGGAAAACGGCGAATGCTCATTTCTACAACGTTTTTAAAAATATATTATTGTTTCTATACGTGAACATGATTTTCTTTGTGTGTATAAATGGTGCATTTTATGTATTTTACAGTCTGTGGTTGTGGCGAGAGGAGGGTTGTAAGTGCTTTGGGCTATTAAAGGGATAGTTCTGAATTTTGGACATAATGTCTCAATTACAACTTACCCATGATGTAGTTGATTGATGGAAAGCATTTTCAGCTAATTCCATGCTGTCCCTTCTTTTGGACATACACACATTGCTAATGCTAGCACAACTCTAAGGTAACCAGTAGCATCCACTACCAAACGCACTGAAACACTCCACAGTGCACCCAAAGCAAATAAAATACGACGAGAGTCTATCTGGGTTATTTTGAGTGTTTATACCATCATTTTTGAAGTCAAACTATCGTTGAATAACCTATACTCTGTGGAAGTACGGCGGCGGAGCGATACTTTACATTACCTACGAATGTAGTGCCGGAACTGGTCGACTACAACAACAAAGAAGAGCAACAAGTTGCAATGGCCACGTTCGCTCCGCCGCCGTACTTCCACAGAGAATATAGGTCAGCACAAAGTAAAGGATTCAACAATAGTTTGACTTCAAAAATTATGGTATAAAATAACCCCGATAGACTGTCGTCGTACACTGCCTGGCCAAAAAAAAGTCGCACACTCTAATATTTAGTTGGACCGCCTTTAGCTTTGATTACGGCGCGCATTCGTTGTGGCATTGTTTTGACAACCTTATGCAACATCACAACATTTATTTCTGTCCAGAGTTGCGTTACTTTTTGGCCGAGATCTTGTATTGACGACGGGAGAGTCGAACCACTCTGTAAAGTCTTCTCCAGCACATCCCAAAGACCTTCAATAGGGATAAGGTCAGGACTCTGGTGGCCAATTCATGTGTGAAAATGATTCCTTATGCTCCCTGAACCACTCTTTCACAATTTGAGCCCGATGAATCTTGGCATTGTCGTCCTGGAATATGTCCATCGATGGGATAACCTGGTCATTCAGTACATTCAGATACTCAGCTGACTTCATGTTATTGCTGCATAACGTTGCTGAGACTAGACCTGACCAATTGAAGCAACCCCAGATCATAACACTGCCTCCAGAGGCTTGTACAGTGAGCACTATGCATGACGGGTGCAACAGCGACTTTTTTTTTGGCCAGGCAGTGTATTTTATTTGCTTTGGGTGCACTGTGGAGTGTTTAAGTGCGTTTGGTAGTGGATGCTACTGGTTACCATAGAGTTGCGCTAGCATTAGCAACGTGTGTATGTCCAAAAAGATGTTAAACTGTCCAACATTTTTTGATGCCTGAAAATGGGCGGGACTATGTACAAACAGGGGCGTGTCCGGGGGGGGGGGCATGTGGTGGCACCCGCCCCCACAGAAATTTGATTGGCCACCACGGGTGCCACCATGGAAAACTAGTTACAGATGACAAAATATGTTACTATTTGATATAATTGATTTATAGGTTTAGTGGACGGAAATTTTGCTAGATCACTAGATAAAACCACACATTAACAATTTAAATCTGCATTTACCTCAAAGCGTAGGCCTGGCTGTAAATAACGTTAGGCTAACCACTTATTTTTTCCTGTACCCCAAGACGCATCACATACATCACAAAGACCGACAGCCAGTCACTCACAAGAGTCTGTCTGCACTCTGCAGTTGAACACTGAACAGTAACAGTGCCATTATGTGGGTCTCACGAGTCGTTGTGTTACAATAGCAAGAATTGCCACAATTATTGGCACCCCTGCATTTATATATATATATATATATTAGTGTTGCACAGTACACCGAAACTTCGGTACTTTTTCGATACTTAAAAAAAAAAACAGTTCGGTATTAGAATTTTCCGACGTTCGGTACTTTAAAAAAAAAAATTATTATTATTCTTTTTTTTTAATATAATCTTTTTTTAATTTTTCTTTTATGTAGCTGCAATATTTCCCTTACCGCAGAATGCTGGAATGATCAAAATAGCATCTGGAAAAACCCTTGCCAAAACAGCTTCGGTTTCCCGTTAGGCCTAATTACATTTTCAATGGCAGCGCTGATATTATGAGGGTGTAATTATAGTTTCCGCCTCTACGCAAAATGGCGCACTTTCGTCCGTTTCGCTATCTGACCAGAACTCTTACATTTTAGTGTAGAGTAAAAGCTAATACTGCAGAGGCAGGAGTTTGATTCTGCCTGTTTTTAAGGACTGATTATGGATCAGCACTATGGAGGAGTCTCAAAAGCAGCTCTACAGTGCTGCAAAGATAGCTGATCCAGAAACAGCCCTTAAAAACCGGTAGAAACAAACTCCTTGTCCTGGGTTTAAGTTGTATAGTTCTGAATATCATTTGTGAAGCTAAGGGGGGTTTATTGTATATAAGTTCTGTTTTAAGTTTATTAATATTATAAATAACTAATATTTATTTACCATACGCCTTTGTGAGCAAATGTTATTTTAGCTCAGAATGGAGAAATGCACCACTTTGTTACCAACACCCTCCCCATGTGTGCGACTACTCTCCGTACCCCCGACCTGCGCGATGATACTACCTCGGCCTCGCACGCGCGTTTGATGACACCGTGTACGCGCAACAACACTGGTAGTTTCGAGGGGCCTACCACCCTGCCTGAAAAAAAATCTAGGGGAAACACTGTACTGTATGTGACTATTCTGAAATAAATGTATTCTGTAGCAAATTTCTGAATGATACAGCTTCTTCTTCAGTTCGAACTTAAAACCATGGATGTGCAGGGAATATTTTTTTAGATATTGACATTTAAATAAAACTAGTAGAAACAAGGAGGAAATTGCCTCTGAAGGGCCAAAGTAAATAGGGTTAAGGTCATTTCAGTAGAGGTACCGAGTATCGAATCAGTATCGTTTCAGTTTCAAGTACCGTTTCAGTATCGAGTATCATGATACTAAACCTGGTATCGGTATCGAAGTCAAAATTTTGGTATCGTGACAACACTAATATATATATATATAATAAAGTAATAATTTTTAATATTTGGTTGCATATCCTTGGCATGCCATGACTTCCTGATGTCTGTGACCCAACAACATCAAAAGCCTCTTGATATCTTATTTTCGGGTACTCTTACAAGCGATACTATAACGTCTCTCCATTTGAATGGATCTCTATGGGAATTGGGGGGTGGGACTAGATTTAACTGTAAATTACACTGGAACAGTATGGAACACATGGTTGGCTAAATGGCTCTAAGTCATCAAGGGTCTGACGTATCAAACAAGCCTTAAACTATCACTCTGCTGCCAGAAATACAGTAGATATGGATGGATAACTTGAAGGGTTTCTTCTGACTTATTTTTCCATAGAGTTCAATAGGAAAATTTCTCAGGAGAAACAACCCTTAAAGTGATCCATCCATATCTACTGCATATCTGGCAGCAGAGTGATAGTTTGAGGCTCGTTTGATACCTCAGACCCTTGATGACTTACAGCCTTATATAAGATATCAAGAGTCTTTTGATGTTGTTGGGTCACAGACATCAGGAAGACATGGCATGCAAAGGATATGTGACCAAATATTTAAAATGATTACTTTATTCTATATATAAATGTAGGGGTGCCAATAATTGTGGCACGTGGTTTTGTTAAAAATAATAATTTCTTGATGAGGGATTTTTTTATAACCCTTTTTACTCATCTTTACCAGGGGTGCCAATAATAGTGGAGGGCACTGTATATGAACCAGATTCTTATAAATAGGGGCCTATACATAGGCCTCTATAATTTTCAATTTTTTTTTCATGCCCAGTGAACAACTGTCGTCCATGGATGGCTAAATTGTGTTGGAAACCCGTCTTGGAAGCCTTTTCAATGGCTTCTTAATGACATTTTATGGCATTTCACGCACTGGATCAGATTACACCAAACTGTTTATATGTCACGTTTTCGGTCAAGGATGTTCACAAAATTCAATAAACCTGTGATCTGCGTTAGGTTACCTGATCCTGAGGTAAAAGGTAGCTAGCTAAGCAAACGTTACTTTACCCACGGTTTACCAATCATATCAAATGTAAGTAAATTTGACATTAACCTAATCGTTATATTACTATATTATGACTATAACATTAACCTAATCGATATCCAAAGACAACGTTTAATCTGGCCACATTTCTTTAATTTAAATGTTAAGTTTAATGTTAAGTCTGAATGTTACAGATTCAAATTGCTTCGAAATGTAGCATAGGCTGAAGTTTCATTAAATTGAGAGTAATTCATTTTTCATTCTCGTCACTGGTGATTATTGATGTTGACTTTGTAGGTAATCCATTGTGTTTGATTTTGGGTGTCTCTTTTAAAATGTAATCAGTACTCATACCCTCAATGTTATAATCTATAAAATCTGACTTTAACTCAGTAACTTCGCTGCTTTTTGAAGAAATGTTTTTCAACAGGATGTGTCCATCACCATCTGAAAATGGGTTAAATTCTTAGTTTTACACAATCCATAAAGACTATTTTGTCATGCTTGAATGAGCTACATGGTATTTTCTGTTATTTTTTCAAAAGGTTAGTTAACCAACATAGGGACTGCTACAGTTATATCTGTGCAAGTAGTTGTGTAATTGAAATGGTAAACAAGCAGGCACTTGCATATAGCAAACCCAACACAAATTATTGATCCTTTGTAGCAGTGCAATGCCTACTAGCTAAGAAACCCACCTCCTGTAACTAGACTGCATTGACTGCACCTGCTAAATGACACTACATGACTGCAACTGAAGTTTGACAATTATTTGAGAGCCGTAGGGAGATTGTGGAGGGGGTCCTGCAATATACAGTCAAGCCGGAAAGTCTGCACACCCCTTTCACCTTCTCCACGTTTTATTACGTTACAGACTTATACTACAATAGATTGAGTTCATTTTTTGCCTCAAACATCTACACACAATAGCCAATAATGACGAAGTGAAAACAGGTTTTTAGAAACTATGCAATTTTATTTTACTGACAAAAATAGGTTATTTAGGGGTTACATATCTGTACACACCCTTAGCCTAATACTTGGTTGCTGCACCTTTGGCAGCGATTACAGCTTCAAGTCGTCTTGGGGAAGAAGCTACGAGCTTGGCACACTTGTTTCTGGACATTTTTGCCCATTCCTCTTGGCATATCCTTGCAAGCTCCGTCAGGTTGGATGGGGAGCGTCGGTACACAGCCATTTTCAGCTCTTTCCACAGATGTTCAATTGGATTCAGGTCTGGGCTCTGGCTGGGCCACTCAAGGACATGCACAGACTTTCTCCGAAGCCACTCCTTTGTTCTCTTGGCTGTGTGCTTCGGGTCGTTGTCATGTTGGAAGGTAAACCTTTTCTTCAAGGATCTCGGTGTACTTAGCTGCATTCATCTTTCCCTCTATCAGGACTAGTCGCCCCGTTCCCGCTGCTGAAAAACATCAACACATCATGATGCTGCCACCGCCATGCTTCACTGTAGGGATGGTATTAGCCAGGTGATGAGCTGTGCCTGGTTTCCTCCAGACGTGATGCTTGGTATTCAGGCCAAAAAATTTTTTTGGTTTCATCAGACCAGAGAATCTTGATTCTTGAGTCCTCTAGCTGCCTTTTGGCAAACTCCAAGCGGGCTGTGATGTGCCTTTTACTAAGGAGGGGCTTCCATCTGGCCACTCTACCATAAAGGCCTGATTGGTGGAGTGCTGCCTGGATGGTTGATCTTCTGAAAGGTTCTCCCATCTCCACAAGGATACGCTGGAGCTCTGTCAGAGTGACCCTCGGGTTCCTGCTCACCTCCCTGGCCAAGGCCCGTCTTCCCCGATTGCTCAGTTTGGCCGGGCGGCCAGGTCTAGGAAGATTCTTGGTGGTTCCAAACTTCTTCCATTTACGAATGATGGTGGCCACTGTGCTCTTTGGGACCTGTAAAGCTGCAGAGATTTTTCCGTACCCTTCTCCAGATCTATGCCTTGACACAATCCTGTTTCTGAGATCTGCAGATAATTCCTTTGACCCCATGGCTTGGAGTTTGCTCTGACATGCACTGTCAACTGTGGGACCTTATATATGCAGGTGTTGGCAATCCCCAATCATGTCCAATCAATTGAATTTATCACAGGTGGACTCCAATTAAGTTGTAGAAACATCTCAAGCAGTATCAGTGGAAACAAAATGCACCTCAGCTCACTTTTGGGTGTCATATCAAAGGGTGTGCACACTTGTGTACATATGATATTTTACATTTAGATTTTTAATAAATTAGCACAAATGTCTAAAAAACCTGTTTTCACTTTGTCATTATGGGCTATTTTGTGTAGAATTTTGAGACAAAAAATGAACTCAATCTATTGTAGAATATGTCTGTAACGTAATAAAACATGGAGAAGGTGAAAGGGGTGTGCAGACTTTCTGGCTTGACTGTATATATTTATAAATGAAAACGATGTTGAACTTAGCTTAGGCATTCGTAAATCGGCTGTCGGAGTGCCAGAGTACATCTGGTTGTTCGTAATGGGCAGTGGGTGGAGTCAACTCGGAGAATAGTGAATCACACAGGCCAAAACAAATACAGACGTTCTGACCCGGAATGGAAATTTCAAAGGAGAACATACTGGCTGTAGCATTGTTGTCGGAGAAGCCAGTATTTTGACTTAGCATGTTTCCTTAATCTCTGACGACATATCATGGTCATTGTGGTAGGGGGGCGTGGTTTTAGGCGCTGCCGGCAAGAGAGAGAGTGAACTTGTGTGGTTCGTGGAGCCGGCACAGCTGCCGGAAATCATGCAATTGGTGATTGATAATTGTTTATTAATTTGTGTAATTAACCAATTGCTTTGATTGTTCGACAGTGAGCCTGAGGGCATAAAAGGAAACGGCTGGGAGTTCGAGGGAGGACAGACTTGTATGTACCTTGTGTGTTTGTGTGAACCGCCAGAAAAGGCAAAACGAATAAACGGAGTGAAACTCCAAAAGAACTGTTGTCCTTCGCCTCTTGACTCGAGGGGTGGCACTCTCCTTGCCACAGTCATTTTATGATTTAGTACAGTAAATCTGTTACATATAGCTCCTTTAATGATGAACCAAACTGTTGACTTGGGCATGCCCAGGGTTTCTGCAATGTTCCTGATTGATTGATTTTAATTTCTGAGCCTTATGACAGCAAGCTTATTTTGCATCAATACTGCTGTCTTCCTCATGTTGTCACACCCCAAAAACAAACTCCAAAGGCAATGGCAGTGTCTAGAATCAAGACTAGACATCAACAGCTCTCTTCTGCATTCACTAACGACACAAATGAATACACCTGCCTGACGAAATAAATCTGTGAAGCCAATTCACCAAATACTTGTAGTACCTTGAAATGGTACATTTGACTATGTACAAAAGGTTCTATAATTTCTAAACGGTTCGTTCGATATGGATGAAAATACCCTCAGATTAAAGCTGACAGTCTGTCTTTCAACCTCATTGTCATTGTATCCTTTCAAACTCAAAGTGCTAGAGTACAGAACCAAAATAACAAAAAATGTGTCACTGTCCAATGAATTGTAGTGCTCACTGTATCTATAGCCTTTAATTGCAGCCTGAGCTGATGTTGCCAGCTAAGTTATTCACGCTATGCAAATACAATGGGGTAGGCTCCACAAAATTACAGTACATGTTATACAAAAGTGAAATATTCCTCTGGATTTTAGAAATTAATTTGTTTCGCAGTGCTTTGCATATCGGGAAACAGTGAAAAGAGAGACGTTTATACGAGTTGAAGCTTGGCACACGACAGAAAAATATCATACTTTTACAGTGGTTTGCCAGCTTTTCCGGGTGGAGTTTACGGCGGCCATGTTGCTCGTACGTCACGTAAGAGCAACATGGCCGCCATGTGAATAAGGTCAATAACGGCCAAGAAACTCTGATTTAATTTTATTTGAAATAATAAAATTCTGAACTGTTCTTTAGTTCTTGGGTGGGACTGTTGGTTTGTCAGATTACGGTCGGTTGCGACAATAACAGTTCAGTAATTGTCTGTATGATTTAAGTAGGCTACAAAGTGTAGTGGTAAAATGTCTTCCCGTCAAATGCAGAGTTGCAGAGTGAGCTGCTTTCTTTAGACATTAGAATTGAAAATTTCCTACACCTGGTGATGACGCATGGGCAACAATTTTGGAAGATCACATTCGTAATGCACAGTCGTTTCCAGTTGTTTAGAGTCCAGTTTTCAGCGATTTATAAATGAAAGCCATATGAATGGTATAGGCCTGCTGTAGCCTACATATACCACATCAAAGCTTCGAAAATTATAAAATTCTCAATGCTAAACTTCTTGCTGCTGGTCATTTTACAGTTGCAATCCTCTGAAACTGCAGCGGCTAATTTCCACTGAAATGCAGGCATCTGAATTAACGTGCTGATTCGAAGGCTACTGTACTGCAATGTTCTTTATATTACTTTGCATTGTAGATGGATTTATTCCTTCCAAAGAGGAAGCCTGCAGTGTCGTCTACTATCTGATCTGTTTGGTATAGTCTAGACTTTAAAGAGGATATTAAATTTGATTTGTTTTATAATTATTTTCCTTGAAAAACATAATTTAGCTTTTAATTCAATTAAAACGACTTAACACGTGTTCTGAAATAATCATAATGCATGTGGGGAAATAATAGGGACACTTATTATCACTAACATTTTATAATTGGCTATAAAATACCTGATAAAGCATATCAAACTGCTAATAATAGGCCTATATCTCATTAGATAGACAAATGTTTTTTTTATTCAAGCGCATGCCAGTCTTTGTCTATCCAGAACAGTAAAGATAGTGTCTCTAGTGTAAATTATGTGTCATGTCCTTTTAGTTTGCAATTAAGCTATAGTGAAAAATGTGAAAAGGAACTTTGAAGTAAGTTCAGTAGCGCTAAATACGTCTTGATGCTATTGAGATATATTCCACTCACCGTAGGTAGATATCTTGAAATCTCCTGCATCAGATCGCTGTGAGAAGCGACAGCTAACAATAGCCTACTGTAGCATAGTCTCAAAACATTCGGGAGGCTTTCACACATATGGATATATCAGCTGACAAGCAATTAGCCTTCCCTGACCGTCCTCTATGCACTGAAGGAAAAATGCGCGTGGATGGGTTACGTTTTCACCTTAAGCAGCTGTGCATTGCCCAATAGTCTGTTTTCAAAGCAACAATAAAATGAAGTCCGATAACCGTAGAGTAGGTGTGTGTATGAGCCATTATCAAGCAAATATAACTTACCCTGGGATATTGTCTTTGCGTCGAGAAGCAGGTTGCAAAATAGTTTCCCATTTACAGCTCTGTCCTATGTAACGGATTCGTGTCCATGCCAAGATTGTCAGGGACAGCCAAATGTATCTTATACAGTAGCAGCATTAATCGAATGCTCCAGCAAGCTACATAGATTTGCCAAATTAAAAAACCAGATCACAACCAAGCGTATTTGCAAAACTTTAGCTACACCAAATCCGTTGAGAAACGCAGCACGATTTTCTACATGACCGAAACCATCGCCGTTCGCTGTTTGAGTTAAATATTTGGGTCTAACGTAAAGAAATTGTTCGATGACCCCTTTAGAGTTCCCACTCTTTTTCATGTATAGCCCATAATTTTACCGCGTCACCTCAAGTTCATTAATATATGCTGAATGATGGAAAACGCGAATAAATAATGAGATTTAATTCTTCACTAATTCGAGTTGTAACGCAGAGGTAATGTAGTTTTCCTCAAAGTCGTTTAATACGTATTGTTCCTTAAAGCACGCCTTTCAGCCTCTTAAAATAAATCCGGCGTGCTGTATTTAGAGGTAATTCAGCTGTGCAGACTTCTCCCTGTCTGCCTTCACACTCTGAGTGCTGGAGCTATTGAAGACACACGACCCCCCAACAAAAAAAACACACACACACAGACGATGTCTTTTCTGTCCGACAGTTCTACGTGAAGATAATCCACTGGAGGCGCCAGCTCTTGTGACGGAGCAGAGGAACAGCTCCCAGTTCTGAATGTGTTTATCCTAGTCCATTTGCTCTCACAGGTATTACTGAAAGGATTTTGAATAAAGGTCCCATGTTCACATTGTGCTTATGGTGTTATATTGCAAATAATTACATAAAAAGAGGTATAAAAAACATTTAACTGATAAAATGAAAGACTGAGGTGAATGCATTGTTTGCAATATCGCACAATAAGCACAATGTGGATATGGGATTTTTATTCTTCATGGCATGCATAGCTATTTCTGACATGATGTGGTCTAAGAGGGTAAATAATCCCTCTGAACATGAACAGCATACCCATACCACTCTATTCTACAGTATATGCAGGACTTTCAATCTTCAGGGTAGTGACTCCCACCTATAAATTAATTATCTAGTTGGAGCCTATAATTCTCAGATGCATGAGGGTATGCCATATTTCCTTCTGTCAGACAAACAGTGAATAGCTGTTCCATCCACAGTCTTTGTTGTTTTATCTGTGCTCATTTACTCTCCGTGGGTGTGTGCTCATTTTGTGTATGTGGATCAGAAGAAAAGTGCAGTCTACAATCAGTAACTGGAGGGTAAAATGGAGCCATTAAATCTGAGTTATTTAGTAATTTTGCCATAATGCCATTGTGCAGTCAGTGGCTCATTTTCACGTAGTGAGCAGATATTATGAATTACAGTTAAGAAATTAGATTTATTCTGGGTGCTAAAGCCTAGATGCAGTCAACATTTGGCATGGATTTTGCTCACAATTCACTGCAGGTGTTACTTTTTTCTTAGTAACCATAGTTTGGCATATACAGTGATCGCCAATACAAATGCAAATGTGTTTATATTGGAGGGTGAGCAGCATTAGCATTGAAGTCCAAGTCAAATAAATGTTGAATGAATCCAGGGGCTGATTTCCCATTTTTTCAGAGAACACTTCCTTATTTTTTAATTTTGTATTAATATGCATTCTTCCAAATGTTTTCTTGTTGAAGATTCAAGTAATTTGAATATAAATATTCAAAATAGAACATCTCTGACAAAGCTTTCTTTGTATTCATTGTACATCCCTGCCTTATGTCCAGTGGCCAGGCTACCTTCAAATACATCCTGCACTACTTATGTGTCACAAATAGCTTGCAATAAATTTTTTTTTTTTTTTTTTTTTAATGTGCTCAATTCTTTCTCCGTTTTCTATTGAGCTGTTGCAAGAATGTTCCCTGCAGACACAAATGTACTCTGTAGTTATTGAATTTTGAAAGTACAGATCAAAACCCTACAAGGCCACACCATTACAGATGGAAGGCATGGTAAAATCTATTTTGTTGTATTGTGTTAGGGGAGAACATTGAATATTTGGCACTCTCAGTTTCAAGTAACACTAAAATATTTAAAGTCATCTTGACATAGCCAAAATCTAATTTGTTACTTTTCCTCACCCGTAGCCATGACGTGGACAACGAGGAACAGGTGAAACGAGAACACATGAGAGAACACAATTCAGGTGCGGGGAAGTGGAGACAAAAAATGGAGGGAGAGAGGGAAAACACGGAACAGAATGCACATAGAAACGGGAAACCCGGAAATCGGGACAGAAGCATGGGACGTGACAGTTACATTCCTATCTTCACATTACAAGTAACGTAAAATGTTGTCGCTGGCTACTAAGCATAACGTTAATGCCCTGCATTAAGTATATAACTGAGCTGCTTAATGGGTTGCTCAGTTTCGCTCACTCACAGACGATCAGTTTGCACAATCAAGTATATACAGCGAGTGATGTTGACATGTAATGTCAATGTTGTTTACTATCGTTTTTGTCACAACAATCGGTGGGGAGAAAAAATGGATGTGATGTGAAATTTAATTTAAAAATGTCCACCATTATCATTCTTGTACTAATACCGGCTAGTGAGTAGGCTACGTTAATGTTACGTTGTCATGGTGACATTTTTGTTGGGAGCAAAACGTTTAACGTTAGTTATTAAAAATTTGCTCAGCGCTCATTCTGAAAATTCTCACACTGAGCGCTCAGTTACTTCCCAGCAAACAGTGGATGTCCGAGGGACGTACCATTTTAGTCTTCTCAAAGTTATGATGTGACATTCCCTGGGGATGTCCTAAGAAACATTACTAGGACGTTATTAAAGTCCTAGGGAGGTCACTGTTTGGTTACAATATGACATTTAATTAGAATTTTTTTGGGACGTTTAAGCAACGTCCCTATCCGGCTATGATATGACGTTGTGCTCATAACATTCAAGGGACAATCGTTCCTGCAACGTCTGTCACTGGTTACAATATAATGTCATGTAATGAATGTCTAGGGGACGTTACTAGAACGTCCCGGGAACGTTCTCTGTGACGTCCACATAACATTTAGAAAACCCTACAAAAAGACGTCAAGGCGACGCCCTGATGACATTTCGAGACGTTCAGGAGACATCCCGGGGACCTAATTTTGTTAGCTGGGTTAACGCACCCATGTTACATGTTGGCCATCTAGAGAAAGCTGTAGCATGACGTCAGCTCTGCAGGCCCTTTCATATGCTTCATGATTTATCTAAAGTGCCTATTCCTTTTCATATCTTTTAGCTACAGATCCTTTCCAAAAAATTAGAATATCATGGAAAAGTTGTTTTTTTTTCCATAATTCCATTCAAAAAGTGAAACTTTCATAGATTATAGATTCATTACACACAAAGTGAAATATTTCTAGCCTTTATTTGTTTCATCTTTCATAATTTTGGCTTACAGCTCCAGAAAACCCCCAAAACAGTATTTCAAGAAATTAGAATAGTGTGTCGAAAATCAGCATTTACTTCAGTTATTTCAGAGAATGAGTGGAGTGGCTTGACTCGAGGAATCCGACAGTTGTAGCCCATGTCCCGGATACGTCTGTACGTGGTGGTTTTTGAAGCACTGACTCCAGCCTCAGTTCACTCCCTCTGCATCTCCGCCAAATTTTGGAATCTTCTTTGCTTGACAATCCACTGAAGCCTACGGTCATCTCTTTTGCTTGTGCACCTTCTCCTGCCACATTTTTCCCTTCCACTAAACTTTCTATTGATATGCTTGGACACTGCACTCTGTGAACAGCCAGCCTCCTTAGCGATGACCTTTTGTGGCTTACCCATCTTCTGGAGGGTGTCAATGATGGTCTTCTGACCAATTGTCAAGTCTGCAGTCTTCCCCATACTGAACCAAACTGAGATAAACTTTGCAGGTGTTTTGAGTAAATTAGATGATAGTGTGACACTCAGTCTAAAACATTCATTCTCTGAAATAACTGAAGTAAATGCTGATTTTCGACACACTATTCTAATTTCTTGAAATACTGTTTTGGGGGTTTTCTGGAGCTGTAAGCCAAAATTATAAAAAATTAAACAAATAAAGGCTAGAAATATTTCACTTTGTGTGTAATGAATCTATAATCTATGAAAGTTTCACTTTTTGAATGGAATTATGGAAAATAAACAACTTTTCCATGATATTCTAATTTTTTGGAAAGGATCTGTATAGTCATGCCTCCGAAAGAAAATGAAAGACGGACATATGGATGTTTTTTAGCAAGCAAGCAGCAGATAAATTGTTGGATAAATTGTGCACTGCTGTAAATAAAAAAAATTATGATATATTTAACTACAAATCAACAGTTTTGGCTCATAAACCTCACTTTTGCATAATTTCCAAGTGGGAATTACTATATTTTCATCAGTATAGGGGGGTAGATATCTATTGGTCCAAATCCCCTATGCAAAACATGTCATAAAATGAATAAAATTATTCATTATTGTATTATAAAGCATAGGCCTATACATTTGCTCCTTCTGATGGCTTAAGATAAAAAACATTGATATCACAGTGTTACATACACCTAAATATGTTGCCTAATCATTCACTCTTGTACCTCAATAAAACATCACTTGTCCCTGTACTCTACAGTATGTATACTTTTGTCCTGGGATTGCATTTTTCTGTATTTTTTTTATTTTTATTTTCCTATTCATAATGACTCCAAGGAAATTTTTACCTTAATCTACCACATATCAACGCAGAGTAAATTGGAATGAGCATTTGTCATGCCCTAAGAGACAAGTATAGGCTATACGCCATAGCCTATATTAGTATTCCACCATCTGCAAAATGCTGCCAAATGTTCTATCTTCAATGAACATGGGTAGCCTACATCAAAAATACATTTAACGATTGCACTACAGTATGTGAAATGCACTCAAAATGCAAAAATAAAAATAGGGCTATCAAACATATTGGAAAGACAGTGCTCGAGTGGAAACACGAACATACATATGTAGCCAGCGAGACCAACAGTATTTTACACGCAAAAATACTTACATATCGGAAAAGGGAAACTCCCCTCCGTAATGCGTATTCTGTAGAGCTTGCATAATACTAGACCGTTAAAACGAAAGCTGCCGTTACGCTGGGCTGTAGAACATAGTTCAAAGCACCGAAAAAGACTTGACATATACCGTTGCTAAGGTTATAATGTACTCTATTAGATAAAAAATCCAACAATTAAACCAGAATGAACTGAGACAGGCTTACAGGGCATGGGGGTATTACCCGTCGACGTTTCAGATAGTGTAATAGCGGTATAAAGTGTTGTATATTTCTCAAACCGATTGTACCAGACAATAAATGACCACTGAATTTTGAAAGGAACATCTCGATGTGTAAAACCGATGGTAGGATTATATATTTATTTCATAGTTAGTAGCATATATTGCTAGTAGAATACATGGTAGAATGAGACAGTACTTTCACACTTTATTTTGCATTTGAGTGAGCAGGGCTTTTCATGGCTTTTCTGGCATACGATCAGGCTATTGTTGGGTTTATCTCGTTGCTTTGACGTTATTCTAATTTTATATAATGAATAAATAAATATATTTATGTCCACTATGTCACGCATGGGTAGGTATTGACTAGGTGGGGGGTTGCTTGTTAAATGGACTTGCTACGGGGAAATAGTGACACTTAGAAACTCCGTATTCAGCAGAAATCGTCATGAACCGTCTACCAATAAAAATTAAAACACAGAGTTTGTGATTTCCACTAACTAACGTTGCAGTAGCAACGAATGTCTCAGTTGAGCAAAAAGGTCCCGCCGGCGGGACCTTCTACGCAAAGGAGTTAAATGTGATATAAAATGTTTGATTTGTGGCAGAGATAGAAAATGTATATAGAACAAGTTCCTGCTTTCCTACAAAAGATTGTGCTTTGTCTCAGACATGCATTACCTACAATGAAATGTCAGCCAAACTGAATGGAAAATTGAAACAATAAGCATGGGTCACAGGCCAATCACCCCATTACTCTCAAGTACAAGGAGATGGGAATAGCTTGTCTAGTCAAGGCCATTATCTCCCCACTGATGAAAAGGTTATATCATAACTTAATGACATGCTAATGAAGGCCTTGGAGAGGTAACTGTCTCCTAGAGGTGTCAGATAGAGCTAGGATTTCAATAGGTAGTTATTGAGTTTAATACTGTTTCTATATCCAGTCTACGGAATGTGATAGAAGCATCTGCCTGTTTCAGTGCTTACAAAGCACTCCTCATCTGAAATTTGTATTGATGTCAATTTTCTTTTCTATAAGAGTACCATTCACACAAAAGTGCTGTCAACTTTTTATCTTTTGTCAGGATACATGATGGTAACATGCATGATTTTCAGAGGCCGCTCTCCAAGACAAGACTGATTTAACTACAGTTATCACTTTAAACGGGAACACAACCCTAATTCTGTAACTGTGACAAATTCAAAGTTTTTTTTATTGATCCCTTGTAAAAATTATGTCATTTCTATAGGTTCTGGTTGTCTATACAGTATATCCTGTTACATCTGAAACATGCTTATAAGACTCTGCTATGCCTCATCATTACATAGCCGACCATTCTTTACACTCTTTTTGGTTTTGTTAGGCATATATTGGATGTCTCTACATCAAAATCATTCATTACATCCTACTCTTCTGGAAACTCATGAAATGTACTGCTTGTGGTAGCCATGTTTCACTGCCAATATTTTTTACTGCCTTGTCAAGAACAGCATCTTGTTTGCTTTCCTATTCCTGTGGGACAGAGGCAGGGGACTGTGTCTGAATACAAATATTTTCCCGGAAAACAATTGCCCACCTATTCTGTGAAATGCAACTTGATTTTTGGGCGTTTTGTATGTTGTAAATGTTGACATTACTTGACCTTATTATTGATGGACAGACCAATTTACCACAAAAAATGGATTTTAGGGTGATGTTCCCATTTAAAACTTATTTTCCTGTTAGGTTGCTAAAAAGCTGATTTGTATTGTTTATTTTTCTTCAGACTGATGGCAGTTCATCCAAGGTCCTTCTTTGTAAACGTGCATCTCACTGAAATAACAAATCAGAGTTCACAGACAGTGTGTGTCTGGAATATTTGGCCCCCCTCAAAACAAGATAAAAATCCAACCTTCTCATTACAGGTCAACTAATCCAAGCCTGTAAGCATCATCTTTCGCTGTACACTCAAGTCCAGTCATCGTCACACTAAACATGCTTCACCCAGGTCCCCTGCCTGTGTTGGGTCTGACATGGCTTTTTGTTTGTCACCAACCAATAGGGAAGTAGATTTTAAAAACCAGCTGCCAGGAGACCTGTCCTACCTACCGATAAACTATTGTAAATGCAAACCTACTGTCTCATCATCACTAGGAGGGTGCTTATTGCCTATTTCTGTGGACTCTTTTTAAATATCTGTATCAATACAGGCACACGCAGCCTGTGTGTCACAAACAGGCCCCTGTGGTGTGGAGAATATGCCGGTCTGTGAGGAGAGAGGTGGTTATTCCTCCAGCGAGAGCACTGTCACTGGTGTGTCCTTAGGTGCCCCCCATTTGGCTCTAGTGCAGAGAGGCAGGGGAAAATATAGTAATGAAAGGAGAAGAGCGTGCACATTTCGCAGAGTAAGTAAGACACACGGAAGCCACTAATGACAAAATAATCATGTCTTTTTTGATTGGATATGCAGAGCGTGCCTCAATATCCACAAGATTCAACACAAGAAGGCCACAAATTCTTCACCCTTAGAGTGTGTTACGTGTCTCTGTGGGTGCATATGTGGGCTGTGGTTGGGGGTAGCAGGGGTGTGAGTGCACGCATAATAAAGGCATAGTTAATAGCTTTTAAAATTACTTTTTTTTTGTTGTAAATTTTCTTTTTTTGTTTTCACAATGGCTGTCTGCTTGTCCATCTTTGATGTTTGGTTTATGAACCAAATTGATATATTGAATGTAAGATTAATTAAAAGATTAAAGATTCTTCAGATTCAAGATTCTTCACTCTTGGAATGTATTACCATAGATGCAGACTAGTTAACACTCAAGTTTTCAAATGTTGACTATAAACAAACTGGAAAGAAATGCAATTTTATGTCCTAAGGAACAGATTTTCTCTGCCGATGCAGCGTTAAAGTAATTGTGGGTTTTAAAGTGTCAATTGCATTATGTGTGCAGCCACACATATACAGAAACACAAAATTAGACGTATTTTTCACGCATCAGATTAAATATTGTGCCTAATGCTGTAAGTCTATATGTATGTGTATCACATTTACAGATCTGCAGGGGTCTCGGTGTCATGGTTAGTGGCTGTCTCCTTTTGTTTCTACCATTGTTTTCCGTTTGGCGTCGTCTGAAGCTCTATCGGATTTTTTCTTCCTCCGTCCCGGTGTTTGGATCTCTCCGAGTCATTATCTCCGACACCTGTGTTTGGTTTCCGTCGGCTATAAATAGAGCTTAACTTCCGCTTTCCGGTGCTTCTAGGTTGTTGTTGCATTATGACTAGGAAGCCGGTATTGGTAGAGGTATAAGACGTTAGCTTCTGAATCTCTGTTTCGTGTCATACAGAGACGCAGCTATTAGTATTAGTGATAGGATTAGAATTTCTGGTTTTCTGTCCTATCGTCCTCTATTCATTTCTTTTTGCCTGCAGCCTGTTTATTCTTTGTTCAGCTCCTTAGCCGACTGAGCTGTAGTTACAGGCTTGCTATTTTGTTTGTTTCTTTTCAGTTTTCTCAACCAATTATACACGCAGATCAATTAGTGCGTGAGGTTCTTTCTTTTTGTTTGTTTCTCGCTGTTTTAGCGATTTTTCGCCTCCGTTTGAGGTTGTTTTGCGTTAGCCTTGTGCTGGGGAAGTTTTGTTCCCGCTTTTCCGTTTCCCTTTCTTCCCCTGGTGCGGTTTAATTCCGCTTCTGTGGCGTGTCTATTTTTAGATACGCTTTCTGAATCCTTATCTGTCACGTTTGGTTCTCAATCTTCTAACCTAAACCTGACACTCGGTTGATAACAGTCACTTCTCACTGTTGTTGCAGATCGATTCTCACTGATATTTCTTTATGGCAGACTGAGAACAGTCTAAAACTCATAATGGGACCATTGGGGTCCCAACATTTGATTCTCTCCGGTGATAACTGATTTCCCAGAGTTTAATTTCCAATTTCTGTCATATTGGCAGAGCAGACTATGATTGTAGCTCTCTAATTTAATGGAGAGATTCCCTCAGCAGCTTCTGACTAACTCCATTAGAGTAGTTGTTTTAATTTTTATCTCTTTTTTTTGGCACAAGTGTACGAGTGATCTACGGATTTTGAGAATATAACCAGAGCCAGAAAAACCTACAGTATATGATAGAATGTCATATTCCAAAATGTAAACAACATTACCTCTGGTGTAATGATGGGGAAACTGTGCTGTAGGAGTAGCCATTTTCTACATTAGGTGTTAAACTGAGGTCCTGATTTACTATTTTCATTAAAGATCCCAAAGTGTTTAGCTAGAAGGTAGCATAGGGGTGTTAATCCTGATGTCCTGATCAAATCCCAAACTCTCAGACCTGGTCGTCTTCATCCCGCTGCAGTTGATTAGTCATTATTAATAGTAAATATAATAGTATTAAATATAGTATATATATATAGTATCAAATAATAGTATTAATAATAGTAAATATCACAATCTGGTTGGCATTGATGAAGGCTATACCTGAAATGTCTGCCATTTTCATATTATTCATTCACTTACACTGCCAGACTTTGCCAAATGGTCTGCTTAATAAACAAGTATTTTTATCTACATCTGCTTCTGTTTTTGCATCGCATTTCATGGTATTCAGTGCAATCATTAATAAACAGTACATGTATTTGGAAGCCAGAAAGTAATGTGTAGGTTCTTACAACCATCTGAAAAAAAAAAATCTGAAAGTTGGTGAATTGTAGCTGTTTTAGTGTTTATAATGTCACAACTTACCATGTAATGTTCTCTTTAACATGGAAACCACTTGCATATTTCTTCCGCCCAGCCGTTGGCTTTAACTCTTAATATAGGCTGATCCCTTACCACAAACTGTTTAGGCACCACCCTGTTGTCTGTATATCAAATGTTTTCATATCACTAATGTGACAAGCCTGTGAAAAAACCTTACTGCATCTTTCTTCTGCCTGACCTATGCTGTGACTGACAGCATGGTGATTTGTGAGATAGATGTGAGTCAGACAGATTTCCTTTTGATTCCTCTGCACTGGACAGCTCGGTGTTTTGGTCATGGTAGGTTCAGTGCCTGGCAGTAAGGGAAGCCACGGTTTCAGTGTTAGAGACAATCGCATTTCATCACACCAACTGCATTGTGGGTAATTGTGGGCAAATCGCTGGAGAGAATATTTAAAAAACCTTTGAAAGATGTTGGTGTCTGGAGTCTGGACTGTGGTTATTACAGGAAGAGAGCGAGGCTTTCTTGTGTCCCGCTGGTATGAACTGTGATTCAGAGGCAAAGAAAGAGTAATGTGGAAGGGGAAGTTATAACCCCATAGACATTAGCACGACAAGCACATTAGCATTAACAGAGCATTTTACAATACTACCCAGCTTCTGGAGAGCCATAGTAAAGTGTATGCCTTCTATGAGCACTTAAGGTCTCATTCAAATAATTTGTCTTTTTACGGCCGCACAAAAACACGGGGCTTCACGTGATTTTTAGGACACAATTACCAGGGGAGTAATGCACTTCATATTGAGGAGGTTACAAGCATTTTTAACTGTTACTTGCTCTCAACCTGTTTTTTTATACCCATTTTTAATACTTACCAATCATTGCAAAGTCCTCCATGGAGAACACAGACTTGCATGCACTTCTTTTGAAGTCCATAGTACTACATTGGAGGACTGGACTTAATTCAGGCAGACTACAGATACCTCAGTTTCCCAGAGGAGTTGGTATTGCCCAATTAGGTGGGTAATACCCTGTTGGAGTCCTGCCTCCCTGGGAAATGTTCCACAACCACGTGCACACAGCAGGTCTCCCAGCCGCAGATGGCACTGCCGGGTGAGTCACTGCACCGAGAACCAGGGATTTATCTGGAACCAGACCCCAGCTAATTAGCTGTTGATCGGACTAATCTGACATCACTCAGTGGCCCTGTGAGAACTGTGAAATGGGAGGGAATGATGCGTGCCAACGGCGCTGAAATGGAGTAACCACATGCCATGTATCAGATTGAACCATGATGTTCCAATTCCCTGGCTGGTTGATTTGCCACAGGGGTCAGGTGTCATGAAGTAGACTGAGGTCTCTGTGCATTAGCTGGAGATGCTGTCACATCAAGTAGAGAGTAAACAGTGAGGGGGACTGAAAGCAGCCACAGGGATAATTGTGATTAGAGGAGCACTGAGCGAAGAACAGAGCCATGTGGAAAGAAGACCGTGGAATGCCAGGACACAGCAGGATATGGTACACAGGGATTATGGGTTATACTTGCACATGCATAAACACACAATGCACAGATTCCTGGAGAGACTGTTGTTGGCTATGTCACACCCACAGCTTACATGTAATATACTCATAACCCGAACAGCAATGACATCCAGTAATCGGCTGTTTTCTGCATATGTTATGCAAGAAAGCTGCTTGGTTTCTGCATACATAGAGAAACAGGCATGACACCCTCACTGGGATTTTGTGTGTACGCGTTTGCATGAGCATGCACGTGCATGTGTGTGAGTGTCTTTCTGTGCACAAAGGATTGCTAATTAATGGCATTATTAGACAGTCCTAGTCATTAAGGACCACCCTCTCCACTAATTAATGGCTGTTGGTCTTTCCAGAAGGTGCTAAGTGAGCAGCAGTGATAATTGAATCACAGAGGATCACCTGCAGATGCCACTGAAGAAAATAGGGAACCACACTTTTCTGAAATGGGAAGAGTGAGTGGTAATTATGATGGCATGCTAGGAAACAAAAAAGGCAATAATATACTCTCCATACTAATGATTCTACTAAATAAAGAGGATGGTTTTGCTTATAATGCCAAAAAAAACAGGTTTATAGAGTGGCAAGCTTAATTGACAAAGCACTTTGTAACACCTACGTATATATAAGGTTTTGTGTTTAGAGCATTTAATATACGTAATGTTCTGTTCCTATATGATACGTTTGATTAAATGTTCCAGTATGTTTACACCTGGGGTGTCTTAGTGTTGGGCTAAAACAAAAAGCTGCACCAACAAAAAGATTGGACACCCATGGTTTATACCATTCTTCCATATGAAACAGAAGCCTCAAATCACACAAAACGTAATCAGAGATTAATTTCCCTCCACATTTATGTGTCCTATAAAATCTATTTTCAGCTTCCATGTGTTCTAATAATATGGAATATGGTAATAAGAGGCAGGAAATTTCAATGAAAAGATGTTAAGGTTTGATATTGATGTTAAGGTTTGACAGGTTTGATATTGAAATAAGCCCATTTCATCAACAATGAAAAATGTTCATCAATTCTTGCATTGACAGTAACTCCTAGACTTCAACAACAATTTTTCACTTCTTATTTAAACTGACACATAACATTCAGAGCAGTGTGTCTCAAGACATCTCTCCACTGTGGCTAGGTATCCTAGAGAACTCAACTTGATTTAACCACTCAGGCTTCCATTCAGTTTTTAAAGTATCATTAAACACATGACTACCTGAAAATAAGAATATAAATGCATAAATGTGAGAAAAATACATGAATCTAATATTATAATATTAGGACACTGTAAGGGGAGTGGCTGGGTCGGAGGACCAAGCGCGACCGTCAGGGATTCTAAAAGTGTAGGTACTAACACCTACACCACTAAAGCAGACAGATCTGCACTGGAAAGGGTAAACATAAACAGTGGGAAACAAAACCTCCCGGCGTAAGCCAAAAATAAAGCAACCCCAAACGAGGGCGAACTCGAGAAACGCGAGTAATCAATAACAAAAGAATATCACACTCTTTAACGAGTAAACAAATAACAAAAGAACCTAACGCTCCTTAACGAGGAGCGAATACAGGAGGACAGAAAAAACAAACAAAAGAAACACCCTGAAGAAATGGGCGAGAGAAGGGAGAGAAACTAAAGCCTGTTACCTACAGCTCTAAGTGAGAACGAGCTGAACAAAAGGCAACAGGTAGGAGAGTATAACGGATGAAGATAGAAAGAAAAGGAAAAACCAAAATAAATCTTTCTTCTAACTCTAATAGGACTTGCTGCGTTTCCTATTCGTGCGAACCAGAATAGCAGCAAACGAATCTAATACCTTTACCGACCTCCTTGTCAATATAACAACGACAACATGGAAGCGTCGAAAATGCGGAAGTCCTGGCTATTTATAACCGGCAGGAAATCCAAAACAGGTGAAAGAAATAATTGCCGGGCGAGATTCAAACAACGAAACGGAGGCGGAAAAAATCCGATAGAGCGTTCAAAAGACGCCAAAAGAAAAACCGAACGCAGAAACAACAGCGGCTGCCAGAAACCATGACAGGACCCCCCTACTAAGGGACGACCCCAGGCGATCCCACAGCCTTGCTTCTGCGGAAGTCCCTAATAAGTGTTGGGTCCAAGATGTTCTTGGAGGAAACCCAACAACGCTCCTCCGGGCCATAACCCTCCCAATCCACCAAAAATTGGAACCCTCTTCCTCTCCGTCTCTCGGCCAGAATGCGCCGGACGGTATAAGCTGGACCTCCATCTATGATCAGGGGGGCCGGCGGAGGTTGGTCCGCCGGTGCCATAGGACTAATAAGTACCGGTTTAAGCCGAGAGACGTGAAAGGTGGGGTGGATGCGCATAGCGCGTGGAAGCTGTAGTCTCACGGTGACCGGATTAATACGCCGTATGATTTTAAACGGCCCAATGAAGCGGGGAGCGAGTTTACGAGACTCCACCCTGAGGGGGAGATCCCGCGTAGAGAGCCACACGCGTTGACCGACCCTGAATGACAGAGCCGGACGCCGGTGTCTATCTGCCACCCTCTTCTGAGTAGAAGATGCGCGCTGGAGAGCTGTGCGCACCCGTCTCCATACGGACCGACACCTCCGAATGAAAGATCCCGCGGAGGGGGACCTCCACATCTTTCTCCAGTTCGGGGAATAACGGGGGTTGATACCCCAGCTGAGCTTCGAACGGTGAGAGCCCTGTGGAGGAATTGCGCAGTATTATGGGCGTACTCTGCCCAGGCTAGGTGTCGACTCCAGGACGTAGGGTTGGAGGAGGCCAGACACCGAAGAGTGTTCTCCAGGGTCTGGTTAGTACGCTCGGTCTGCCCATTAGTCTCCGGGTGGAAGCCAGAGGATAAGCTGACCGAGGCACCAATCAGAGAACAAAACTCGCGCCAGAACTTGGCAGCGAACTGGGGGCCGCGATCAGAGACCACGTCTGAAGGCAGTCCGTGTAGTCGGAACACATTATCTACTACCAGTTGCGCTGTCTCAGGTGCTGAAGGAAGCTTAGGCAAAGCAATAAAGTGAGCTGCCCTGGAGAAGCGGTCTACGACCACCAAGATCACCGATTTGCCCAGAGACATAGGTAAACCGGTGATGAAGTCGAGGGCAATGTGACTCCAAGGACGACTGGGGATGGGAAGAGGACGCAAAAGGCCAGAGGGTGGGAGACGTGAACCTTTACTCCGAGCACAAACCGGACAAGCAGCAACAAAACTGCGTACGTCCCTTTCGAGACTGGGCCACCAAAAACGCCGGGACAAGAAATCCTTTGTGCGGTGCACTCCAGGATGAGCGACCAGCTGAGAATTGTGTCCCCATTGCAATATTCGGGACCTAAGCCTCGGCGGAACGAACAAGCAGTGGGGTGGACCCCCCCTCGGGCCTGGGTCGGAGCGCAGCACCTTCTGCACTGCTGCCTCAACGGCCCATATAACCGGAGCCACTATGTGGTCAGCGGGGATAATAGGTTCGGGAACAGGATCCCTGTCTGAACGGTCGAAGATGCGTGACAGAGCATCAGGCTTCACGTTCTTGGAGCCGGGATGGTAAGTGAGCAAAAAGTTGAAGCGCAAGAAGAATAACGCCCATCGGGCTTGGCGAGAATTACGCCTCTTGGCTTGCTGCACATATTGCAGGTTTTTATGATCCGTCCATACAGTGAACGGGTGCTCTGCCCCCTCCAGCCAGTGGGCGTCACTCCTCCAGAGCCAATTTGACCGCCAAGAGCTCCCGGTCCCCCACATCGTAATTCCTCTCGGCCGGTGTTAGTGCACGAGAAAAATACGCACAGGGATGCATTTTGTGGTCCAACGGAGATAGCTGGGAGAGGATGGCTCCCACCCCCAACTCAGAAGCATCTACCTCTACCACGAAGGGGAGGGAGGGATTGGGCGTGATGAGAATGGGCTCGGAACTGAAACGCTTTTTTAATTCAGAAAACGCTGCCTCGGCCCTCGAATTCCATAAAAACCGGGAGGGAGAGGTCTTTTTAGTGAGCGCCGTAATAGGCGCGGCTACCGCACTGAAATTGCGTATAAACCGCCTATAAAAGTTGGCGAAGCCTAAAAAGCGTTGTACCTGCTTAAGGGAAGACGGGGTGGGCCAGTTCTTAACGGCCGAGACTTTCTCCGGGTCCATTTGAACCTTGCCATCTGCCACAATGAACCCCAGGAAAGAAACGGAGTTCGTGTGGAAAACACACTTCTCTGCCTTCACAAAAAGCTGGGCTTTGAGCAGCGCCTTAAGAACCTGCCTGACGTGGAGGATGTGAGTGGGAAGATCAGGAGAAAAAATTAAAATGTCGTCCAGGTAGACAAAGACTGATCTCTCCAGCATCTCCCTAAGGACATCGTTCACTAGCGCCTGAAAGACTGAGGGGGCGCTAGTGAGCCCGAAAGGCATCACCTGGTATTCGTAGTGTCCAGAGTGGGTGTTAAACGCCGTTTTCCATTGGTCACCCTCGCGAATGCGAACGAGATTGTAGGCGCTGCGCAGATCAAGTTTAGAAAAAATAGACGCCCACTGGAGGCATTCAAATGCCGAATTCATCAGGGGAAGGGGATAACGATTCTTGATTGTGATGTCATTGAGTCCCCTGTAATCAATGCACGGCCTGAGACTACCGTCTTTTTTCTTTACAAAGAAGAATCCTGCCCCTGCCGGCGAGGTCGAGGGTCTAATAAAACCATTGGCTAGGGACTCTTCAATGTATTGCCTCATCGCGGCACTCTCAGGACCCGACAAGGAGTACAGCGACCCCCTAGGAGGAACCGTGCCCGGATAAAGGTCGATGGCGCAGTCATACGGCCTATGAGGAGGCAGAGAGGTGGCGCGTTGCTTGCTAAAAACCTCAGCAAGATCTATATACTGCTGAGGAACATTAGCCGGCAACGAAAAGTTGAGAGCCCCGCCCACCTGAGTGCTCTCACAGTCTGAGAGGGAATCAAGTGAGTTGTCCCAGTCGATCTCAGAATGGGGAGTCTCCTCCCCCCACCCACTGAGACCGTCAGCAAATGAGTCCCAGGAAAGACTCTCCCTGGCGTCCAGAGAGGACACCACAGAATCGTGAGACCCAAGGGGGACCTCCCCTCTCTTGCTCGCTGTCTGAACTGGAATCGGGAGGAGGACGAAGTGAACCTCCGGATGTGAGCGGTCTACTCTTAGAGCAGTGAGGTCTACACTGAGGACCCCACTGGAGAATAACCGTCCCCCTCTGCTCCCCAGTTAATATGAGGCTTGTGCTGAGCCAGCCACGAATGGCCCAGAACAAGAGGGTATGTGGGTGAGTCCACCAAAAAAAAATTGAATCCGCTCTGTATGGCCAAAGAAAGAGACAGCCAGATTTAGAACGCTGGTGACCCGCCGAATGGTACCCGTGCCCAAAGGGCGACCATCGAGTGCCGTTACTAGCCGTGGGGAGAGGAGGGGAAGTGAGGGAATGCCCTGCTCCCTAGCCCACTTCATGTCAATAAGAGACTCGACTGACCCGGAATCAATAAACGCGATGCAGCTGGTGGAGCGCCTCCTCCAACTCAACTGCACTACTAACTGGGTACGAGGAGAGGGTGTTATTAGGTCTCACCAGGGGCCCCGATCCCCCCTAGTGAGACTGTCCCTTTTCCCATTAGCTTAGGACATTGGTCTCTGAAATGCCCTATGCGTTTACAATATTGGCACCGGACGTCGCTCGACCTGGTGGTTCTGAAATCTCGTACTGCCGTCCCATCTACCTGCATGGGCTCATCTGAAAACGAGGTAAGTAACGCGACGACCGAACCCTGCGTTCCCCTGAGTGTCCCTCTCTCTCTCTCTCTCTAATGCGGTTATCCACCCGGATGGCTGTGGAAACCAGAGCACCAAAAGAAGCGGGTGGCTCGAGTACTGACAGCGCGTCCTTAACGGAATCGGAAAGTGCGTTAAGGAAAAGGGAGCTAAGTGGCCCATCGGCCCACCCAGTCTCCCCTGCCAGAGCTCGAAACGCAATGGAGAATGTCGCCACTGTCTCGTTACGCTGACGGAGACGGGTCAGTCGCATGGCCGCCTCCTGACCGGAGACGTCATGATCAAAGACTGACGCCATCTCCTCGATAAGTCTCTCTGTGGTGGACATAACAGGGGAATTAGCCCTTATTAAGGGGTCTGCCCAGGCGAGAGCAGTGCCTGTGAGTAGAGAGAGGATGAGTGCAACCCGAGCCTCCTGGGTGGAGAAGCGGGAGGGCTGTGCTTTAAAAAAAATCAAACATTGCGTCAGGAACGATCTACACTTCCCCGGCCTCCCCTCCATAACGGAGTGGGAGCTGCAATTTAGGCTCCCTGAGATCCGTAGGAATGGGAATAGCGGTGGGATCAGGAGGTGCTTGTGCAACAGGGATGGGTGCTTGTGTGACTGGAGGAGGTGCGGTGGTGAGAGTCAGGGCGCGGATACCGTCTGCTAAGTCGCGCAGACATTCACTCTGATAGCGAAGCTGGCTAGAGAACTGCGTCTGCTGGGTATGGAGGGTCTGAACGGAAACCTGAAGGGCCCTAATGCCCTCCTCATGGGCGGAGATGGCTGCCCCCTGAGCCGTGAGGATTGTATTCAGATCTGGCGTTGTCGCTGGTACCTCCCTAGAGGCTTCCATGTTCTGTAAGGGGAGTGGCTGGGTCGGAGGACCAAGCGCGACCGTCAGGGATTCTAAAAGTGTAGGTACTAACACCTACACCACTAAAGCAGACAGATCTGCACTGGAAAGGGTAAACATAAACAGTGGGAAACAAAACCTCCCGGCGTAAGGCAAAAATAAAGCAACCCCAAACGAGGGCGAACTCGAGAAACGCGAGTAATCAATAACAAAAGAATCTCACACTCTTTAACGAGTAAACAAATAACAAAAGAACCTAACGCTCCTTAACGAGGAGCGAATACAGGAGGACAGAAAAAACAAACAAAAGAAACACCCTGAAGAAATGGGCGAGAGAAGGGAGAGAAACTAAAGCCTGTTACCTACAGCTCTAAGTGAGAACGAGCTGAACAAAAGGCAACAGGTAGGAGAGTATAACGGATGAAGATAGAAAGAAAAGGAAAAACCAAAATAAATCTTTCTTCTAACTCTAATAGGACTTGCTGCGTTTCCTATTCGTGCGAACCAGAATAGCAGCGAACGAATCTAATACCTTTACCGACCTCCTTGTCAATATAACAACGACAACATGGAAGCGTCGAAAATGCGGAAGTCCTGGCTATTTATAACCGGCAGGAAATCCAAAACAGGTGAAAGAAATAATTGCCGGGCGAGATTCAAACAACGAAACGGAGGCGGAAAAAATCCGATAGAGCGTTCAAAAGACGCCAAAAGAAAAACCGAACGCAGAAACAACAGCGGCTGCCAGAAACCATGACAGACACAATATGAGCCATCAGAGTGAACCTCATTACCGCACAGTATGGGTGGACAGCAAGCCGGTCGGTCTATAAGGCCAACATTAATTCTGGTTTTGTAAGCATCTTCAATTCATAGCTAGCCACAAAATACATAACAGTTTGGCTTCACCAACTAGTAATGGGCACACACTACAGAATACTAAACTACTTGCTTAAACACTGTGTGACAGATTTGAACTGACTGCAATTCTCAACACAAGGGAAAGAAATCTTCAAATGGTTTGGATCAGTCAATCATTAAGCAATTCGATTACATTGAGAAATGGCTTGTGAAGTCACACTTTCAGATTGTTACAAGGTCATGTGTATCCAAGGACCAGCCCAATGATAAAAAAAATATGTATATTGTAATAAAAATATATTCATATACACTTATTGCTACCACTACATATGGAATGTTATACCTATATGAAAGGGACAATAGTCTTCATAATTTATGTATTTTGAAGTATTTGTTTTTGACCAAGATTAAAACATTACCTTTGTATTTTCAAAGGCATATTTTGTCTGATCTAAATAATGAAAATCATTCTATAATCCTCCATAATAATTAATTTCATAAGAATTCATTAAAACACATAAAAAATGAAACCATTATTTTATATATCAAGTGGCTGATTCATATTTCAACAACACCCTTCTGAGACAATTAGTAATTATGAATTCTCACTGCTACTCCCTGATCATCTGTCCAGTTAATGACTCCCCTTATGCATATCATTCCTGCATACATAGCCATTCATAGCCTTCATAACTAAGCTGAACAAGATGTTTGATCATAGACTATCAGCCATATAACTTGTTATCTGGAACTTTAGCCCATCAAGTCAATCTGTACCCCATGCCTATTATGAAGCATTTTATATGTCATGGATTCTGGCAATGTAACTTTCATATTTATCATTTTTCCGGGACACCAGTGCTTTCTACTTTTAATTCAAATGTCCAGGTTTGGTGTTTTCTAGATTTCATTGGCTATAGGGAACCTCAATTGGAAATAAATATTCAGAGAATGATAAATTAAGAGTATCTCTAATTTGGTTCCCAAAAATGCTTACTTTTTCTTGTTATTCCCATACTTCATAATACTTCATACAACCCGTCTGGAACTTTTGCACCCTGAGCCAGCTAGATGAGGTTTCCCCCCTACTCAGTTTTACCTTGCCACTGTCACCTCTGGCTTGCTTTTTGGGGGGGTTAGGCCAAGATTATTGTGACAAATCCTTATATAAATAAAATTTATATAAAGTTTAATTGATTGATTGATTTAAAAAGTGGAGGCCTTTGTTTACAAATGCAATGGAGCAATCCGCCTAGGGATAGTTGGCTCTTGGGTTGACTTTTTGCAGCATCCAGAGGTGTGGTTCTTATGGTTTATTTGCATAAATTAATTTGCATTCAACTGATTCCACCGGTTCAAGTGTGTCTAGGTTGTTGCTGCTGGCGCTAAACTGTAGAACTCTTTTTTCACACAAGTTAATAACTTGTTGACAGCAAAAATGCCCTGCTGTGCAGCTACAGTGTGCAAAAGTAAAGTTGGAACAGTTAATACAAGTCAATATATTTTTAATATCACTGAAGGCATAGTCCTGCTTAGCCTTTCTTAGCACCATCAGTAAGCTCTGTATCGTAGGTAGCGCCGCCCCTATGTTTGGTTTTTGGTTGCAACTTACATGTTAAAACCCAAATAAATTGTGGCCGCTTTAGCACCAATTACCAAGCCATTTGGCAGATCTCATCTCGCCATAAAAAAAATATGGGAAATATTTGTTCAGTCAGTACAATACAAAATTTGCATTAAGATTAAGACTTTCTTTTCACAAACCTAGCTCAAATTCTATAACTCTAATCTCTAAAGTAGACATAGCGATATGTCGGGCATGACATGGACTAATGCATTTGATAGGTCACAGTTCTGTTTATGGTAGTTTGTAAATTATAATATAGGAATATGCACATCCAAAATTCAGTGCAGTGCTAGCTAAAAAAGAATAGTGCAAAATAAGAAAGAAACACCAGCACACTGCCATAATGCTCCCAAGTGATCATTTTATTGTCTAGCTACATCCGTGAGCAGACGTTTCGACCAAATCGGTCTTTGTCAGGTAAGGGTGATCACGTGAGTACACCTGTATACATAGATGAATAGTGACATCAGAAACACCTCCTTAGTGAATTCAATATTACGTAATAATGCAAGTAGGACACTGGACGGTCACCATGTCAGTAATCCTAGGAATGGAGATACACACCTGGAAATTAAAAATATATACACAAGATAAAAAGTTTGAATAAAGGAAGTTTCACACTTAAAATGCTCTTATTCTATATACAAATATACTTGTTATATACATAATTGCACACGATATATTATCAGTTGTACATATGTACACTTTTAGAAGCTCAGATTATCAAAGATAACATCAAAAAGAAAACCATTAATAATACACTGCCTGGCCAAAAAAAAAGTAGCTGTTGCACCCATCATGCATAGTGCCCACTGTACAAGCCTCTGGAGGCAGTGTTATGATCTGGGGTTGCTTCAATTGGTCAGGTCTAGGCTCAGCAGTGTTATGCAGCAATAAAATTAAGTCAGCTGAGTACCTGAATGTACTGAATGACCAGGTTATCCCATCAATGGGCATATTCCAGGAAGACAATGCCAAGATTCATCGGGCTCAAAAAAAAAAAAGAAAGAAAAAAAAACTCTTTTGTGAAAGAGTGGTTCATGGAGCATGATGAATCATTTTCACACATGAATTGGCCACCTTAACCCCATTGAAAGTCACACAGTCCTGACCTTAACCCCATTGAAAGACTTTGGGATGTACTGGCAACGACTTTACGGAGTGGTTCGACTCTCCCGTCGTCAATACAAGATCTAGACCCAAAATGAATGCAACTCTGGACGGAAATAAATGTTGTGACATTGCATAAGGTTGTCGAAACAATGCCACGACGTATGCGTAATCAAAGCTAAAGGCGGTCCAACTAAATATTAGAGTGTGACTACTGCAGCCAAGCAGTAGTGTATATGATTAGTCTAAGACCATCCAAATGGGCCAGGACATCAGGAAAGTAGTACACAAATTTATTTTAAGTAAATGTAAATATGAATTTGTGAATGAAACAGGACAATAGCAGACTTATAGAAATGGTCTTATATCAAACTCCTCATTAAGACCTTTTGGGGACAGTGTATTTAATTTATGAATCCAGTAACATTCTCTCTGTAAAAACAAACTATTAATGTCTCCTCCCCTACATGGCATTTTTACTTTTTCTATGCCTATGTATTGGAGAGATGAGACATTGTAATTAGCTTGCATAAAATGGACAGCTACTGGACTTCTCATCTCACTAGTCCTAATGTTACTCCTATGTTCACTTATGCATGTTCTTAAGCTTCTACTGGTCTTACCAATGTAGGCTAAACCACAAGGGCATCTCAGAAGGTAGATAATATTGGCTGTGGAGCAAGAGATAAGATACCTTGTATTTTAATTCTGTTACCATTGAAAGAGTAACATTTGTGAGTAAAACTACATTGTTTCATGGGAGTCAGATCAGACTTCACCAAAACATCCATAAGCCGGTTGGGTGCTCTCTTAAAAACAATATGTGGTGGTTTGTTGAAGACGTCTTTTAAAAGTGGGTCAGAAGCTACTATGTGCCAATATTTCTTTAAAATGTTTTGGAATTCAGCTCCCAGTGGGGTGTGTTGAGTGAAACATTGGTCTGTGGTAGTGCTTTTTTCAGCTCTCTTGGTTTTAAAACACTCTGATTGGGAGATGTGTTAAAATTTATGAGATGCCTTCTCCACCCAGTCATCAGGATAGCCACGGTCTCTGAATCCCCTGCTCAGTTCTTGTTTTTGACTTGTATACTGGCTGTCTAAACTGCAGATTTTCCTATATGGGGTGCCACATGTGTAGAATTTATGAAATGTGAACCAAATGAGAGATATCCTTAATTTACCATTCTCTACATTTTGAGCTAATTTTTCTCCCAGTGGAGGTTCCCTGTAAGACACACAGACAGGACAACAGCTGAATGAATGAGAGCAACTGCTCCAAAGATGACTGAACCCTTAAAGTGAAAAGTGAATGAAACATTACTTTGCTGACAACAGATTAGCCATTTATTTTAAACATGTTTTATGTGATGTCAAATGTTTGTATTCTGTATAACAAGCGAGCTGGAACAGAGTGTATCCCTCACTAAATTCAGGGTAGAGGCTGAAAAAGAAATAAAAGCTACAGTTATGAAAGGAAATGGATTTTAAAAAATAGAAATGAACAAATATGAATTAGAAGTGAACTATAAATCATTGTTTTGCCTCTGAGATCAATGAAGGGAAGATTAATCCTTTAATGGAGATGGAATGATTCCCCATGGGTGAAAAACAAGGCTGAGGAGTATCAGCATTTGCTTGTTGCTATAGGAACACACTAGGCTGCTGGATGAAGTAGAATCCAAGGTGCCATGGGTTCGAAAGAGAGCGCAGCAGTCAGGGCAACACCATCATCATTTGCATGTCATGACTTCCTGATGTCTTGACTTGACTGCACTTTTAGTAATACCAGAACCATATCAGAACCATCTCTGATATAGTACCATTTGATTCAGACTGTAGGGCAGCCTGTACACACTGTTTGTAATTCACTGACCTGTTCTCATATTTGAGGGCATGGCTTCTTCTGTATTTGGCTATCCGGACCCATCATAGCCTAAAATGATGATATGAAGGTCGTAAACACAAATTAATAATTGTCTTGTTTTTCTCACTATTTTGTCATTCTTTCTTCCACCTACCTGATTAGAGTTGTTAAAATATATGGTCACACTTTAAACAAAGTCTCCATATAAAGGCTTTATATATGCTATATAAAGCCTTCACAAACATCATATAATTGCTTCATAAATCATACATAAGTGTCATGCTTCATAAAGGGTGACATAACACCTTCTTATGCAACATGTTATGCCAAATGTGACATAACCAACAATGTCACCTGGCTAATGGCTAAATATTATACAAGATAACATAAAACATGCTTATGGAGGATGCTAAGCTAACTGTGACGCATTTGCTTATGTATGATTTATGGAGCCATTATGTCATGTTTATGAAGGCTTTATATAGGCTATATAAAGCCTTTATATGGAGACTTTGTTTAACTCTATAAACTTTGCCCCTAGTGGTTGAGAGGTATCCGTCTCAATTACAGTATTCATGTTTGTCTGAAATGATAAACTACAGCTTTAAGAAACCCCGTAAATTTTTACGCAGTATTGTTTAAAAGGGTAGCCGCTTGCGAAAACCTCGGCTTCTCCAGTTACACTGCTGTGCAATAAAATAGGAGGGTGCTATTAATAGCTCAAAGCACTTATGACCCTCCTCTCGGCACAGCCACAGACTGTAAAATACATAAAATGCACCGTTTATACACGCTAAGAGAAAATCATGTTCACGTATAGAAAAAATATATTTTTTAAACGTACAAATGAGAATTCGCCGTTTTCCCTTGCTTACTGTACTATATACAGTACCTGATGCACTTTCAGTTTAGCCAGCATGCATTGGGCAAGAGGCAGCAATACACCCTGGACACATCGCAAATCCATCGCAGGGCACACACGCCATTCACTCACACACTCATACCAATTTAGAGTCTCCAATTAGCCTAACCTGCAAGTTTTTGGACTGTGGGAGGAAACCGGAGTACCCGGAGGAATCCCACGCGGACACAGGGAGAACATGCAAACTCCACATAGAAAGGCCCACGGCCGGGATTCGAACTCAGAACCTTCTTGCTGTGAGGTGACAGTGCCAACCACTGCAACACTGTGCCACCCCTTGTAAAACATGCTCCTTGAATTAAACTATCATAAAACGGTATTTGTTCCTCTTTTGTGAACACTGATACAACCTTGCCTGACTTACCTTCCTATAGATCAACTATTCAAATAGCAACACTCTTTAGAAACCTGCCATCCTGCATTATTACAACCTTGCCTGACTTACCTTCCTATAGATCAACTATTCAAATAGCAACACTCTTTAGAAACCTGCCATCCTGCATTATTACATATATTGCCCTCCTGAATTCAATAAATTTCAGTTTACTTGAGTTGAGTTACAACCAGGGACAAATAGTTTAGAAAGAGTTTGTTTTAAAATGAGTTTAGAACCTAGAATTCTCATTTGAATTGTGTACATGCCAATTAGAACTTTTGTTTAATTCATATATAATTTCAAAACAAACTGCAAACTTTTATTATTATTAATGGGGTACTATTTTTTATTTAACTATTGCTGTTTAAAGTTTTATAACAGCACTCATTTTGAATGTTTTTCCCACCACGTAAAACAAAAACTAACATCACTGTACAAGACTGCATGTGCTCAAGCTGAATTTAATATCACTTGTAAACATCACTGTCAGTCTTCATCTGTGCTTCATTAGTTGTTGGCTGGTTGAAGTACATGTGCGAAACCATGTTTTAAAACATTGGCCCTAGTTATAGGATATGCATATGTGGAAAATATGTGTGTGATTTAAAAAATCAGGAATTTTTATTCAGCACATGCACTTCCTGTCAAAAGGGATGTGAGCTCTCCCGTTGGAGAGGAGGAGTCTAAGAAAGAGTTAAAATTGGAGAGACTTGATGTCTAATGCAAGTTTAAGGACTTTTTGTTTTGTAACAAGTTTCTTGCAGGTTGGATATCGTGGTACCCTGAAATGTTCACGGTTGGAGTCCAGTATTAGCTCTTTTCGATTGCAACACTGAGGTGTGCATCTGAGGGATAAGGCTGTTTATGTTATCCAGCTGCTTCATAATTTTGGTGAATGCCTATTTCCATAGCTAAGCCTACATTTGATATCAAGCTGCTTACAGGAGTCTGCAAGTAAGGGAACACCTTCAGCAACAAACTCCAACACTTAAAACCAAGTGCTTCAAAACAAAGAGTGTTGCTGGTTTATGTCTGAAGGTGTTGCCTACTTACAGGCAGTGTAGTATAATAGTTAAGGAACTGGACTTGTAACCAAAATCGATTCCCAGGTAGGACACACCCTTAAGCAAGGTACCTAACCTGAATTGCTTCAGTATATATCCAGCTGTATGAATGGATAAATGTAATAAGATGTAATAAGAAGTTGTGTAAGTCGGATAAGAGCGTCTGCTAAATGCATGTAATGTAATGTAATGTACAGGCAGGAACCAATACAGCAGCAACCCCTTGGCCTGAGGTGCTTGCTGTGAAAGAACCATTGCCTACAGGCAGACGGAGTTCATTGCATTCACATATTGGGTTAAGAAGTTGCATTGTCGCTCCTTTTCTCTTGGGATTCCATCACTCTGTATGCACAAAACTTACCCTTGGTTAGACCTTACCTGTTTCGTAGCTGAAGAAGCTGCTCCGAAGTTAAATTTGCTAAGGAGGTTTGACTGCATCAGAAAGAATTGCCACGCACATTAATGGAGGAATATGAAATTGTCTGACTTTGTTATTCATATTGCTGACTGAAACCCATTCTCTCTCTACAGTTGAATGGGTTAAAAGCACTATGATTAAACAAAAACACAACACGCAGACACGCCTCAATAATTAAATAGTTAAATTACTATTATCAATGTAAGACCTTATCAATAGAAATGAAAGTGATTCCACAGACTATGCATTAACACACCTTGCATGGATTTGTCAGCTGAACTAAGCAGAAGACAGGCTGACATTCGGGGCCTATTATTGAGACGTTTCATCTCATTGACAAAGGCAGGAGCCAGGATGGAGAAAACAAGAACATCAGCATTGAAATATACTATAACTGTCTTTGCACTGAAGAGTTCTCACGTCATACAGAATTATCCTCCGGAGATTGCTTATCAAGTTGGTATTACTAGCGGATAACAGGAAATATCTGAATGGTGCTATTTGAAATCAACAGATAGTGCTTTCAAATTATTTGTTTTCCTTTTTTGTCTGAAACAGCCACAGTATCCAGAGTACCTTCATCATGACAGACACATTCAAATATTATGTCTGTTTCAATCAATTTGTGTTTCAACTTATTTGTATAACTGTCTGTACCAATGTTATGTCCTAGATCTCAAATGGGAGATATGTCATGATAAAAACATCGCATGTCATGGATGATTAAGCAGATGACTATTAAAATAGGTAAATGCAGCATTTATTAGAATTTGTGCTCTGTAATAAACTCTAGTTTTTTATATTTAACAGCTATTTGATATTCTATGCTACTCGCAACCTCATACAGCACTTGCATAAACAGTTCACACTGTAGTTTTTCAGCACTAACTCTAGCTCAACAACTCCAGCAGCCATACCACCATGCAATCTGCTCCTGCTGAATTGCTGAAGCTAAGCAGGTGTGGGCTTGGTTAGTACTGGGATGGGAGACCTCCTGGGAAAACTAAGTTGCTGTTGGAAGTGGTGTTGGTGGACCAGTAGGGGGCAATCTTCCCTCTGGTCAAATAAATCCCAATGCCCCAGTGCAGTGATGGGGATAGCACTGCGCTATAGGAGATGCCCTCTTTCGGATGAGACGTTAAACCGAGGTCCTGATTCACTGTGGTGATTAAAGATCCCATGACACTCATTGCAAAGAGGTGTCCTGGCTAAATTCCCAACCTGGCTCTTTCAATCTGCCACCTAATCATCACCCCAGTTTTCAATCTGCCACCTAATCATCACCTAATCATCACCCCTAGACTCCATGTTCATGTCTATTCAGCCTTAGCCATAGCTTACGGTGTGAACTAGACTCCATGTTCATGTCTATTCAGCCTTAGCCATAGCTTACGGTGTGAATTAGACTCCATGTTCATGTCTATGGATCACTGTTACCTTATGATAGAACTGCACACTATCTGACCTGTTTGCAGTTGTTTCAATAACATTTTGGTATGCACTTATTGTACGTTGCTTTGGATAAAAGTGTCTGCCAAATGTAATGTTTTATGAGTCACATATGCATTTCAGATATAAGCACTAGACTTTCTCAGTGACATGCGGGTGAGTCTTTTCAAGGGAGGGGGAGAATAAACAACAGTTGATGTCTTGATTGCACTCAAATGAATGTGTGCAATAAAGCACATTGCAAGCCTTCCTCAGTTGTGAGGCTGTCTATAAAGGCTCTTAGTTGCTATAGGGATGGGGTATCCATGGCAACTGGGTGAGACATAGGTGCATGCAGTTTATGCCAGTGGGTAATAAATGATGTTAATAGGCTGCAGAAAATAAGCAAAACATTTCCTGCTGGCACACCTAATTGTTCAAATGACTTTCTTCTTACAGTGACTTAGATTAACCATTTAATTCTTATAGACATTTAAAATTAACTTTAATAAACTGTGTGCAACTATGAGACTTCCTCCTCTGAATCGAAGCTGTGTATTGTCATTGTTCAATAAATTGTTGAACCTGTGAGCTGTGAAGCAACAAGATAAGAAGGGTTGTGTTCAGACTAAATTACCATCTCATTGTCTATCCATTCCTCAAGGGACAGGCTCAAGCCAGGAGGTAATTTTAATGCAAATAGTTTGAGGGGTAATGGGGTGCTACACAAAATGTGAAATATATTATAGGGATATGAACTGAAATTTCAACTCTTAACTGATTAACTGAAATCACAGAAGCAAGAGCAGTTAGGGGTGATGGCTACTGTTCCAACTGTGAGGGAGAGTGTCAGTGGACAGGGTTTCACCTGTATCATCACATAAATTAAATATCAAATCAATTCGGGAAACTCGGATCAGTAGTAATGAGTAAGCGGGAGACTAATTAAGTTTCAAGTGTGCTCATCCTGGCTATGATGGGATTGGGTCAATTAAAATTCTAAAAATGATTTTATAAAACAAAGTAATTTTAGTGTTGGGTAACACAATTAAAATACATTACAATCATTTGGCAGACGCTTTAATCCAAAGCGACGTACAATAAGTGCATAGCAAAGGTCATTGAAGCAACTACAACAGGACAGATAAAGCACATTTCTTATCATAACATACCAGCTATCCATAGTCCTGAACATTGACAATAGTACACAGTAAGCTATGGCTAAGACAACAAGACATTATAAACTATAAAATCAAACAAGAATTAAGGAACAGGAAACAAGCAAAAAACAGTTGCTATATGAAACAAGACTATAGAAGCCTAGCTCAGCCCAGATGCCTGCATGCAGCCAGTGGGGAACATTTGACAAGGCATGGCGGATATTGTTCTGGAGCACGCAGGTTGGTCTGCATTGCGGGGTGATGGAGTGCATCTGATTCTCAAAGGTGTGTGTGTCAGAGTATGTGAGCGGGAGCGAGCAAGGAGGGCGGACATAATTCAATTAGAGTGATGAGCACTATTAGTCCGCTCCGGTTTATATATTGTGATAAAAATGGATATCGCATTTTTTTGTTTTGATGCCACATTAGTTTAGTTCAAACATATACATTTAGTAATCGTTTTGCTGGCCTATATAGAGTTGAAGTTGTTTTAATGACCTGCTGACATTCTGTACACAGAGAATGCACACATTGACAGCATTCTCACAAGGTTTTTACTTGCTCAAAAACAAGATCCTCTGCTCTACTTGGGAGTTTGCTAGTCTCCACTCCTCTCCAAAATAAAATGTTTACTGAACCACAGCCTCAAGACAGAACAAATCAATTCCAACAGTAACTTATGACAACCGCAAATAGCCTACATACATTGTCTTTTATGTGGGTGGTTAAGGTCTGATCGATTGTTTGTTGGGAATGTCGTCACAAGGGTCACTGCATATATATAGGTTCTATATCTATGGGTCACTGCCTTCTAAAATGCAAATATGACTCCAAAGCAGTGTCTACAAGTTTATTGTTGTACTATAATACAAATTATGTTACTATAGTTATCATCATCAGAATAGCCATCTAGTTTCTTTTGTAGCCTACTGTATAGGGTGATTATATATTAGGTTTTTTATGTCATTTTGAGTATTATAAATAGGCTACTCTCAGCTTTCTGCCGATGACAATATTATCTTTCTACTCCAAATGTTAAGCGAGATATACTCATTTAAATCACGACTGTCACCAAACCATGTTGTTGATTTATTCAAATAAATTAGAAGTAGCGATTCGCCAAGTTTATTAAAGGCTACAGAACATTGAGATATATCAGTATTAACAGTTAGCCCACATGTTATGTTGGACTTTGTGCAGAATTTAGGCATTGTTGTTTGTACCTTTGTGCAGAAAACTTGTTGACGTACTATTCGACAAACATTTTCCGGGATCAGTCAAAAAATAACCTGCTATGAACTCCGCTTACTTTTCGTTACTTGTTGCTCCTCTGACACTGATTCAGTTTAAAACATGGGTTCTGTTCAGTCTTCCTCTGGAGTGTAGCTACCTGGCCTAACTTCCCTGAAGTAAACAGTTGTGAGTAAAACTCCAATACCAATGAAGTCCCCCTCCCGCTAGTGAAACAATATTCACTGGGCGATAACGACTACGAGAAAGATTATACATTTCAGCCAATTGACCTGTACCTTTAAACACATCCAGTTGTTCATGCACGATTTTTGGGTGCTACAACTTGTAGGCTACTAGTAAAAGGTGACGGGGCAAACTTTTTATTGTAATTATTCAATTTATGCATGCGCTTTCAACATTGGGGGATCAGGCAACCAGCCAGTCAGTCAGTTACCCACAAAATAATTTTTACAATGTTAATCAAATGTTATTTTTTTCCCCCCATCAACAATATAAATATGGTTTGCAATGTACTGTGTGTACAGCCAAACAGATCCCTTATTTCCCAAAACACTTTTTAGAAGAAAGACTTAAGAAAACATTTAAGAAAACAGGTTAAGGGTGTCAGTGTTTGTTTATAGATTCAATCCACATTCATAAGAAAAAACATGTGAAAATCCCAAAACAAAATACCTACAATAAGACATAAAATGGTTGAATGCACCTTTGTAACAAATCAATGTATTCTTCTTTGATGCATGTGCATGCTTTACAGAAGAGATGGCTCAGAGGAGGCTAAAATACCGATTGTATTTGACAATAATTACAAAAATAATATTAGAACTGTCCATATTAAAACGGAAATGACAATGTTAAAATGAACTACTCCCCGTCCTTTTCAGTGACGTGACTCGTCACAAACTGCTTCAGTGTTGCCTGGAATTGAAAGCATCACTCTGCCCTCACCATACTTAATGTAGTAAAGTACAATTTAGTGTTGTACTCAGCACGAGATAAAGATACACAACAGCGTAACTTTCCTTTGAGAAAATAAGGTGGTCCGTACAACACCACAATTAATTTGTTAAGATTTTCAATGTGTAACTGTGACTTTCCCTGAGTTTTTCCTCTGAACTGTCCACACACATTTTCTCAATTCATAACAAAAATCGTTTCCCCATCATGCTTTCATTTGAATCGAGTGACATTTTTGCCTCGTCTAATAACATCTTTGACAAACCTTATTCACACAGAAAAAGAAGCATCACATGTAGACTCAACAAAGTATAAATACTACGACTAAAAGAGATTAATATAAAACCAAGCAACTTTGAGAAAATACACATAAAAAAATTAATGACACTCCTTTTTACAACCAGCCCTGAGTACAGTACCTAAATGACAACCCCCGCTTCAATAAGCATGCTACAGTTGAAAATAATCAGCCTAATTCTTAAAACTATAATACAACATAATGCACAAATGAGCACTTCTTCAGATCACAATTGGGTACGATTCGAAAAGCTCAACATAATACCCATAAACTGAATCTGTCATCTAGGATGTAAACCAGTAAATATGTAATATAACTGACAGAAATGCTTCCATTATTCCCATGCAGAACGACATTAAAAAAAATAAAAAAAATGTGCACAGGCATTTTTGTGGTTTTCTTTTTTCCTTTTTGTTTTTTGGTAGGGTTAACACTGAGGTAATTTGCATAATGTTCTTGCAAGTGACTGACATGCTTCAAAGAACAATCTCCCATGAAATCAATTTAGCAAAAACATGCAATTTAACAATGGTTATACTTTTCATGTTCCATAACATCAGATTTAGGCTAAAATTACTCAATGAACTGAACCGCAATATTAAGTTTGAAGAATTATTTTTTAACATTATGAACAAGATGACTCAAATGTACAAAAAGCTATTTTGGCAATGTTTCTCTTAGGTAAGAATAACCATAATATTCAAGATGGTTTTATCAGTGAAAGAAAAGTTAGCTTATAATTTTCCTGATACAATAAGTATCTGTATCTCACAGATGCGTGTAAGTTAAATGACCTCATGGCTGAGCTCAAGAAGCTCAAGAACTAAAGGCTTGACAAAACAAAGTGCTGACTGGCAAATTAAAATCAACACACCACCTGCATTCAATCTGCAACTATTATAGTATTTACTTATACGTAAATATATATGTGTGTATATCCTCTATAGATATATACACACATATGTAAAGCAGCATCCTTTTTGTTTTGTTTTTGCAAGGACCAGAATTCATAAAATTACATAGTATCAGTCCCTTTTGCACAGAGTCCCTTTCACAGCTGAGTTCAGGAAGACTATATAAACCATTAACAGCACAGGGAAGGCTTTAAAGTGACACAGTTCAGCTCAACTAAATGCTATTACTGTCCAATACCTGTTAAAGAGGACAATACAGGACAACACAGCTGTATTCAAGAAAATAACACTGAAAGTCCATACTACTGAAAACAGGATTGGTGTCAGATCCTGAATTTCAGTTCCTTTATACTCATCCCCTTTCCTTAAGTGCTGATTAGCCGGCTCTCCAATACTGTCAATTTTATTAACAATCCATCTTCAATTGAAGAATGCCTACCACTAACAGGAAAAACACAACCGATACAGCGCAAGTGCCCCAGCCCCACCATCCAGCCACACCTGTTAAGAGCCCTGTAGGGTACGCTCACATCCACCTCACTATGCTAACCCCATAAAAACCATTTGAAGAATGTGGGGATGTGTTGTAACATGGACCACTACAGCACAGAATGTGTGCGGAACAAACTCGGTGATGGTACCCAATAGAGACCTTAAAACGGTCCCAGCTCGTTTTATGGGGTCAGCACGCATTGATGCACACAGGCGGCCCATCGGTGGTGGCCTGGAAGTCCCCCGGGGGCCCGTCACGCAGGGCGTGGGTCTGGGCCCGCCGGCGGGCCAGGTGCGAGTTGGAGGGAGGGGACAGCCTCATTGAGCAGACGATGGTGGTCATGTCCTCTCGCTCCTCGTCGTGCTGGGAAAGCTGGCGGTTGAAGGCGATGGCGTCGGCGGCAAACTGCGTCAGGTCCTTGGTGCTGCTGTTTCTGTGGGTGCGAGCATTACACCACCTTCATTCAAGGCTCAGATGGATCCGCAATCATTTCAAGCTATTTCATTTGTGGGACAATAAAAAAGCAAGAACTGCTGAACTCAGTCAATTCCTTTTACAAAAGTTCAAGTAACTGCAATTTAATTTCTCACGCACGCACACGCAAGCAGTTGTGCTCAGTGAAGTCGTACCAAGGCACCATAATGAATGCCGCTGCTCATTACAAGAACAAAACCAATAACTGAAATACAATTCACACAGCAGTCCACCATCCCCCAGTGTAGCTCCTGCTGACATTTATGTTTCATTTGTTTCCACCCATCCATAATCTCCAGTGAATGTTACAGCTCTGTGGCTTACCTTTGCAGAACATGCGGTGTAGGAAGTCCTCGTTCTGGAGCATTCTGGAGCGAGCAGGAAGGAGAGAGGTATTTAGGTTAAAGGTCCCATGTGATACTATTTTTTGTCAATTTTATATTATTCTACAAGGTCTACCAAACATGTTGGTATGGTTTTTAATTTTTTTAATTTTTAATTTTTTAACTCATTCAATGCCAGAGTGTTCTGGAACACTAAGCCTCAGCAGTGTAAAGCCAATATGGCTGCCGACAAACATTTTTCAGATTGATCCTGTCAATGTGCAAACTTCTAATAAAACACATTATTATACCAATTCCAACATAATTTTTTGTTAATGAAGATAGATGGCTTCTAAATAGCACACCTTCTGGTTCAGTTCACTATTAGAACACTGTCAAACAATATTGATGGAAAATAAATAATTTATTTTCAGTGCCTCTTACATTGGTGATGTGTAATAACAGTGAAAACAGTTTTCCATAAAAATCAGCTCTTGCATAACTACTATGAGCTGTCCACGTGAGTTACTTTGTATCAACCGTTTCAAACAGAAACGGTTATCCTGAGGCAAAAATAACGTAGGCTAGAATCTGTGGTGCGAGAGACTAATTCCAAACGGAACCAACAAAACGGTCACTGGAGGAGATATGGGAAATAACTGAACAGAACTGGAAATCAGAGAATTGTTAAATATAAGTCGGGAAAGGGATATTATAAAACTCATTGATGGTAGGCTACGGTCTGTGATTCAAACGTTTACCAGACGATTGTGGAACGACAGAAAGCTAGGGGAGTAATTTTCTCCCGTTACTGAGACGGTAGCATAGCAGTAGCCTAGTTTGTTATATTTCCCACTTGACTGTGTTCAATTTCTTTATATTCTTGGTCACTGACGCAGAAGCATGTTGGCACAAATTGATGGGGATGCTTTATTTCCACGCCCGATGTTGGTTTAGATGGTTAGACATTAAGTTTTTTTTGGGATAGATAAAACTTGGTCGTTTAATTTTTCCAGACTCAAATCCAGAATTCTTTACCGGTGGAGCAGAGTAAAGATTTTTTTATTTTTTTATTTAAAAAAATAACAAAACTGTGGACGACTTCAGTCGCCCTTGACACTTTAGACCGTTCGTATGTTCGTCGACTAAAGTCGCCCGCAGCACTGAATGAGTTAAGGGAAAACGTATTGCAATACATTTAAAAAATATATAAATCCAGTAAGTTTTTTTTTACCCTTCGAGCTGAACAACCCGTTTGGGGTGGGCGTTTCACGTTTCTTTTTTTTTTTTTTCATGCTCTGCGCTAATTGGTTAACTCACCTGGAATCACACAAGCACCCCGCCCATCTCCTGCCTACACTCTCGCTCCGAAAAGCGAAGAAACAAACATTGCGTTTCTTATCAGCCCCATTCAGCCGGAGTTGGATCAAGAATCAATGCCCTATAGGAACTGCCCCAATGGAAAGCTTTTTATATATAATGTAAACTATAGGTTTTGCTACCTATATCTAGAATTGGGCATCGTTTAATTTTTAGAGATACCGTTACTAAAATAATAGGCTACATTTGAAATGTACTGGTGCCTGAGCAAAAACTTCTTTAAAATAAAGAGCAAAGGACGAAATTAAAGGGATGCTATGTAGTTTCATTGTAAACAACTCATTCTTTGTTTACATTCAAATTTTCTCCCCAAAAAACATTGTATGTGTCCTTGTGGTCTAATAAACATGTTGAATGTATTTCCTACCTCATAAGTCGTTCGCAAAGTGTTTTTTTGTTAATCTTTTGAATGTTACACTGCTGACATCCCGCCGCCATTTTTAAAGCCAGAAACAGCTAAAATGGTGTAAACGTCATGAATGGGCGGTTCCTGCTCATTTGATTGACATGGCCAGGCCATGTGGGCAGGCTTCCAGGTTAACTCTTATTTTAGCTTAGGACCGAAACATGTCTCACGCAAATACGCGAATGTGGACGCTTCGAACTAGCAGTTTTTTTTTGCCATGACAGTTGTGAAAGACAAGCCAGAGCATTGCAGCAAGTTATCCATCCATATCTACTGCATTTCTGGCAGCAGAGTGATGGTTTAAGGCTTGTTTGATACATCAGACCCTTGATGACTTAGAGCCATTTAGCCAACCATGTGTTCCACACTGTTCCAGTGTAATTTAAAGCTAAATCTAGTCCCACCCCCCAATTCCCATAGAGATCCATTCAAATGCAGAAGTTATAGTATCGCTTCTAAGAATACCTGGAAATAAGATATCAGGAGTCTTTTGATATCCTTTTATACAGTCATGATGGCATCACCTTTTTACCTGTGGAATACCTGTTTACCACAGAAGTTGTTTGAGAGAATGGCAAGAATGTGCAAAGCCGTTATCAAGGCAAAGGGTGGCTACTTTGAAGAATCTAAAATATAAGACTTTTTAAAATTTGTTTAACCCTTTTTTGGTTTTTGCATAATTTAATTTGTGTTATCTCACAGTTTTGATGTCTTTACTATTCCAAAATGTGGAAAACAGTAAAAATAACAGAAAAAAACCTTCTATGAGTAGGTGTGTCCAAACTTTTGACTGGTACTGCACATTACATTTAATTTCAGATTCACATCATGATATGCATGGGAACATCCGAAAAATACTATAGATACGGAGTTTGTTAGATGTAACTTGTCATATCTAAAATTTTGCTGTATAAAAAGTTTTCTATATATAGGCTAGCCTATAGGCTACCGATTAACGTGCTTTGTGAAGAAACGTTAAAGATAACTTGCATTCACAATCAGTCGGCATGTTGCTGATGTTAACTTACAGGTCAATGCCTGTGACTATGATAAGTTTGTATTTCCAAACTGAATAAATAGCTACTGCACCTCTAACTACAACACACAGGTGCATATAAAACAACTTTTTTGCTAGATTAAAGTTGTTGTAGCTAACTATTATAAACTTTTTAATCTGCAGATTTCATGTTATTTACCGGTTTTATAAATCAGCTGTAAACTGTTGCTACGGTTAGTAGCCTAACTATTCATTAAGTTTAGGTTTGCGGTGATTAGTGCATTATAAAATTGTACATTGTCTCTGTTCATGGCTGCTACCGCTATCGCTAGCTCTGTCAATAAATGGTTGAGCTTGCAGTTGGTAGTCATTTTAAAATCATAGTGCTTCTGTGATATTGGAACTCCTTGACATAAAGTAGCCTACATATTAGGCTACTTTAGTTTTGTCAAGCGAGCCTTTCGGAAACATTTTATAATGCCTTTCAAAAGCCAAATTTGATTTATTGTCTCCATTAGCCTAATGTTATTGCTCAATCTGCATTAGCTAGCACAGTAACTGTCAGGATCGGGTTTAGCCTACCTTACAATGGTTAAAGAAATTGTGGAAAATCTGGTCAGAGATCTGCACTTATTGGGACCTCCACAGCCAAAATAAGAAAAGGCGATTAATTGCGTTAAAAGTAAACATTTTAACGCATTAATCATTAGAAATGAATCGCATGAGTTAATGCGTAAACAGCCCTCATTTTTTTTGCAAAGGCAAAGAAATTTAACAATATAGCGATTACCTCTTAACTGTCTGAATCATACTTAGCCTATACATTGTCGAACACAGTGTATCCCTGCATGCTTTCAAACTGAACGGACCGTTAAGCCCATACAGTTTGGTGGTTAAGCCTTATGCAACAACAAAAAATGGGAGGTAGTACCGAGTTCATATTTTACCAGCACATAAGTATCATGCCACTCGGCACATCAATGCTAAAAGTATGTAAACTCTGATTTCTAGGGCTGCGTCTCAATCCAGTTTTTGCTCCACCCTCGTGAACTTCACTTGCAAACTTCACTTGGGAGGATGTGACGCACATACCAATGAAACAGGAGTATACACTTGCGTTTAGCGAGTGGGAGGGAGCGAGGGCGGAGCGGGTTATTTGAATTGAGACGCACTTCACCCCATCTATACTCGGAAGTTAACCACGCTGCTGCACAGTGGCGTATCGTGGGATCTCGGATCATGTAAAACGTCTGTCACCGTAGCCTAAGCTACCTTTAAACGGATTAAACTCTCAACCTGTTTACACTAATTATCAGTCAAGCAATTTATTTACTGAATAACAAATATCAATAAATACAGCAAGTTGTGTGGGCTAGCATATTTATTTGTGTCATAAATTTGCGTAGCATTTAAATAAAGCATTTAAACCAAACATATTTTCAACCTGTTTCTGTTTATTTTGCTTGCTTATGTCAATCAAATTCCTTGAATAGCCTAATCAAGAACAATTATGTAGCCTATAGGCTAATGATTAACAAATGACAATGGCAAAGTGATAACCAACGTGAGATAATAAGGGTGGCAATAATTCTGAATAATTAACTGGCAAAAAAAAACACGTTTTCTCCTCATCACGTTAAAGAATGTCATTAATCTAAGACAGCACTCAATTTAGTCAAAATGATTTAAACATTAGAAAGCATAGGCTACATTTAAAGAGGAAAACCTCTTAAATTGCTGGAACCAGCGTTGAGGGCAATGCATGCTTTCAAGCTAGAAAAACGAATTTACACAAATATGTTCTGTTCATTGATCACTTCGCATGACATAGGCTATTAACACATTTTGCGTCAGCACAAATGTAGATATAGTAAAATGCTGCACAAGTTCATTTACCTATTCGTCTTGGTTATTGAGAAATTGAATTGCTTGATTGTTAGGCTATCTGGCAAATTATACGGAAAAATATTGAGACAGTATAGCTTAATAATCCGTTTAAAAGCAAGATTAAGATACAGAGAACCTGGTAGTAGTCTACATCCCTCCACAGTACGCTACTCTCTTGCTGCATAAGCAATTTGCTAAACTATGAAATACAAAATAGCACACTACTACTTGATTAACTTGTATTTATTAGCCTATACGCCGTCTTTTACATTCTGTATGTGCTTTTAATGTGTAATACCGCGATAAACATTAACGTGATTATCACTGAACAGGACGTTCGATGTGAATTATGGGTAATATGAGTTTGCCGAGGCTGCGTCCCAATCCAGTTTTTGCTCCACCCTCGTAAACTTCACTTGGGGGAATCCTCTTTGAGACCAGGATGTACCCTCGGTCTCCATTTTAAGTGTGAGTCCAATCCGTTAGAAAGCCAAGTGAAGTTTGTGACATAGCCCCTTCACCCTCAACTTTTCTCAAGTGAACGAGTCTGCAAAAGAGCAGACTCGGCAAGCTCATATTACCCATAATTCACATTGAACGTCCTGTTCAGTGATAATCACGTTAATGTTTATCGCGGTATTATACATACAGAATGGAAAAGACGGTGTTTAGGCTAATAAATACAGGTTAATCTAGTAGTTTGCTATTTTGTATTTCATAGTTTAGCAAATTGCGTTACGCAGCAGCAGAGTAGCGTACTGTGGAATGTAGGCTTATCAGGTTCTCTGTAGTTAATCTGGCTACTCGTCTCTCAATATTTTTCAGTAGGCTATAATTTGCCAGTTAGCCTAGACGAATAGTTAAATAAAGTTGTGCAGCATTTTACTATATCCACATTTGTGCTGACGCAAAATGCATTAATAGCCTATGTCATGCGAAGTGATCAATGAACAGCACATATTTGGATAAATTCGTTTTTCTAGCTTGAAAGCATGCATTGCGCTCAACGCTGGTTCCAGCAATTTAAGAGGTTTTCCTCTTTAAATGTATGCTTTCTAATGTTTAAATCCTTTAGGACTAAATCGAGTGCCGTCTTAAATTAATGACATTCTTTAACGTGATGAGGAGAAAACGCAATGCTAACGTGCAACTCAGAGAAAACGTTTTTTTTTGCCAGTTAATTATTCAGAATTATTGCCACCCTTATTAAACAATCTCACGTATAGTTATCTTTTTGTCATTGTCATTTGTTAATCATTAGCCTATAGGCTAGGTTACATAATTGTTTTTGATTATTCAGGGAATTTATTTGATTGACATAAGCAAGCAAAATAAACGGAAACGGGTTGAGAATAAGTTCGTTTTTATGCTTTATTCCAGAGCACGGGCTGTCCTATATATTTAAATGCTACACAATTTTATGACACAAAGAAATATGCTAGCCCACAAAACTTGCTGTATTTATTGATATTTGTTATTCAGTAAATCAATTGTTTGACTGATAATTAATGTAAACAGGTTGAGAGTTCAAAGGTAGGCTACGGTGACAGACGTTTTACATGATCCGAGATCCCACGATACGCCACTGTGCAGCAGCATGGTTAACTTCCGAGTACAGATGGGGTGAAGTGCGTCTCAATTCAAATAACCCGCTCCGCCCTTGCTCCCTCCCACTCGCTAAACGCAAGTGTATACTCCTGTTGTATTGGTATGTGTGTCACATCCTCCCAAGTGAAGTTTACGAGGGTGGATCAAAAACTGGATTGGGACGCAGCCCGAGTCTGCTCTTTTGCAGACTCGTGCCCTTGAGAAAAGTTGAGGATGCAGGGGCTATGTCACAAACTTCACTTGGCTTTCTAACGGATTGGACTCACACTTAAAATGGAGACCGAGGGTACATCCTGGTCTCAAAAGGGATTCCTGCAGGTGAAGTTTACGAGGGTGGAGCAAAAACTGGATTGGGATGCAGCCTAGGTCATGGGACCTTTAATGAAATCGATCCACTCTTAATGTGTGCAGAAAAATAATTTCTAGTGCTAAGCACTCAGCAAATAACAAAGCATAAAATTACTTTGAACTATGAATGGACATTCTACAGTCATGACGTCGAAGCTGTCAGCCACAATTATATAGCCTGTCTATGCAGTGTAGGCGTGTTCAATGTGCAACATATTTGAATGCTATGTAATCATGGTTTTGTATGAGCTTATGCCAACAGTCACACTTTAAAAAGCAAAGACATCATCCAGCATTAATACCAAATAATAATTCACCAGAAAGGGAAAGTTCTAAAATCCATAATTGTTATTGAAAATAATCTTAACAAAAACACAAAATATGTGGTTTGTGTCCCTCTCTCGTAATAAACTTGAAAAATGACACAATATTTTTTTTAACATCATAAGGCCATTAAATTGGTGTTTGGATGGAACGTCAAATGTTTAAAGTAGCGAAGTCTACAGCATAAATAGGATTGTAATACATGGTTTAGACAGTTATGTGTTAGCATTACCAGGGAGTCACCCTTCTTTTGTCTAAGCTGCAGCACTAGAGGTCAAACACTTACCCCCTGTACCCACGGGTGCTCCAGGACCTGGGCGGCGCTGAGACGCAGGGTGGCATCACGCACCAGCAGCTTGGAGATGAGGTCTTTGGCGTCAGCTGAGATGTGGGCCCAGTCCTTCTCAGGAAACTCATACTTCCCCTCCTGAATGCTCTCAAACAGATTGTTCTGCAGAAAAGGACCAGCACAAGCAGAAGGCCATGTCAATGCCTCTCACAAAAAATTATATTCGCTCCCTGAGCGTTTAAATACTTATCCTGCTGAAAAACAGTGACAAAAAATCACAAAGCAGTCGGCAATGTGCAAGACAAATGCAGAGACGGGTAAAACACATTCATTCACCAGTGTCACAGCTGCTGAGTGGCTCACTCAGTAAAGTCACAGCTGCTGAGTGGCTCACTCAGTAAAGTCACAGCTAGTCACAGCTGCTGAGTGGCTCACTCAGTAAAGTCACAGCTGCTGAGTGGCTCACTCAGTAAAGTCACAGCTGCTGAGTGGCTCACTCAGTAAACTCACCGCTGCTGAGTGGCTCACTCAGTAAAGTCACCATGCTGTGATGCATGGATGAGCCTCACGGTCTCGGATCGAATCTGAACTGTGCCAGTGCTGACTGCAGCCGCTAGCACCATAGGGCGACGCACAATTAGCGATTGCGTTGCCCAGGGTATGGGAGGGTTCAGTCAGTTAGGGGTTGACATTTTATCACTATCCCCTGCTGTTCAATTGGATGCCCGTGGACTGTATGTTAAAGCTGCATATGAAAGGTCTTCCTCCACTCTGCGAGCTTAGCTATAGTCTGCACCGTGAAAAGAAGCAGACTGGCTACACCATGCGTTTCGGAGAACCGTGGTTCAGACTCCCTAATCTGCAGTCGGGTTTGCGCATGAACGCGGCTGCGGTTGCAGATAACTGGACATTCTGAATTAGATGTATACAGCCCCATGTTGGGCACTAAATTTACTAAATAAATAAATAAATAAATAAGAATTCACCAGTGTCAGAAACAATACTTCCAGAACGGGAGGTATTAGGACAAACCCTAACCATGCAAAGAGCGACGCTTGGTGAACAGTGAGACTCGTGCGCTTGAAGGGAAAGGAGAGGCAGTCGGTGCGTTGGGAGGGCGGTACCTGGCAGGCGCGGCAGGTCTCCCCGCGCTCCCAGCCGCAGTCCGTCCCGCAGTGGCCCGTGAAGGGGGGGCAGCCGCTCAGCATGATGTACAGGATGACCCCCAGGCTCCACAGGTCGCAGCGCTTGTCGTAGAAGGTGGCCTCGTCTGTGAACACCTCCACCACCTCAGGGGCCATGTACTCCGCAGAGCCGCACTGAGAGAGAGAGAGGAAAGGGAGGGAAAGAGAGAGAGATCAAGAAGGGGACAAATGAACACAGGCACGCACACATACATGTATAAACCCGCGCACACATACATTCAGGGTGAGACAGTCTTCACATGTAAATTTAAGCCTTCTGTACTGTTGCTCCCGAAAGTGTCAATACGTTTTACAGATCATGAATAATTCTCATTTAGGAAGTCTGGCTTGATTTCTCAGCTTTAATCTGCAGTCTCATAACAAATGCATTACGTAAGACAGCTCTCTAGCCATTAGTGACCTCCCCCACCCCAGCACGGGGATTCGCTACGGCACCACCTCCTCAGCTGTGATCCCTTCTGTGACCCCTTTGTCTGTTACACTCTCTGCATTCTACCTGTCTGAATAAAGCAAAAAATACGAAAGGAGGGGGTGTCTTGGTGCCGTAGCCTGTAAGTCCACCGTCCACGTGCTCATTGCGAGCCGCCACAGCTGTGCGACCTTTGCCGCATGTCTGTCCCTTTCTCTCGCTCCCATTCTTCCTGTCTCTCTACACCAGGGATGGGCAACTCCAGGCCTCGCGGGCCGGTGTGTATGCAGGTTTTTACTGCCACCAGTTACCAATTATTTAATTAGCCCAAACATTTGCATGACCTGATATTTTAGCCGCGATATGAACAGCAGCCGATGAATGTTCTTGTGCCTGTATGCCATGTATTGTAGCATTTTATTGTGGTCTAATTTACGAGTGAATCGGTGTTGGTGTATATGGCTAATTAGCTGATTGAGCCAGGCTAACTGGTGGCAGCAGAAACCTGCATACACACCGGTCCACGGGGCCCATGTCCATCCCTGCTCTATACTGTTCTCTCCAATAAAGCTGAAAAGCCATAAAAAATATAATTTTAAATTAGAAATGCGATAGAAGGGGGGACTCCCTTCTGCTCTCCTTAAAATTGCATTACATGACTCAGTGCCACATTCTTTGACAGCAGTGCTGTCTGTAAAGCCACATGCCCTGTGTTCTTACTGGAGTGGTGAGCTCAGGAGTGGTGATGGGCGTACAGGCGCTGCTCAGCTTCACCCCGCTCCCCAGGTCAAAATCACAGATCTTAACTGGAGACACCTGGACAGGTTCAAATACAGCCATTGGGATAAATTAATTAACCAAATTTATTTATTAAATTTTTTTTTTTTAAATAAAATCACACCTCCAAGACACATCCGTTTGCTCATTCGATGATACTTTCATCCAAATCCTCAGTAATGGGTCAATTTATTAATATTATACGTTTAATTATATGAACGTATTTCCCATAACTTTCACCTATATGTCAGTTTTCTGTGGTAGAAGGAGACTGTGAAAGGACATGAAAAGTGTGTTACCTGGTCAGCGAATTCACACAGAATATTTTCAGGCTTGAGGTCCCGGTGGGCAATGCCTGCAAAGAGGAAGCACGAGCGTGAGCTAATGAAACCTCGCTACGCCTCGCCTGTCACGGATCAGTGAAAATGTGGCTCCCCCTGGCAGCCGCCTACCCTTTGTGTGGAGGAAGTTGAGCGCTTTGGCGATATCCCGGACCACACGGCTGGCCTCCAGCTCATCGAAGTGCTTGCGACTCTGGATGTGAGACAGAATGGAGCCTGGGGACAGTGTGCACATAACAGAAAGATTTCACATCTAGTGGTCCATTTCACCATTAAAAAATTAACACTCCATGATCCAATATAAAATTAGTTTGTACTTAAAAATACATTCAAATGCATTTATTTGGTCAATATGTTTATAACAGAAACTGTGGATTTCACCTCAGGTAAGTTACAGATACATAAGTGTAATTAATGCAAGCCTTTTATATTCCTGATGCATCTGTGGAATGGGTGAAATTTACCATACAATAGAACCTCAAAGATAGAAATCACAGAGATATAGACCAACAGGTCAATAGAACAGGTTATGAAACTGGAAGCAGAATATGAAATAACACCTTATCAATGACAAGCTCTTTCTATTCATAAAAAACTGCAAAACACTACTTTTAAAAAATACTATTAAAATTAGATAAAGGAACATGTCAGTCATGCTAAATATAGAATGTGTAGTCAACAGTGTTTTATACAAATAAACATTTTGCATTAGAATACAATGGTTTGTGGAAAGGATCACTAATGGACAAGCAACATAGAAATAAATAATAATGTTTAATGAAATCCTCATTACTGCTAGTTAAATTACAGCTTGTTAACCTAACCTAAGGATTGGAACTACAAAATGAGAGTAGGCCATTTTAAAAAATATGCTACCATAATGTAAGTACATGATTCCAATCAATGAAAGATTGCAAATGGGAGCATTTTCCCTTTCAAACATTTCAGGGATCCAGATAATGTGCATCCATGATGCATTTGTATCTTCGAGGTTCTAGTGTATTTATAAAACATATGGGGTTTTTTTGTTCGTTTTTTTAAAGGCGAATGTGAACTCTACCTCCTCGTAACTTCTCAAAGACTAAATAGAAGCAGGCTTCGTCTTCAAAAAATTCTATTAGCTCCAAAATATTCCTACAAAATAAAAAATAAAAATAAGTCATCCAAGAATTACATGATGTTAGCATACTGTGCAATTAACAAGTAGAGTGATGGTGCAATTCACCTGTTCCCCTGGCACTGGTAAAGGGTCTCTACCTCCCTGAACACACGGATGCGACTGTGGTTTGTAGTCTTCTCTATAATCTGCACATACCAAACAGGAGAGCAGTTAACAGTTTTATCATTGTCCTTGGTCTGCTCTTATGAAGCTGTCCCACAGCACTCCCCTCTTTCTCAAAAAAATTAACGGCAATGCAAGGCCTTAAAGGACCATACTGGTGTTTTTCACATTGTAGCCCATTTACTACAAATTTTGCGCCAAACCAATTTCCGAAGCATAGCAATTTCCAACAGCTTTTTAGATTTTTGAGTTCGTGAAACAGTCTTTTCTCCATGGACTCATTTCTGGTGGAGAAACTTTCTGTTGTGGTGGTGCCTTCAGGAAATGTGTTGTGATTGACAGTTAGCAAAGTGCAACGCAATTACAGGGAAGTTCATCAAATGGTTAGGGCGGGCCTTCAGAAAGATCTACAGATTGGGAAAAAATATTTTTAAAACGACTGGCTAGTTTTTATATTAATCCCCGCTTTCAAATGTGTTATTATGCAACGATTAGGCAACGTTATTATGACAAAATCTGGACGTCATTTTCACGATGATTGATTACCTATCACAAGAAACTTTCAAGTCTCTGCAGGTTGATTTTCATACCGTACGGAAATGAATGTAAATCAATGGCTGCCTAGAACGTAGGAAAAACACATTCAAAAATCTAAAAAGCTGTTGTATGCTTTGAAAATTGGTTTGCAACAATGTAAAGTACATAAAATTAGTAGTAAACAGGCTAAACCATGCAAAATACTGGTATGGACCTTTTAAACAAGTTAATAAAAAACAGGTATTCCCAGAATGCTCTGCTTGACGCAGTCCCGCTCACCTTCACAGCATATTCCTTTCCATTCTGCAGGCTTACGCAGCCCTGGACTTTGGCGTGCGCCCCCTTCCCCAGCAGCTCCTCCGTTAGCTTATACAGGTCTGCAAAGGATTCAAGTCAACCTCATTAAGACATTATCAAGAAAGTACATGTGAAGTGCTGGGAAGAGAAAACTTTAATTAAGCTGCTTACAGTAGCAACATAATGCAGTTAATTTAGCATGAGCTTGTGTCAAGGTGACAGGTAATTTAAGAAGTAATTTTGCAAGTACACCATCAAGCCATAAATGTTTCATTTCAGAAGGACCTTATCCTTTTTAACAGGTGAAAACTTCAGGAAGAAATTAAAGGGATTCTGGCTGGCATGCTGGGTGAAAACCATTAGTAGGCGAGTATAAACCCTGGTACTGTTCACATCATGCACATCAAATTAGCAGACGTACCAGCAAACCGGTTGCAAAACATGAGACACTGACTGTTTTACACTGCGGGAAACAAATTGGCATAAAGCTAAAAAAGCACATAGAAAAAAAAGTCTTGTTGGGTGCCAGAATAGGAATAGGTCTTCATTTTTTACCGCAGTCAAACTATACGAATGGATTGAAAATACCTGCATTTTGCATTTCATATCAGCACTCTGATGGTCAAGAATGCACCAGTCTAATCAGGAATTAATTTTTGAAACTTATTTGAGTCCATTAGCCAAGTAGTGTGCTAGTCTTTAACTGGCCTTATTCCTATAAACATTTTTAGCCTTTTTTTTTTTTTACTATTATAGCTTTAAAGACTTTATAGGATTACAAAACTGAGTTCAGTTGAAAGTTGTATTTTTTTTAAATATTGAAATTGACACAGTAGCCAATGGTTGAGCAGGGATACTCAAATCTGGCCCTCGAGGCCAGCAGTACTGCTTGTTTTTATTCTTCCCCTCCAATCAGGACTGATTTAAACCTGGAGACTAGGACACCAGGGGCCATATGTATAAAACTCTGAGTAAAAGAATGCGTAAAAGAATGCTCAGGGAGAAAGTCAGTTTTGCATTTTCTCCCTCCGCCTTTTGATCACGGTGTCGCCATATCAAATTGAATCCAAAAACTGCATATGTATGGTGTTCAGAGTGTGCAGAGGTACGCAGATTCTCTTATTTTATACATCTGTATTTCTGCGTGGAAACTCACTTATGCAGCTTTCTGAGGGCCTCATTTGAGCATCCCTGCTCGAGTTTGTCGGTAATAAATCCGTCATTTGACCTAATGAATCACAGCATACAATCACACCATATTTTTCCCTCCCCATTTGCAATGCCCAGTGCTTATAAGGAATTCTCATCTCTGCTATCTCTCTCATCATTTGGGAGACTGCAGACAAGCATGCAATATCCTCTGAAACGTGCACCGGCAGCCGCTACTTCTGTTCACTCCGCAGTCCACAAGTTGACCTGGCACAGATACTACATTGGAGGACAGACACTTCATGTGCAGCTAAGTAGCTAGCTGATGTTGCTAACGGGGGGGGGGGTTGCTGGAGCAGAAGACACGGCCATCCCACCAGCTGCAATCCCGCCCTTCCTAGGCAGCACTACAGCCAGTCACGTGCCAACCAGTGTCTTGACAGAATGAGCCACCTGTCAGTCATATTTTCCCTTTAGCGAAAAAAAGGTAACTTCAAGATAATACATCCCTTTTCAAATGAGGCCAAAGTTACAGTTTTACCATTGAAGTTTCCGGTGAAGCTGTCTGTCGCTCGTGTTCTCCTTTTCTTCTTCTTCTTCCTCTTCGCAGCATCCTCAATGGTCAAGGGTTGGCTGCCTTCCATCGCTGCAACGACGATGTAACGTAAGGACAGTGTGAGCAAACGCATACGGTTTGTGATGCAAACAAAACAAGTTGAACAATCATCTGAATATTGGTTCTATTGCAAGCTTCCAGAAAATGTTTAGCAATAGCTGTTGTTAAAAATAATATATATTTACTCTCATAAGCAGTCAGAGTACTTTTTATCTGCAACCATTTATGACATTGTAATTATATCATGTAATACATGTTCATGTTTGGAAAGACATATGCCATTACATTAATTGAGCAGTCTTATTCAAAGAAACGTACAATATTGGAGAAGCAGAAGTGCATTCATTTGATTAGAATGGCCAATAGCGAGTGCTAGAATTGGCTAACAACATTCCCACACAGCGTGTAAAGATGCAGAATCACTACAGCACTATGGTAACCAAGAACCATAGTATAATTCTAATAGCACAGTCTACATCCGTAACAAGGCCTTATAAGAGATACATAAAATCATTATACTAAAACTATAAAAAAAATACCATAGCCTAAATTATTACAAAAAGAGGAAGTGTTATAGGGTGGGGATGTGAGGGGAACCAAGATACAGTCTCAAGAAGTGGGCCATCAGCCTTCATCGAAGGATAGCCAATAGATGGCCAGACAGACAATGTGACTGGGAGATGGGACCACGTACAGAGGAGAGTGACTTTGAGGTTGCCGCACGGAGAGCTCACACGTGTGTGTAGGTTTTTAAGACTGATTGGAGGTATGGTGGTGCTGTTCTATTCACTGCCCTGTAGGCTAGCACCAAGGTTTTAAAGTTCATGCAGGCTGTAATACATAGCGAGTGAAGTGAGATGAGGAGGGGTGTGATATGAGCCTGGCTGGGAAGACTGAAGACAAGTCGTGGAGCTGCATTCTGTTTTAACTGCTGGGGTTTAGGGGTGCAAGCTGGAGTCCGGCAAGAAGGGAACTGAAATAGTCCAGCCAAGTAACAGGGCCTGGACTAGGAGCTGTGTAGATAGGCGAGTGTACCATGGCCTGATCCAATCCTGAATGACCCGTCTAAATAAAATATATACTGTAGCAGCTGAAATTAAGTCAGCCTTCCTGTCCAAAGGTGACCGATATACTATGCAGTCATGTAAATACACATATAGGCTATTTTGTGTCTCTTTGTTCAGTATTTGGCACTAGCTAGCAAAGCTCTGTGCGATTTGAAATTGAGCAGGTTTCCCTTTACAAGATTCCCCTCTGTTCCTTTTGGTGGCACTGAACAGAGCTGTGTACTGGAAACACCAGGTCTCACAGGATATCAGTGATCAGTCGTGACGTGCGTCGGCTTCTGCTTCCTGACCTGGGCTCCGTGCTGCAGTGCCAGCCACGTCGCAGGAGGAGCTGTGCTGCGCCTCCACAAGGGAGCCGTTCTGCTGGAGGGGAGCCAGGCCTGTACAGCTTTCATCCACTGGGACAGAGTCCACAGAACTGCTCTGCAGCTATGACACAGAAGGAGCAGAGCAGGACTAAAACAGCCACTCTCACCGCACAAGCAAAGGGAACACAGCACACCGTCCATAGTGATCAACAAGATGACACAGCAACAAAAAAAAAAGAAGCTTTTAATGTTCAGGAGATAAACAAAGATTTGACCTAGATAATTTAAACATAGTATGTATTGTATTACTGGGCATGACACGTATACAAGTATGAACCCCTTGGGCAGGTAGCCAACACTGCATAGCAATAGAAAAGCACATGATAAACTAAGAGGAAGGAGAGCCTTATCTGACCTGTGAAATTCCCGGCATCTCTTTCACTTCTCTAGATAGACTGTTACTCATAGCCATTGAAGCTGCATTACATCATCTAAAATCAATGTAATGTGTCTGCGCTGAATTAGATCATTTGGTATGAAATCAGATCAATTTTATAATAACTCCACATTTTGTATATTATGTTGAGGTAATCATCAAGTCAGTTTTTCCCAATCTGCTCCATTAATCGTTTTTAGTTAAGATTAATTGCTCTGACCTCTGCTTCATTTAAGTTTTTTTATCTGCTCATTGTCCTTCCTGCTACAGGAAGTAACAAAACTTGCGTCATTATCTGATATCTGTGTTATTTCGATGACTGTTATTTCAAATAAGTAACAAGTTGATTCATTTTTCATCATAAGACAAGCCCCTACAGTAGTGGCCTACTTCGAGATAAAAATTATTTGTCAACATTTAAACTGAGAACATATGCAACTGTGTGCGAGGACGTGTGGATTACCTGGAAAGACCGCTGGAAAGCGTGCAACTCTGCTATATTTCTCTGTCTCACCATATCCGCTAGCTGAAAATAACACACCCCTTTTGGTTAGACTGCTTCCCGGCAGGAAGACTAATGTGTAACAAATCAGCAAACAAACTAATTTAGTTACAGTGTTAGTTCTTGTCATATACACCACTGATTTCACATCAAACAAAAGAAAACGCAATTAGCAACAATCTAACATTAGGCCTACTGTTGTCATGTAATAACAAAGAAACGATAATTAAAGAAAGGTTAGCTGGCTAATAAAATTGATTGTGTTGTCATTGCAGCAAGAAGAATCGCCAAACTGGTTTTCCAAGATTCTTTTCTCTCCTAAGTGGAATTTAAAGGTCTCCCCTTCGTGCGAATATAATTATAAACCCTGGAAAGGCTCATTTACGTCGTGATGCTAAGCAGGTTTTCTAAATCACAGCTAAATTATAATCTATCATTTATCCCCATTAAACAGATAACGTAACATCAATTACGCTAACCTAACGTCAGTACAACGAACGATATGAAATCAAAAGCTGGCGCGTAAATCGCTGACTGATTGAAGTTAACTTACCAAACTTCAGAACTGATGGAAAATAGAGCAAGGAGGGTGAGTTATCAAACCTGACAATGATTCAAACGCTATTCTAGGTACTCTAACCTTATGTTAGTGGCTCGTGAATCAACGAATTTAGCAGGGCTAGTAGTAACGAGAGATATTTAGCTAGTCAGACAGTTATTTATCCAAGATGACACGCATCTGTTGTTAGCCTGCTAGCGCGCTCGCCGCTACACAATCATGTTGTATGAACAAGACGAATTTGTCACAATCAGTAGGATAACCAGAATTAGCTTAGTTATAGACAGCGTTCGTACGTTACACGTTATACTCATTAATATACAATGTTATAGGCCTACTATGTATTAATTTAGCTAGCTATCAATAAAAATAGCCAGTGAAATAGCGATACAGTGAGCCGCACTAGCTAGCTAAGCATCATTGTAAACGGTAGTTAGCTGTTATACTGAATATCACAATTACAAAACGCCTCCGTCAAGGGTTGGATAAATCACATAGCTAACGTTACAGAAGTCGTGTCATATCAAAAGATGTTAAATATGAATCCATTCGACCACTAAGCAGGTTAACGTTAGCTATGGCTAGTGGGTTGGCTAGCCAGGTGTCTGACAAGCTGGCACATTACAAGAACATCCATTATAACGTCAGCTAGCCAAAGTTAGGCTACCTACCTTGCCACCATAACCACTAACGTTAGCTAACCAGCAACACTTCGCTAACTAACGTTAGCAACGTCAGCTAGCTACTATGGCAGTGGTCGCATCATGAAATGTGGGTCTCTCTAAGATCTGTAAAGTTCAGACTGTCCAGACGAGCTAACGTTAAATTATGCGTAGGCTATGTTATCACAATCCGGACGTCATCGGTCTAATAAAATAATTCTGTTAAGACAAACCTGCAAGCTGCATCCATACAAGCCCAATTCTGCCTTGACTCCCTCTGCCATTTCCCATAGGCGGCAAGCGGATACTGGATAGTAGAGTACTGCGAAAAGTGGAGAAACAAAACATTGCTCCCTCCTCTTGAGAAACCGACGCTGTCCGCATGCGTGTATTAGTCAAGATATAAATGCCTACATTGCTTACGGCGACCAGGTGACAATGCTGAAGAATTTGAATCCGTGGAGGAACCAAGAATGTAAACTCTAATAACTCTTCACAAATAAATGATGGGTTTACTAGATTAACTAAAACATTTCATTCTGAATCCCCAAATAACTCCACGATGTGTGTGGTATGATTTTTGTGTGACTGGTTTTATAGCCTAGGCTACTTTTATAATGAACAGCTCAACGCATTAATATCCCCACATAAAACATTAACAAAAAAGGTTTTTTGGTTTTGTTTTGTTTTGCTTTACATGTCAGTGTAGTTCAAGACGACCCAGTCAATAAAAGTCTACTTTCAGATACAGCTGTTACAAAGGGGGACAAGGGGATTAGAGTCTAGCTATGGTGGGTAAGTCTCCGCCAGCAGGTAGCCTGGGTCCAACACCAGCCTTTAATCAAAAAACAACCCTCATGGACAACCAGCTCATTACTTGATTAATCAAAAAATGCCTTAAGTTAAGAAAATGGACTAAATAAACACAATAATTATCACGATGCACTTAACTTTCAGTTATAATGAACGGTTAAATTATAATTTTTCTTTTAGCAATGTACAAGCATGCTTGGGGGGATAACAAACAACTACTAAGACCACCCTTGGGCCAACTTGTGGAATGTTAATATTGTGTGTGACTCACCCAAAACACATTTAGCCTATTGCATGTGCTGTGTGCTGGTTGTGATTGGTTGCCACTTTCCAACATCAGATTTGCACAGCACTCTAAAGTGGTCAAACTGTACATTGGATATCAAATGTTATTTTGTATAGCCATTACATGATTATATGACAATCTTCAACTTGGTAGTCTAATTAATCCATAGCAACAAGACTAAATTAGGGCTGATGCATCACACCAGTTTTGATGTCTGTACAACTGTATGCTTCACCACCTAAGGACACTCACTGGTCAGTGATACTGCCCTATAATAGTTACACACTATTAGTAGCCTAGCCATCAACTCCTTCTGTCAAGCATCCCATCTGTTTGTTCCCACTTATTGTGCTTCTTTCTGATTTTTTAATTTTCTTGTATACTGTCACTGAAAGAGGTGGCATAGGGGTGCAGTGGATAGCACTGTATTTTTTATCATATGCTATCACCTTCACAGTCACCAGATGTACCAATTGAACACCTATGGGAGATTTTGGACCGATGTGTTAGACAGCGCTCTCCACCACCATCATCAAAACACCAAATGAGGGAATATCTTTTGGAAGAGTGGTATTCCATCCCTCCAGTAGAGTTCCAGAGATGAGAATCTATGGTAGACTAGTGGTAGAATCTATAACAAGGCGCATTGAAGCTGTTCTGGCGGCTTGTGGTGGCCCAACACCTTACTAAGACACTTTATGTTAGTTTTTCCTTTAATTTGTCACCCGTCTGTATGTTATTATTATTATTTCAATTTTTTTTAATGGCAATATTGTAAGATGCTATGTTTTGAAATGGGTTGTAAATTCTGTACTGTTCCTTTTGTAGATCCTGGATAAGCCTTGTTCATTGGCCAATGGTGGCTGCTAGATGTCATCTGAGCTTACCCTGTACAGGAGCAGATTGACGTGCCTTGTTCTGCTGGAAGGTTGTCAAACCAGGATGAGTCAAAAGGAAGGGCAGAAAGTGAGGTCACAGGACTATTAAAATAGCAACATGAAGTCAGGTTGCCATCAATCATTACAAGCAGAGTTCTCTCATTGATTGATCTGCTCCTGCTGAATGCCTGAAGCTAAGCAGGTGTGGGCTTGGTTAGTACTTGGATCGGAGACCTCCTGGGAAAAACTAAGTTGCTGCTGGAAGTGGTGATGGTGGGTCAGTAGGGGGAAATCTTTCCTCTGGTCAAATAAACACCAATGCAATGATGGGGACACTGCACGGTACGAGATGCTGTCTTTCGGATTAGACGTTAAACCGAGGTCCTGACTCAATGTGGTCATTAAAGATCCCATGACACTTATTGCAAAGAGTAGGGGTTTCCCCGGTGTCCTGGCTAAACTCCCAACATGGCTCTTTCAATCTGCTACCTAGTCATCCCCCAGTTTAATTGGCTAAAAATGGTTCTTTCCCTTTCCACCTCAGCTGATGTGTGGCATTCTGGCGCAAAATGGCTGCTGTTGCATCACCCAGGTTTGTGATACACATTGGTGGTGGTTGAGGCGAGTTTCCCCCTCATCATTGTAAAGTGATTTGAGTGTGAGAAAGGCGCTATATAATTGCCAGGCATTATTGTTATTATTATTGACACTCCTAAACTGTCACATCCAGAACCTTCTATCAATTGGTCTGTGTTGCACAGAAATTAGAATATCACATGCACATGTACATCCAACCCATCCATCACTGTAGTTTACACATACTCTTGGTTAATCAATTAAAAGGGCTTAACTACAATGCTAGTGAGCCCACCAAGCGGTTGCTGACAAACTCCTCCTACTACATTAACTGTGTGGTTGGCTGTTCACTTGAAATGTTCAATTTGCCATTTCTGATAAAGTGGAGCTTTTAGTGTGAAAATGATCACAAGGATAAAGCATGCTGCTGTCACTTTCTTGAAGAATTGTTGTAACCTGTGATCTACTGGATCATGGTCTATTACTGACAGAATGCATTTAGCTGTAATCTCTGTACTTTTAGCACGCTAGATGGCAACCGACAGACTTAGCACTGTTTACAACACATCGGTGGCACAATGTCCCTTTCTGAGTTTTCTTTCTGACTTACACCATGATTGAATGGCAGTAGGCTAAGTTTCTCCCTCAGGTATACCTAATCACCCTTCTGCATTTTCATAGCTAAAAAGACTCCAATCAGTTGCGTCCATGAAAGTTTTCAATTGAAATAGATCTTCTCAAAATTGATGACTGCGTGAGTGCTTATAAGAATGAGTGCAGGGGAAGCATTCAGAGACGACTTGGCAGCTGTTGTCAAGACCCACATGCTTTCTACTTAGGGCTACTCAGCCACAGTGCTTATTCATAGCCACTGTAAATTTAACTTAATTATAAAAGGGTATACTGTTGCTTTTTGCCACATAATGATGACAAAAAAGCCAAGACATTGTTTTTTCACATCTATTGCCAAGAACATGCATTTTTTTAAATCATTTATAATTAAAATAGTGATTCCAAACAAAAAGGCTCCTCAGCTCAAATTACCTAGTTCTCATGTGGTGGTTTCTTTTATGTGTTTCTCAGTTTGTCATTACTAAGAGACCACTCTTGTGGATAATCTGAAAACATTTACAACAAAGGATGACAAGCATTCAATAGGGCTTTGTGTAGCAGCCCAGAAACGTGGGCTGTAAGGTGTAGCTACTTACAGTGTATTCATATGCATCTCAGCCAGTATTTGGTCAATTTTGGCAAATTTGGTCAATTCTCACCTATTTAGGGGTGTTATATTTAAAGCTTTATAACTCCAGGGGCCCTATCTTACGCCCGGCGCTAACCAAAACGCAAGTTTTTTTGCTATTTTTAACTCCAGGGGCCCTATCTTACACCCGGCGCTGGGCTCATTATAACGCCTAGCGCTCACGTCGTTTAAATACTATGTATTCTTGCACCCATTGCAAGTGAACTGGGCGTGTTGGTCTTAAGATGAGGAGTGGCCAGGATTATTTTTGGCGTATTGCTATCTTGAGCCAGCAGAAAGCGCTTGCGCTAGAACCACCACAAACCTGGTCTAAAGTCATGTCGCAGTTGTTTACATGTTATTTTAACGGTGCATATAAGTGCATCTACATAGGCATGTGCATAACGCGCGTACACCCTCCTGTCTGTTACACACAGGAGCGTGCACAAGCATGACTAAAATATCAAGATTACAATGTGAAATGTTATTGTTGTGTAGACTATATCAAAAAATCCATAATAATAAAAGGGTCCATAGGTCAAAGACCACACCTACCTGTCCTTCAGTGAAGGGGAATGCCACATTGAATTGCTTTCAGCCCATGGTACGGGACAATGGCTATCCATTAAAAAGGAGCTGATAACACCTATATCAAGCCTAATGCGTGAATTGTCATTCAATGGAAAACTCGCGCACTGCAATAGACGGACGTTTGAGTTCTGAAAATGCGCTTCAGATGTCATTACAATACAGCTCTGTTTATCTAGGAATACAGCCTGTAAGTAAATAGAATGGTTGTGACTGAAAAAAGTTCAAACAACCTTGTCCAGTGAATATTGCATTTATTGTTTTTCAAATAGCCTAGGCTACAGCGGATTCGCTGTGCATAAGGTTTTTTCGATAGCCTATGGTTAAAAAACGGAGATAAATGTCACTATGTTAACTGAATTGCAACCTTAGCTATTCTTCGTCCTTATTTTGTAAATTACAATGACAAGGTTTCCATACTCTCAGCTTATTAAAAGACATGGTTTCCATACTCCCCGCTGATTTCACCTGTTATTCCATAACTGAACAAAATATTTTAAAGAGAACTAAGCATCTAATTAGAAACGAAAACAAATTTGCAGCACGTTACACAATTAATTCACAATTCATTTTAATTTCATTATCTGCATGTGCGCTTTACATGAGCAGGTCTGTTTCCCCTGCTGTAAATTGCATTTTTCACAGTCTTCCTGGGAAAGTGGATTGTTTTAAAGCATTACGCTATACCAGTAAAACAGGTTGGTCACATTTCCATAAGCAGGACATTATAAAACAAGGGAAAATATGCGTGAACATATGGGTTGCCAACCTGACAGCTTTATTGTATTTAGTGTCATCATTAAGGCAAAATAACGTTATTTATGTTATTAATCAAAATTAGAATCCAATGAAATTCGGATGAAGCTTGAACATGAGATCATTGCTTCATTGCATAATCAAATGAAATTTGTTAAACAAGCAGGCTAATTTGGCGTTTTCTAAAGTGAGACAGAAGCCATTGGTAGCTTATTCTCAGCTGTTGCAGGTGCTTTTAACGAAATTTAACCGCATATATTTTGTAAAGTAACAGCACTGTCGGGAATTACCGGGAACACATAATGGTTAGTACGAATAATATTGATCATAGGCTACTATTGATCCATATAGCCTATTCCTTGATCGCACTAAACACGCACGAGCATGTCTGTTTCGCCATCATATAAGCAATCCGCCAAGGTGGAAAAGCAGGCTTTTAAAGGAAATGGGATATGACATTTTGATTGGTTTATTGCAGGTCACGCCCAAGACACACCTATAATGAATGAAGAGACTAGGTTCAGCCCATTTGCACGTTGCGCCGTGCTTAGCGCCCAAAAAACCCGCCCTCTAAATAGCAAAAGTGGACTTGGACATGCCCTAAATGCACTTAACGCCATGCGCTTAGACCAAGGGCTATGATCGCCAAGATAGAGCCCCAGGGGCTCTATTGGACGATCTTAGTGCTTGGTCTAAATGCATGGTGCACGTGCATTTAGGGCGTGTCCCAGTCCATTTCGCTAGTTAGACGGTGTGTTATTTGAGCGCTGAGTACAGCGTAAGGTGCAAGTGGGCTGAACTTAGTCTCTTCATTTATTATAGGTGTGTATATTGTAACATGCAATAAACCAATCAAAATGTCATATCCCATTCCCTTTAAAAGCTTGCTTTTCCACATTGGCAGATTGATTATATGATGGCGAAACAGACTTGTGCGTGTGTAGTGCGAGCAAGGAATAGGCTATATGGATCAATAGTATGATCAATATTATTTTGACTAACCATTATGACATGTTTTTATACAATAATCTTTAACATTAGGGTTTAATTAGGGTTCCCGGTAATTCCCGACAGTGCTGTTATTTTCGAATATATACACGGCTAAATTTCGTTAAAAGCACCTGCAACAGCTGAGAATAAGCTACCAGAATATGGCTTCTGTCTCACCTTAGCAAATTCCAAATTAGCCTGCTTGTTTGATGAATTTCATTTGATCATGCAATGAAGCATTGTCAAACATCAGTTCCGTGTGGCTGTTCTCATGGAAGCTTCATCCGAAGTTCATTACGTGCATTCTAATATTGATTAATAACATAAATACCATCATTTTGCCTTAATGCTGACACTAAATACACTAAAGCTGTCAGGTTGGGAACCCATAGGTTCACACATATTTTCCCTTGTTTTATAATGTCCTGCTTATGGAAATTTAAGTTTTACTGGTAGCTTAATGCTTTAAAACAAGTCCACTTTTCTGGGAAGACCGTGAAAAGTGTGATTCACAGCAGAGGAAACAGACCTGCTCCTGCATGAAGTTAAAGCGCACGTGCAGAGAATGGCATTAAAATGAATTGTAAATTAATTGTGTAATGTGCTGCAAATTTGTTTTCGTTTCTAATTAGACTCTTAGTTCTCTTTAAAATCGTTTTGTTCAGTTATGGAATTACAGGTGAAATCAGTAGGGTTTTAATAAGCTGAGAGTATGGAAACCTGGTCACTATAATTAAAAAAATATGAAGGACAAAGAATAAGGTTAACAGGTTTTGTTAACATGGTGAAATTGAAATTAATCTGTTTTTTAACTAATCAGTCAAAACCATTCTAGGAAATGGGCCTAGATGAAGAGAGCTGTATTGTAATGACATCTGAAGCGCATTTTCAGAACTCCAATGTCCGTCTACTGCAGTGTGTTTTCCATTGAATGGCAATTTGTGCATTAGGCTTGATATAGGTGTTAGCAGCAAAGTTTCTAATGGATAGCCATTGTCCCGTAACAGAAGATTGTCCCCCCAGAAGATTACAGGAACTATTGGCAAATATATGAATGCAATTTAATGTGGCATTCCCCTTCGCTGAGGGGCAGGTATGTGGTAGAAGAATATTCCTTACCTGGACCACTTCGATAGGACTAACCCGAAATAAGGAGGGCTGGAGCACACAGAGCTCAGAGCAAAAATGCCTTCATGGGACTGACGTTTTGACGTCTATGACGTCTTCTTCAGAGTCAAAAAAAAATACAGGCAACGCACCGGGAGGTGTATAAATACCCTCCCATCAATTACACATTGTAGGGTGCGCATGTCTGGGACTAATAGATCTTATCGTTGATTTCACATACAGAATGTGATATTCTTTAACAGGGTAGAGAGAAGACTAACAAATTTCATAGATAATTAAACTAAATAATAGCCTGTTATGGGCATGGTAAAAACAATATATAATGAAACTCAAATATACACAAATTACAAAAAACCTGAAAGATTCAGAGACTCATTTAACCCATTGGGTTCCGCACTATTAAGTGTATGTATCCAGTATGCCTCTCTGCGGAGCAATTTCTTAATAATATCTCCACCTCTGGGTGAAAAAGTGACTCTCTCAATACCCCAAAATTTTAGGGAAGAGACAGAACCATGATTGGCTTCAGCGTAGTGTCGCGCAATCGCATAGTCCATATTCTTGGAGCGGATCGCAGTCTTATGTTCAGAACTTCTAAGTTTCAGGGCTCTCTTAGTCTGTCTGATGTAAATTTTGGACATTTTTTGATACATTTCAGCATGTATATTACATGGGTTGTGATGCAATTAATAAAGATGGTTATTTTGAATTCCTTGCCCGAACATGGATGACGGAAAACTTTAAGGTCACTAGAATTGGAGCAATGGACACAATGTCCACAGCGATAGAACCCTCTAGGGGGCGTAGGTAGCCAGGAGGGTTTTATCTGCGGACTACTCACCATGCTATTAACCACCTTTGACCTATGAACCCTTTTATTATTATGCATTTTTTGATATAGCCTACATAATAATAATATTTCACATTGTAATCTTTATATTTTTAGTCATGCTTGTGAACATGCACTTATACGCGCCGTTAAAATAACATGTAAACAACTGCAACATGGCTTTAGACCAGGTTTGTGGTGGTTTTAGTGCAAGAGCTTTCTGCTGGCTCAAGATAGCAATACGCCAAAAATGATCCTGGCTACACCTCATATTAAGAGCAACCCACCCAGTTCACTTGCTATGGGCACAAGATCACTTGGTATTTAAACGACATGATTGCTGGGCGCTATAATGACCCCTGCACCGGTTGTAAGATGGCAAAGGCACTTGCGTTTGGGTTAGCGCACATGTAGCTCCAGGTGTAAGGGGCCCAGCAGGTGTGAGCATCACAGATACTTGGAACATGGCTTAAATTAAACAAGACAGTTGTACCATTTCCAATATGAACTTAGATTAGTTTATTTTCATAAGTTAGGTCAAAATAAAGTGCCACAAATGCAAAGAAATCTTGGAAAAAATGTAAGAAAATTATTTTCTCTATAGTTTGCAATGAAATACTGAGAGCTACATATGTGAAACAGGAAAAACTATATAGTTGATACTTCCTGGATCAACACTCCGTGTCCACAAGTCTGCAAATTCTGAGGGTGATATGCAGAACTACTACAGATCTATGATGCAAAATATAGGCAGTGTACCCTGCTGTCCCTTTGTGTCTCCAAATGTATCCAAAATGGCTAAATTGTGCACTGCTGTAAATCATAAAATAATGATATATTTAACTACAATTCAACTGTTTTGGTTAATGAAACTCACTTTTGCATCATTTTCAAGTGGGGATTACTATCTTTTCTGTAACGTTCCGTTCCCTTCCTGTCCGTGTTCCGGGTTTTTCTGTTTGCCCTCCGTGTCATGTTGGATTCCCTTGTCCGTGTTTTCCCTGCTGCTGCAGGATGGGCGTTTTTCCTGTCATGTTCGTGCTTTCTGTCACGTTTGTTTCCTCCTATCTGTTTCCTTTCTCCGTGTTCACATTCCTCACCTTCGAGTTTAGTAATCACTCCCTGTTAATTACCTCACCTGTTTCCCATTTATGTTTTCATTTTATCCACTATTTAAACCCCTGGCTGGCTGCTAATCGGCGCCAGTTCGTTAACTAACCTACCTTGTCTATGTCCTGTCACGTTTCTGGTCCGGAGTTTGTGCAGCTTGCTGCACTAAATGTTGTTCACGTAAACTGCGGTTGGTAGCTATCTTCCCTGAACTGTCTTTGTTGCATGCTACTTACCTGTCTCCCTTCTACTCTCCAGACGCCGCGATTCCAACTCCCTGCAGCAGTGTTTTGTTTTCCCTTTATGTTGTGTGAGTGTGTTGCGGTACTCCCACCTCCAGCTCGGGGAGAGACCCGCTGTCTAGCCTGCCGGCTCGCTTCCGTTGTTGTTCCTGTCCGGCCTCAGCTACCTCCTGTACTGTGGTTACGGTTCCAGGATCCCTGGAGTTCAGCCGGCTCATACGAGGTCTCCCCAAGCTACACCTCACCAGCTCCGTGGGGTGTGTTCGTCAGCTAGACAGGCGGCGGACTATTCTACATCCTCACCTCTCATGCAAATACCCAGTCTGTATACCCTGCCTGTAACCTCTGCTTTGTCCCCCTATCCAAGTCAATAACCCGGTCCAGTTCCTGTTCAGTCCCGGAGGGATTTCTCCAGTGAAACTTAAGTCCAGTTTCGGCTTGGAACAGTCGCGCCGTTCCAGAACCTGCACCAGTGTGATACTCGCGGTCCAGTACAGTACCGTCCCGGTGGCTAACCCACCATTCCAGTAAATTCCAGTTCCGGCTTGGAACGAATTCCGTTCCAGCATCCGTTTCCAGTGTGGACTTCACGTTCCAGTCCAAGTCCAGTTCCAGTTCAGTTCCAGTCCAGTTCCAGTCCAGTTCCTGTCCAGTTCCGGCTTGGAACATATTCTGTTCCAGCACTCGTTTCCTGAGTGGACCTCCCGGTCCAGTTCCAGTCCAGTTCCTGTCCAGTTCCAGTCCAGTTCCTGTCCAGTTCCGGCTTGGAACATATTCTGTTCCAGCACTCGTTTCCTGAGTGGACCTCCCGGTCCAGTTCCAGTCCAGTTCCTGTTCAGTTCCAGTCCAATCCCTGTTTCCAGTTCCGGCTTGGAGCAGCAGGGCAGCCCTTTTGTTCCGGCTTGGAACTCACCGGATTTACAAGTCCAGCTCCGGCTTGGAGCAGTCCCTATGGGATTTTTGTGTTCTATGTACTAACCTGTTTTCTTATACCTTCTGTACAGCTTTGGGACTACCCCAAAGCTTAAATAAAAACCCCCTTTATTTGAATCTGCCTCTTGGTCGTTGCACTTGGGTTCAACCCGTTTCAGGATCGTAACATTTTCATCAGTATAGGGGGATTAGTATCTATGGATCTAAACCCCTATCCAAAACCTGTCATAAATTCAATAAAATATTTGTGTCCATTATAATGCATATACACATTCATACTCACTCAAAGGAAGATCTTACATTCATCTAGCACATATGCACAGTAAATTTGAATGAGTATTTTCCATTCCCTGAGTGGAGTATTTCCCAGGGAGTTACCATGCCATACAGTGCCATACAATGTATATCAGAGGAATCATTTCACACATGAATTCGCCACCAGAGGATGGCTGGAGAAGACTTTACGGAGTGGTTCGACTCTCCCGTCGTCAATACAAGATCTCGACCAAAAATGAATGCAACTCTGGATGGAAATAAATGTTGTGACATTGCATAAGGTCATTGAAACAATGCCACGATGAATGCACGCCGTAAAGCTAAAGGCGGTCCAATTACTTTTTTTGGCCAGGCAGTGTAGAAATTCTGTTGCCTGGCTGTAATTTATTGTTCAAAGCATCCAATAAGACATTGCAAACACTGTTGCTAAGGTTATAATGTCCTATATTGGATAAAAGAATTGTCAATGAAACCAGAATGAACTCTGGGTTTGCAGAGTGTGGGGGGTATTGCACATCAATGTTTCAGATAGTGTAATTGCCACGGTTATTAGCAGCCTTTGCTGTTTCGCCATTTGGTTTTCTGTTTGGCGTCGTCGGGACACTCTATCGGATTTTTTCCGCCTCCGTCCCGGTGTTTGTATCTCGCCCGGCAATTATTCTTTGCACCTGTCTCGGGTTTCCTGCCGGTTATAAATAGTCCAGGACTTCCGCATTTCCGACACTTTGATATTGTCTTTGCTATGTTGACAACGAAGTCGGTAAGGTATAGGAAATTCGGTCGCTGCATTTCTGGTTCGTACAAATAAGAAACGCAGCAAGTCCGGTTATAAGATTTAGGATTAGATTGGTTTTCTCTTTTCTTTCCAATCTTTCTTTATCCTTTATTCTTTTTACCTGTTGCCATTTGTGTTCAGCTCTTTCGCCACAAGAGCTTTGGATAACAGGTCTTCTTTTCTTTTCCTTCACTCGTTTTCTCGAGTTTTGTTTTGTTTCTCTACCTCCTGTTACGCCTAATGATTTAGTGCATGAGGTTTTTTGTTATTCATTCTCGCTGTTTATCGAGACTCACCTTCTTTTGAGGTTGCTTTGTTTTGGCTTGGCTTGTGCTTGTCATGGGTATTTGCAGCCCCTGCTTTTTCTGCGGTCGTCTTTCTTTTTGGCGTCGTCAGGACGCTCTATTGGATTTTTTCCACCTCCGTTCCGGTATTCTTGTTTTGCCCGACAATTATTCTCTGCACCTGTTTTGCGTTTCCTGTCGGCTATAAATACCTCAGGACTTCCGCATTTCCGCACTTCAATATTGTCTTTGCTATGTTGACAACGAAGTCGGTAAGGTAAAAGATTTGGTCACTGCATTTCTGGTTTGTATGAATAGGAAACGCAGCAAGTGCGGTTTAGAGTTAGGAGAAAGATTTATTTTATTCTATTTCTTTCCTTTCTCTCTTTATCCTTTGTACTCTTCTGCCAGTTACCTTTTTGTTCAGCTCGTTTTCACCTAGAGCTATAGGTAACAGGTTCAAGTTTCATTTTCATTCTCTCGCCCGTTTTTACTGGGTGTTTCTTTTGTTTTTGTTTCACTACCTCTTGTTACACCTAATTATTTAGTGTGTGAGGTTCTTTTGTTAGTTATTCTCGCTGTTTATCGAGATCACCTCAGTTTTTGGAGGTTGCTTTGTTTTGCCTTGTGCTACGGAAGTTTTGCTCCCGATCCTGTGTTATCCCAGTCCTGGTGCGGCTATTTCCGCATTTTGTGGCGTATCTCTCTTGATACGCTTTTAGAAATCCCTGTCGGTCGCGCTTGGTTCTCCGAACCTTACACTCCCCCTTACAGTGCTAGGGAAGTTTTGCTCCCATTCTTTTGTTTCCCTATCCCCTGGTGCGAATACTTCCGCGTTTGTGGCGTATCTTTTTAAGATACGCTTTTAGAATCCTTTTCGGTCGCCCAGTTATCCGAACCATAACACAACCCTTACAGTAATAGTGTAATAAAGTGTTGTTTATTTCTCATACGAATTGTCCTAGACAATAAATGACCATTGAATTTTGAAAGGGACATTTCTATGCATAAAACCAATGGTAGGATTGGATATTTATTTCATATTTAGTAGCAGATATTGATTGTAGAATGACGTGGTAGAATTTCACGTTTATTTTGTATTTGAGTGAGCAGGGCTTTTCACTGCTTTTTTGGCATACGATCAGGCTATTGTTTGGTTTATCTTGTTGCTATGACATAATACAAATTTTATGTGATGAAGAAATATATTTACTCACACATAGACGCTATTGTCCACTATGTCACGCATGGTATAGTTGCTGGTGAGACTGGGTGGGGGGGTTGCTTGTTAAATGGACTTGTGATGGGACAATAGTGACACTTAGAAACTTTGTATTTGGCAGTTGTCACGAATCGTGTAATAATAACGCTAAAACATGGAGTGTGTTGTTTCCACTCATAGTTTGGTTGCAGGAGAAGTTAATATCTGAGTTCAGGAAAATCTTGGCGCCATGGCCACTTGGGGTTCTGAATATGGTTCAAAAACAAAGAGATAACATCACACAACAATTACAATATTCTGTTACTGTAAAGGCAATAAGCCATATTAGCTTATATTTAAATACATTTCTATTGTCATTTTTGTAATAAACCAACAGATTTATTATAAAGCAATCATCTGAAAAAAACTGAATTAAATGCATCCATTTAAAACAGATAAACAAAAAAACTATAAACATATCATAAGCATCACATGTTTTTAACTGATCTAGCTCATTTTGACACTGAAAGGATTGAAATGATAAACAACTCAATGGTTTACCAATATGGTACCTCTTTAGAATGCTGATTTACCTTTACAAAATATCCTTTCACTGATTTTATGGTCCAATACGTTTTTTTGGTCCAGACATGAATTGCATTTAATTAGGCACAGAGTAGTTTGTATGCTGAACAATAATGTAACTGAAATCAGTATTTCACAGCTATTCATTTCAGGGCAGGACACCCATAATGTTATGCTAGCAAACATTACATTTCATGTAAAGTCTGTTGGATGAAATCAACGCTTCATTGTCACATGAACGCCTCTCTTGCTGTTTCCATAATTGCAGGCAACTGGGATGACATTGTTGTTCAAGAGGAACGTATCTGCATCACCCTGGTTTGTCCATTCAGCTTACTACCGGTAATCAATGGCTCAGAATTTGGTCCCTACACAGAGCTACAAGTAATCTGAAAAAATGAAACACTACACATTTCATAGTGATATCAAAAACATGCATATATGCTAGTAAATGAGTAAAACATGCTTTGACAAAGCAGCTACGGTATTAATAATTACTATGCCATTGCAGAGGAGGCCAACATAGAAAATGTAAGCACCGGTAAAATGGTCATCTGACATATGCAGTCACTGTACTACAATAAGGAAATAAAATAGCTTCAAAGCCATTTACTCAGAGTTCTTTTGTTTTAACATTTGGGATTAAAGTTACTGATTAATAGTCTCTAGAAGAATCTCTTTGCATGCTGTAGAGTTGACAGGAACTCCCAGGGGTCTCAGTTACAGATCCTCTCTGTCATTTCTTTCTGTGAGGGAAAAGGGAGATTCAGTTAGTTATTGACATTGTCCTGAGTAAAACCCAGAAAACCCACTTGTTGAGATTTTCTAGCCCAGATAAAGCACAACTGAATGTACAAGAAGTGTAAGCACAAAAAAAACAGCTGCAATTGAGGAAAGCGCTTAAGAACAACATTGATTTATGCGCCCACCTACAGACCCATAACAGATCAACCATTGACTGGCTGAACCTTCCTCTTTTTTTGTGGGGCAGGTACTCACAGTGAGAAAAGGGCACACCTACCTACAAAAACTGTTTTTACCCAGCTATTGTACAGAATATATTTCACCACATGAATGAATGAAAATTAATGACTCAACAATCATAATACAAATATATGTGTTTTGATCAAATCCAATGGGCACATCTTGGGGCAAATGGGGCAAGTGCTCGTGCACCCCGACCCCCCCCCCCCCCCCCCCCAAAAAACAAGCTCGCTGAATATAGTAATAATGACTCCCCCGTCCCTCTCCATACTAATTTAAGCTCTTAAACTAGAAATATGTTTTCTACATTGTGACAAGACTCAAACTGGAGGTTTGTTACCCACTGTAAAGCCAGTGAGAGTGGCTCAGTTCCCAGAAACACCTGGCTAGACTGCAATTGTTAATACAAAGCCATAACAAAAATTGTTTAAGCCAAACTACATGTAAAAAGCCTTAATAGATCTTACACAAAAACTAGCAGGTGCTTGGGAAGTATGTGCTACACAACTAAATTGGAACAAGACAATAAACAAGTTATAATTACCTCATCGTACAGATTATGATCCCTATGAGTTCTGTCACTTGCAGCCTGGAGTTTAATATTCATTCAGTCACTGAGCATTTGATTGCATTGTCGCTCTGCTAAAGTTCTTCTGGAAAACACTTTACCTCCACACAGTAATTCAGTCCAAACATCACCCCTTATTTAACTCAGGACAAAAAAGGGAGTTTAAAACAATCCACTGGGGCTGAGCAATATAATTTGATGTTCTGTGACTGAAAAGTACAGAAAGCCAGTTAAAGGGGAATTAGAAAAATCATACTGATTATTCCCCTTTGTCCCCAAGTAAAGGAAATTGCTTTTTGGAAGGGGTGGGGGGTGATTCTTGGGGCAGCAGTCCGATTACAAAACAACAAAACAAATTAATTGAGCTATCAAAGCGCATGGTGGCATCTTTATTGCCCTTAAATAGTTTTGTTTCGTTGCTGCACCCAATTACCCTATAATTCTACTTTCGTCCAGGTAAATCAGAGTAGAGCAGCAGTACTTAATGTTTGTTAACATAATACCTGAATCCAGACCCATAGTGCTCCCAAGTTTATACTTGGAAGCCACACTATGATCATTGCATTCAAAGGGGTGTACGTTTCATACAGACGGGTGACAAATTAAAGGAAAAACCCCTACAGTGAGGGGGTCCGGTGGCTCTGTTCTGCTGTGGCATTTTCCTGGCATGGTTTGGGTCCACTTGTCCCCTTAGAGGTAAGGGTCACTGCAAATCAATACAAAGTTATTCTGAGTGATCAACTTTATCCTATGAGAAACATTTCTATCCTGATGGGAGTGGTCTCTTCCAAGATAACAATGTCCCCATTCACAGGGCACGAGGGTCACTGAATGATTTGATGAGTATGACAATGATGTCAATCATATGCTATGGCCTTCACAGTCACCAGATCCCAACCCAATTTAACACCTATGTGAGATTTTTGGACCGACGTGTTAGACAGCGCTCTCCACCACCATCATCAAAACACCAAATGAGGGAATAACTTTTGGAAGAATGGTGTTCCAGAGACTAGAATCTATGCTAGACTAGAGGTACAATCTATGCCAAGGCGCATTGAAGCTGTTCTGGCAGCTCATGGTGGCCCAACACCTTACTAAGACACTTTATGTTGGTTTTTCCTTTAATTTGTCACCTGTCTGTATATATATATATATATATATATATATATATACAGTGCCCTCCACTATTATTGGCATGCCTGGTAAAGATGAGTAAAAAGAGTTATAAAAAATTCACTGTTTGGTGAATTAGCTTAATCTCACACTTAAAAAATTAGAAATATCCAACCTTTAATTGAAGTAAATTTATTATGAGAAACAAAATCCCTCATCAAGAAATAATAATTTTTAACACCACACCACAATTATTGGCACCCCTGCATTTATATATAGAATAAAGTAATCATTTTTAATATTTGGCCGCATATCCTTTGCATGCCATGACTTCCTGATGTCTGTGACCCAACAACATCAAAAGACTCTTGATATCTTATTTTCTGGTACTCTTACAAGCGATGCTATAATGTCTCTGTATTTGAATGGATCTAAGTCTTGCTTCGCCTAGGCAACTAACGCCTCATAGTCTTGTTCATGTCTTGCTGAAACTAACGTCTTGTTTTGCTCTGTTTGTCTGCCTGCCTGCAGCCACATCCTAGCTCCACGCCACGCATCCCTGTCTCCCGCTTGCCGCTCCTCCTCTGCTACGCCTACCCAAGATTCAGCCACTATCCAGCCCCTTGCCTGCTCCGCACTCCCATTCTGCCCCTGTTCGCGCCATCCAGAAATTTAGGGTCAAGAATAGATCAAACCCCTGGTTTTCAAATGATTTAGCTAATGAATTGCGTAACAGAGATAAGGCATGGCAACGAGCCAGAGAAACAGATTCAGTATCTGATTGGCAGTATTTTAGACAGCTGAGAAATAAATGTTCTGTCTCAATAAGGAAAGCAAAGTCTAATGATTATATTACCTCATTAACTGATAGTGAAGGCAATCCCGCAAAATCTTGGAAAATAGTGAAGTCATTGATGTTACGATCCAATTACGGGACGAACCCAAGTGCAACGACCAGGAGGCAGATTCAATGGAAAGAATATTTATTAAGCGTTGGGGTAGTCCCAAAGCTGTACAGAAGGGAAAAACACAGTATCACACAGGAACAAAAGGAAGTCCGATACGGACTGCTCCAAGCCGGAGCTGGACTTTAGCCCAGGAACGTGTTCCAAGCCGGAACTGGACTGTACTGGACCGGGAGGTCCACTCAGGGACAGAGTCTCTGGAACGGCAAACTTGTTCGAAGCCGGAACTGGACTTTTTACTAGCGGTGTACTTCACACCGGGACTGGACTGGAACTGGACCGGGAGGTCCACTCAGGAACTGGATTACTGGAACGGCAAACTTGTTCCAAGCCGGAACTGGACTTTTACAGGCGGTGAACTTCACACCGGGACTGGACTGGAACTGGACCGGGAGGTCCACTCAGGAACTGGATTACTGGAACGGCAAACTTGTTCCAAGCCGGAACTGGACTTTTACAGGCGGTGAACTTCACACCGGGACTGGACTGGAACTGGATCGGGAGGTCCACTCAGGAACTGGATTACTGGAACGGCAAACTTGTTCCAAGCCGGAACTGGACCTTTACAGGCGGTGAACTTCACACCGGGACTGGACTGGAACTGGACCGGGAGGTCCACTCAGGAACTGGACAGAAAACAGAAGGTGAGTTTAGAGTTGGAACTGGACCGGAGCTGGACCGGGAGGTTTTACGAGTACTGGACTGTACACAATGGTAGGTAGCCGGCAGAACCCGGCTGGGTAGCTGTGTGGCGGAGCTCAGGTAGGTCCGGTTGGAGCAGCTGGATTCCTGAGGAACCTGGGACCGTAACCGCAGCACTGGAGGTAGCCACGGCCGGACAGGAACTACTGCAGGATTACGAAGCCGTACACTCAACTGCGGACGCAACTCGAGCTGGAGTTGGAGGTACCGTAACACACACAGGGATTAACAACAGCTACAGACTGGTAGAAGCTGGAACAGCTGGTGGTTAGAGGGAGACAGGTTAGAGGCATGCAAACAGCAAAACGTTAGGGCTGGATAGATACCAAACTGGAGGACAGGTATACTGAAAGCTGTAGGGACTTAACCCACAACCAAGCGCTCAGAAACACGGGACCAGAAACGAGGAGACCATACAACGAACGAGGTAAGTTAACGAACTGGCGCCGACTAGCAACCAGACGGGGGTTTAAATAGGGCAGTGAATTAGGAATCAATAAAGCACACGTGCGGAAAGTAACCGGGAGTGATTGCTAATAACACAGGTGAGGAATGCATACAACGAGAGGGGAAAGCGATAGGCGGAAACTAAAGTGGGAAATCAAAAGAACGAAACAGAGGGGAAACGCCCAGCCTGCAGCAGGGGGGAAAACACGGACAAGGGAATCCAACATGACACGGAAGGAAAAGGGGAAAACACGGAAAAAGGATAGGAAGGGAACGGAACGTTACAATTGAAACATAGCCCTGCCCCATCTTTGCCCCAATATATCTATTCTGATGATGGTCCTATTTTTGACAAACAAGAAATGGGCAATGTCTTTAATCATCATTTCATAGCGGCAGGAAATATTTTTGAGAATTTTTTTTTTTTGCTGCTGTATTAAATGAACAGACTGATTGTAGTAGCCAGCCTTTTTCTTGCCTTTCAGAAACTGGAGCTCTCTTCTCTTTTAGGATATTTACAGAAGATGAGATATTAAATGCATTATTTGCTATAAATGTAAAGAAATCCATGGGGGAGGATCAATTAGACCCTAGTATTTTACGACTTGCTGCTCCACTGATTGTAAATCCGGTAGCAAATATTTTTAATTTATCACTTATTACTGGGACTATTCCCAAGGTATGGAAATCTGCACATGTTCTGCCACTGTTCAATGGGGGTGATACAAGTGAGGTAAATAATTATCGACCAATCTCCAAACTGTCTTGTTTAGCTAAAGTGCTGGAGTCATTGGTAAATCAGCAACTGCGCACTTTCTTATCCATAAATGACATTCTAAACCCATTTCAATCTGGTTTTAGACCCGGCCATAGTACCATCTCAGCAGCCACCCTAGTTATAAACTACATTATAAATACAATTGATGAAGGTCAAAAATGTGCAGCCCTATTCATTGACCTATCAAAGGCCTTTGATACGGTCAACCACACAATCTTATTAGACAGATTATCCTCCATTGGTCTAGATGATAATGCCTGCAATTGGTTCCGTGATTACCTGACTAATAGGACTCAGGCTGTGGTAACAGATGAGGTGAGGTCACCCTGCCTGGTGGTCAATAAAGGGGTACCACAGGGGTCTATTCTGGGCCCTTTATTGTTCACAATTTATATAAACAATATTGCTACGAAAATAGAGAACTGTAATGTTAATTTCTATGCTGACGATACAGTACTTTATTCCTCAGCGCCCACTAGCAGACAAGCTTTTTTATACTTGCAGGATGCTTTTGACACTATGCAAAGCGCACTGGCCAGTCTTAAATTAGTCCTGAATGCCAGTAAAACTAAGTTTATGATCTTTTCTATACAGAACATTGACCCCACTGATGCACAATTGTCTACTTTGAACAATGTTGAGATTGAACGTGTCCATAAATACAAGTATTTAGGTATCTGGTTAGACTATGATTTGTCCTTTAGGTCACATGTTACAAATTTGGCAAACAAGCTTAAACCCAAAATTGGCTTCCTTTATAGGAATAAGTCTTGTCTCTCTATGGGCAACAGAAAAAGGATTGTGCAGGCGACGATATTGTCAGTTATCGACTATGGTGATACACTTTTTATGCATGGCTCAGCCTCTGTTTTGAAGCCATTGTATGCCGTTTATCATAGTGCTCTGCGATTTATTACGGGCGCTGGGTTCCTAACTCATCATTGTACCCTGTATCATACTGTTGGTTGGTTCTCTCTAGATCTACGGAGGAAGCTGCATTATATATTATTTATTTACAAAGCTTTACTTGCTAAGCTCCCTCTGTATGTATCCACTCTTTTATCATTTAACTTCTCAAACTATGCCACTAGATCTCAGGATTGTATCATCCTAAAAACACCCAGATATAAGACTGAATGGGGCAAAGCTGCTTTTAGTGTTTCAGCACCCCTTATATGGAATGAATTCCAAGATGCAACTAAATTATCTTCTCTGGTGTCTTATAAGATTTTTAAAGAGCTAGTGGTTGAAATATGGGGAAAAAAGAGCATTTGTAATTGTTCTTGAAATGTTTGTATGTGTATGCATGTTATGTATGTAAGTTTTATGTGTTATATATGTGCTTTTTAACTTTGTATTGCTTTTAAATTTGTATTGCCGCAGGGCCCTCCTGGAAAAGAGATTTCGGTCTCAGTGGGTCCCCCCTGCTAAAATAAAGGGCAATAAATAAATCGCAGGATCCAGCCCCTTCCCTAACTATCCCTATACTTCTGGAGTTTAGTACGAAGTAATAAATTATTGGATTATTGGATTTCTGTCTCTGAGTCATGCATTTGAGTCCAGTCCCTTCTCGGATCCTTAACACCTTTTTGCTCATCTTTACCAGGGGTGCCAATAATAGTGGAGGGCACTGTATTTACAGTATATAGTGTGTGTGTGTGTGTGTGTGTGTGTGTGTGTTTAATGTATTTTTTTAAATGTACTTACACTAATAAGGTAATTGTAAAATACAGAAAATAACATCAGGGAAAATATGGATTGAATGAGTAAACCTAATGAACTGTTCTATTGTCTTTAATTTCTCCATCTTCATTTCATCCATGCCCATCTCTGCCAAGTACTTTCACTTTTTATACCTATAACAGTTTTTCTTAAAGTAACAAGGATCTGTTCAACAGTGCAACCAAAAATGTATAAGCCAACACAGTTTTTTTATGGTCAAAATTGATAAATATTGTTGCATTAGCGAAGTAACTGTTTCCTTTTTTTGGGGAGTATATGTGGTGTATGGTATTTGTGACTGGTATTTCAGTATCCATATCTTTGCATTTTATATTTGAAATTATGTTCAGATTAACCATACATTTTGATGTCAACCAATCTCAGATCAGAATAAACTTTAACCCTGCTGTGCACTGCTTAATAAAAGCTTGCACTTTACCCATTGTTGTGAGCATAAATCAGAGGGAAATCAATTCAGTGAAATGTGACTAACATAAAGGCTGAGCAAGAAAGGGCCTTGCAGCCAGCAGACTGAATGAAGACCTCACAATTACAGCTTTCTATAGATAAATGACTCCTGTCTGCACGTTAATGCTGTTTACAAAACACACCTACAAAATAGGTTCACCCAAGGGCTATCCAACAGAAACATTTCATGTCTTTATAAACAGAAAAATAAAACACACAAAACAACAGATGTGCTGTATCTGAGAGCCTCGGTCTACACTGAGGTTTTAAGACCATTGAAAATTGAAGGACTTGTTACTCTAATGCTTTGGCACAGTGGCCAATAATGGTTGGGTGGCTATGCGCACAGGGCCAAGTAACAAGAGCTCAAAATTCAGTGTTTGACAAAGGATTAGGGATGTGTTAAATATAGGATTTGGGACAGTTCCATTTTTGATTGATTCATACTCAGCCAAATATGACAAATTTCAAGCTTGTGCTCTCAAGTGCACAGAGTTCAGTAGTGGTTATTTTTAAAATAATAACATTTCAAAATGTAAAAATAACCTAATTGAATCCAGTGAGGAAAGATTTCCCAGTAGAAGAGGCGGCTTTTGGTGTATAATGATGAAGAAGCACATAATGCTCATTGTACAAAATATTCCATTAGTAAGGAAGTGAAATAGTGCACAACATTGCTATTGTTAAAAAAACTTGTGCTTAGAAGCATTATTTGCAATATCAAATATGTTCTTTCAGTGGAGTTCAACCGTTTTAGCAATAATTTAGCACTGACTTGGCCACAGAAAAGCTGCATAACTCTCAAAGAAGAAATCATAAATCAAACCACAATGTTGTTGAACAAAGCAGGAAAAAAAATAGCGGTGGACCTTCCACAGGATTCATGCCCACAGGATTCATGCCAAAATTAGAGGGATGATGTAATGGATATTTTTTCATAATTTGTTAGAATAAGCTGAATTTGGACAACTGCAGTTTGGACCAAATACAAAATCTTTTTCTTTCAGAATAATACCTGACATACAGTATAAAACAGAAACCAACTACAGACTCTACAGGGAAACTACTCTTACGATTGTGCATGTTAATTTGATGTCTGGCGTGGATTTTCTTCTCAAAGACACTGACAGTGTGTCACAGCAGTCACAGTGAATGTCCTCCCTTGTCTGAGTGGATTTCCAGTGGATTGAGTGTGCTTTGGGCAGTGTTGCTCTTTTTAGTTTTGTTTGCATTATTTGGACAACCCAAAATAATTAGTTTTGATTCTCTGGCCTAGAATCACCATGCATGCCCAAACACCAAATCCATTTTCTTTGTGTCCTATTAAATTAGATCGCCTATGTCTAGAATCAGCCCTGCTCACAATGAAGTGAAGTTAAAAGTGAAGACATACTGTAGGCTTTGTCAGCTTCTGTCCGTTTTTTCTCAATCCCGTTACTGAACACATAGAGCCAATTAAGCTGTCCTGAGGGTGCAAGCTGCTTCCTGCTGAGCCAGAATGTGTAATTTGTGAGATGCCTCCTGAATTCTCTTCTCTTCTGCCGTACCCCAAAAAGAAAGGAGGCACCTGCATTCAGTTACATAGCCCCTACCCCAACCCCCCTCTTTACCCACCACCATTTTGTTACCTAAATGTAGAAACGTTTGAACAAGATCTATTATAATCGGGGTGGAATCAGATTCCTCTCTGAACCATTGCCTTCTGTGTTAGGCATTACCCACGGCATTACCCACATTTTCAATGTGTTTCCTTAAGCAGGGATAGAGACTGACCTCCCCCACTCTCTCCTTCCTCGTCTCACTGTAAATACAGTATTCATAGAGGAGAACAGCAGAGAAGGTAACAGTGCCCAATCTGGTTTGTCTCGATTCTTTCAGTGGTGAATCAATCAATTCAGTTAACCAGTTGTGTAAGTGTGATGGGCCATGGGGTGTAAAGTCTCAGGACTGGTTTAAAAATGCTGTCCTGCATGGAAATCCCCTCACTTCTCTTTTATCTGCCTCCATATTCATCCTTTCTGCCTAAAATCTTCTCCGTTCCGCCCCCATACATATTCAATCCACCCCCAACAAACACCTCCCCTCCCCTCCCCATACACCCCTTGAATAATTTGCATCGCAATTCTGGTGCCACTATAATATGAAGCTTGAATTCTGTGTTTATATTAACAAGCAAACATATGTGTGGATCATGTGAACCAACCTTTCCCAACCATTAGATTCTAACCCACACTACCCCCACCCCCACCCACCACACCACCACGCAGGCAACCCTTTCCCTCACCAGAGGCTCCAGCTCTGAATGCTCGATGAGGCTGAACTCCGTGATGAAGTAGTAGTAGTGTTTGTAGCAGGTGTTGATGTGGGCCTCAGCACCTATGCTGCAGACGCTGTCGAAGTGGTGGATGTAGACATGAACAAAGACGCGGAACAGGCGGCTCAAGATCTTCTTGCAGACCTGCTGGAAGTTCTTCGGGAAGGGAACTCCTGGGAGAGCAAGGAAACCACTGTGATACTGGAATATTATAAAATTTTAAATCATAGGGTCATGGAAAGTCTTCTGTGACACAGCATAGAACACAGGTGAAGCCTATTCCTCCACAATTCAAATAGGACTTTCATGATGTGATTTTCCAGATATGAAATGTTTCTTACTTTGTTACACTTGGTGAAATGGCTACATTTAGGGGTCTATTTACAAAAGATGTACAAAAACACGTTTACTGTTACCACCCACAAAAAAACCGTCGAGGTGATCAATTAACGAGGTGTAAAGAGGATTGCGTGTGCTAAAATGGTATAGTATACTTCCAGGTTAATTTCTAATTTTTGCGGGTTAGCCTGAATGAATATGAAAAATTGTGTGTCCCTATGTTATTTCGCGGAATAGTGGGAAGTGGTTATGCAGTGGTTATCCTTCCATTTTAGCACACGTAATCCTCTTGACATCTCGTTAGTTGATCACCTCGGAAGATTTTTTTGCGGGTGGTAACAGTACATGTGTTTTTGTACACGCAAACCTTTAGTAAATCAACCCCTAAATGTAGCCATTTCACCAAGTGTAACAAAGTAAGAAACATTTAATATCTGGAAAATCACATCATGAAAGTCATATTTGAACTGTGGAGGAATGGGCTTCACCTGTGTTATGCAAATAGATTACTTTAGCACGTGTAAAGTGATTTACTAAGCCTAAAAGGAATTTTGGGAAATTTATTTGTGGGTGCATTTTAGTACAAATGGAAAGCGGGTATTAAAAGACATGGAATCGATAAGATAACGGCTGTCATTGTAGCAAGACATGTACAAGTGTGTTTGGAATATCCATAACTGAACATTCTGAATGAATGCGTATCAATGGGGGCTAATTAACTGGCCCATTCTAGCAAACGCTCAAAATGCACAAGAAGAGAATTTGTGGATAGCCTACATAGGCTACATCATGAACAGTAAGAATATTTTTTTTAATCATGAAGCAAATCGTGTTACAGAATACAAGAGTAACTAGTGTTTCAATCAAACAAGCAATACAACATCTATTATAACAAACAGTGAATAACAAATCAAAACTTTATAAAAATAAAACCCATGATCCAATGGAAATGTGATTTTATGTGACACGGCATGAGTAGGCTTAGTGCTAGTAAGCATAGTTATGATCTTTTCAGTCCTGACAAACATCTGTAACTCCCGGCAGAAACTAAGAGACATCCAGTGAAACAGCTCGTAATAAACCGCCAGCTAGTTCAGTGTAACAGTAGCCTATACCTACACTGTAAAACAAATACCATAAAAACAGCAACATTGCTGCCAGTCTTTTCACCGTTTTCTTACAGTATAACCATTCCAAACATGCAAAATCTCTCATTTAAATATGGCTGTTTGCAGCTGGAGTCATTTACATGATCACCAGCAAAGTGTGAAATGATAATGCGTGCAAATACTTTGGCTGCGCCCGCAAAATTACACTAAGTAAATCTACCCCGAAGAGTGTAAACATTTAAGATTGTGTTTCCAGGGTATTTTCCAACATGATCTGTAGTTGTGCACACCTGGCAGTTTATTCTAGATCATTCTTATATGGTAGATTATCCACTCATAATATTGCATTTGTTCTCTCAGTCATATAAAAAGTCAATTTTCAGTTTTCCTGGATGAAGACTCATGGTCGACTTGTTTTAATCCAGTGGTGCCCTATCTGTTTGAGACTCCTAGAGAGGAGGCAGATGACAGCTCCATTGTTTGACATTAGAATATCACAGAGAAGCACCTAAACAATTTGTTTCAAATGTCACCGTCCCTGTTTAATTAACCTGTGGTTGGCCCCTGCAGAGGTATTCTGGGTGCTGCCAAAGGGCAGACACAATATCGACCATCTCAAAATATGTCTACTACAGTTATAACAAATCTTGAATATTGCTATCAGGTTAACTCTGTAACATGAAGACAATTTACCTTGTCAATTAAACTGGGATTATAAATTCATTTTACAAAATGTACTATATGAAATCTCAAGTAATCTGTAATCCATTTATACTGCAGTATTCTTTCACTGAATTGACGGAAAGTAGGTAGTTTGCTCTAAGGTACAATAGCTGTGTCTCACTGATGATATCTTCTCCATTGGAGACCTGTGAGAAAAAAGCTATCATGGAAGCAGGTGGTCCTCATAAAAAAGATTCATACTGACATCTTTCTCAAATTTCTGGCCACACATAAATAAATGAAGTGATTTATTGCCACCTACAGGATTTGACAGGAATATTCCACACACACACATAAACACACCACACGTACACATGCGCACACACACACACACGCACACACACATACACACAATACTACTTGGACTGTAAGCAGGTATGGTCAACCCTGTTTTCAGTTTGCAAAACAAAATGATAATAGAATTATAGAGTGACATTACAAAGTTAATTGAGCAAAATATCCATAAAATTGTTTATAGTATTATCAGGTTTGCAGTATAAGTACGTCACATCTTAACATATATTTAAGAATATATTTGAAATATTTGACATTTCATATTTTAACACAGATTGGCATTTTGACTTCATCATAAAGAAGGGGAAACCAACCCACCTACTCGCGTTGGGAAGATGTCCTCATTGTTGATGAGCGTCTCTATCCAGTCCATCAGCAGGTTCATGTACTTGAGGGCTGGCAGCTTGGTGGGCTTCTTGTACAGGTTGCCGTCCTGCCAGCGGTACTCGTAACGCAGCCCGCCCGACATGATTGGGCAGCTACGCTCAGTGCAGAACTCGCTGACCGTGCCGTAGATCAAGTTGATGCGGTTGAAGAAGTCCACCACATGCACGGCGATCCAGTCATTGATGTTCTCCCCCTCAGGCAGCTGCACTACCTTGCGTAGATCCAGGCCTGACTTCAGAGAGGCTTGGGCCTTCTTATATAAGTCAAAGCGCTGGGTCCCTGGTTCAAACCTCTTCCGAGGCCGAAAGGTTTTGTCTTTGCTGAAGACTTGTCCAAGACAAAGTGCCATGCTTTTCTATTTTGAAAAGGGAAGGGGCTAAGGGGGACTTTTATAGGGTTTTGAGAGTTTTATAGGAACAAAGGTTGGTTTTTGCTTTCAGAAGATAATGTTGCTCAAGGTGGAGCTGTAGGTGGCTCAGCCTCTGACGATTTCAGCCTCTTAAGTCTTCTGTGCCACAGAGATGGGTAAGTCTAAGACACAGGTCGAGTAAGTAGGGACTTCAATCTGTTGGAATACAGTAAAACCCAGAGCAATATCAGAGTCATGCATTTCCAGTAAGAAACTAGACTGTTCTTTGAAACATTAGTGCATCATGAATGGAGGCAATTGGACAAAAAGAAAATAAAACAAATTAAGATTTAGGTCAGAATTGTTTTTAAAAGGTACAAAATGCACAAGTACCTGAATAAACTTGAAAAGAATTTGAATAGCTGCTCAGAAAAAAAAACAAGCCACAAAATATTCACTACTTGCTTTCATTTTAGTATTTCCATTTTTTTCTGTGAACATAAATAAAAATAGAGCATGCTGTGAGAGAGATTATTTGAAGTAAACCAGACTGAAGGACTGACCAGTCCACAGACAAGAGTACACAAATATGGGTCTTTTCTATATTCCCATACATAGTTTGAATCCCCATTATAGAAACCTGTTTCCTCCAGATGAATTAGTAAAATAGCTGGTTGAGACTACAGGAAACGGAGACTTTTCCGAACACCAACATTCAGAACAAAAGCATAGACAAGGGGTCTAGGGGCTCAGCAGTGGAGATTAGCACATGGGGTAGTAACCCTTTGGAGCTCTGCCATATACAAGAAATATCCAAACAATCACTATGCACTTCCCTGTTTGAAAATAACTTCACAGTGTAAATGAAGGAAGCTACTTATTCACTACTGCCTTTTCCTACTTCTTGTCATTTCTTCAGGCAAGAAAGTTTTATTCATTTGTCCCCCCAAAAAATATTGAAATGAGTACACCAAGCCAAGAAATAGGCCAGGTCTCGTTAAAAAAAATAACACACTGGCACCTTGCATTGTTACACAAGTTTATGCACTCCTGGCACTCACCCCTATCAGATTTCCAGCTGTTCCCAAAACACTGTCCAACTATCATTTCATAAAACCACATTCCAGGCTCTCTGAATCCTCAGACTCTTCCTCCAATTCTACCTCTCAAAAACATGAGAGATGTTATTCTATTTGTTTACACAATGGTGTTCGTGTGTCAGATGGAATTGAAGCTGATTACATTCTTCCTTGTCCTGTCGCATTAGACTGGATTCCAGGGTGAGGATTCAGGCTTTTGTCACAGATGCGCACATCTGCAACGGAGAGATAAGTAAAGCCAGAGTCCGCAGCTCCTTCTCTGGCTTGAGGAGAGGGCCATGGCACTGCAAGCACTTTCTCAGATGCTACGTTTTCTGCGACAAAAACTGGGATTTCTCCGCAATTTTTCACACTGTGAAGAGAGTATGGGTCTCAGATGAAATTGTGGAACTGATTTGATGATAAATGTGAATGTTAAATGACTGATTTGAACATGTTTATTTTGTTGTTATTTGTAGGCCCACACCATTACTACAATGTCCTCTATCAATTCAGGAGGGCACAGACTTGCATGTCTGTCCTGCCAGGTGTGTTACAGGCTTTTCCCTCTGATTACTCCGCACTAGCTGAGCTACACCGTCATCGTGTCAGAAAGATAGCAGTTTTCTGATGGACCAGAGCAGTTGCTCTAGCACAATGAGGCAGAGGAAACTGCTGACTAAAACCTACCCCCCCCTGGGTTAAGCTATTGCCAATTGTACATTTATTGGTGGGACCCCTGGCCACAATTGACAGTGTAACAGTTAGGATTTGATAAAGGACAAGTACTATAGCTGGATGTGCCACCAGAGGTCACACAAAATATGTCTGATGACTCATAAAAGTATTGCGATAGATGCTCTTATAATAACAAGAGCATATAAGAGCATATAAGAGGAAAGCATTTATTAAATATAGGCACATATTACAATTTCAAACAAGCTTTCTAATACAGCAATTCATATATTACAAATTCAGGTATGACATTTACCAGCATATAAACAGAAATTTATTTTGACCAGGTTTGGCTGGTTTTCATTGGGTAAATCATCATACATAGTGCATATTTCAACATGCAGTGTGATTGACAGGACACTCATAGACATAGCACCAACCCCAGAGTATGCAAATATGTACATAATAATATTGCAACTCAAAATTATCAATTAACAAAGATAATGAATTGTAATGACTTCCTAGAAAGCACAACTGATAAAAAATCCAAAAGCCTTTACCATAAATGCATTATTTTCTAAATGTCACAAGGCCTCGGGTAACACTATTCTCAGTTCAGTTTTCCTCCCAGGGCTGAAAATAGAATCCACTGTGATGTCAAACTGAAATCAGATCAGTGGTGATGGGGACAAGTAATTCAGTAAATTAAGGACATGCTGTACATCACCAAGATCACTAGAACAGCAGAGGGAAACTGGGCTTTATAGGTCAATGGTAGGGGAGCACAGAAAGCCAGTCAGTGCACAGGCTAAAGTGTTTAGCGCTTGGATCTCGTGCCAGAGTGCATTTGGGAACTGCAAAAGCCATGGACTCAAGCTAAGAGTTCACAGCCTTAGGGAAATCAATGCAACAGCAATTGATGTGGCTTTGAAATTAAATCAAAATTATGGAAGTTTGGTGTTCACCGCTCAACCCATAGAGAGTTGCCATTCTAAAGTAAAGTCTCAGTTTGGCAATGAAAATTAAAACTCATTTATCAACCTGTTTCTATGTAATTGACAAGGACACACACACACACACACACACACACATACACACACACACTCACTCACTTGTGTACACACAATGAAGTCAAGGGGGAACATTATGACTCTGTGTGCTGGGCCACAACTTACAGATTTGTTTTGGTATTTGTGGTATTAATAAAATGTGAAGTTAAAGCCACAAAATCCGACCCAGCAATTAAACACCATCATTGAGGGCAGGGAAATAACAAATTGATTACAGTAAATTAGAATAAATTGAAATGGAAATTTTAATAAAATACTGAATAAGGATTGAAACACCACAGATGTGCCAAAATTCACACTCACATCCTCAAAGTCCATCTGCAGAGGTAGTGATAGAGATAGGGTTTGTAATGGGTATGCAAATGAGATCTCTGATACATACAGCAATTAGCTGTGATTACCTGGGGCCCATAATCGTGGCATAAATTTCAGTTGAATAGATAGACCCACCATGAACAGATGTTGACATTTTCCTTCCTGACAAATGACAGAATTTTTGCATCACCAGAAATAAGTGCTCGAGAAAATGGCTTGATTATCATTGAGATGAACCTCAATCATCGGCCAAAAGGTTAGGAGGGAGGTAGCAAACCGAGAGGGGGATTGTGATGAGTGCAATACATGGCCAGTCTTGCAGCTCATCTGTCAGTTTTAGTTGGAACCTCAACGGGAACACCAAGGGGTCTTCACCATAAAGGCTCCACTAAAAATTCAGCTGCATAGATGGTGGGTCACTATTGATTACCATGGGTTATAAGCAAATATGATTTGATGGTATGACGAAATTTGATGGTACTGTTGGTCATTATCATTCATAATGGGGCGAGTTGGTTGTTAAATACCATATAGTGAAAACCAGTGTAAAGGCATCAATATCCGCATATGTGTCCTGTCTTTTTACACTGGGCCATTCTCAGCACTTCCTGTCTTTGTCCCTACACAACTTGTGCCCTCTAGAACAATTCTGCCTCCTCTTCTGTTCTGGCTGACATTTGCGTGACATCTGTGAGAAACACTGACGAAAAGACATCTGGACTTGAAATCCCATGCAATTAGGCTATTGCACATCCACACATGGGCTAGCTTTCCTTGACCTTCGATAGAGGGGGGCGGGGTTTACATGGCACCCTCAACCAAAACAAGCCATATCAAAAGGTGCCTGCTTTTCTTACTCCTCAAGACGGCCTGCTGGAAGGCTGTAATCCATCTTCTCTGCAGACACCTTGATTGTTCTTCATCTGTGCAGTCTAAACAAATTGCCCCTACGTCTCCCTCAGCTGACTGCTGTGATTTGTTGCTGTATCAGGTGTCTGAGAAACGTTCCGTTGGCCAACTGAACGTGGTCTCCCAGGGGTCCACCTTTCCATCACTTATGAGCCAGAAGGCGGTCTGTGTGGTGCGGCCACTGGACAGATGACCACATCATGAAAGAAGGACACGGGGTGCTGAGGTTAAACGAATCTGCACCTGGGTCACTCAAAGTCAACCAACACCACTTCAGTCAGAATGATATCCACAGGGTAAGAGCCCCCCCCAAGCGTCTGACTAAGAACCAGATCAGGGTTGCCTCAGCAAGTAACAGTTATAGTGAAAACAAAAGCAAATGGAAGGAAGTTTAACTGCCACCGATCGTCTCGTAATGTATGTGTCTTAGCGGCTTCAGAATAGAGCATGTCTGGTCACGTTCGGGGGGAAGGGACAGACAGTCACGATATTTATGGAAACCCCAGGAATTTCCTTACACTAGACATCAGAGAGCTACTCATTTAAAACTCCATACCCAAGTTCTAAAACAAAACTCTAAACACAGAAGAGAAGAAAAGACAGCAATATGCACCACTGAGACAGAGGCAGAGAAGAGTAACAAAGCTAAAAGAAAGCTTTCATACAGTACCTGGTGAGAATCCCACTGTGGATGGCTTGGAATGCAGTGGAGAATCGTGGGAAGGCCCGCTTCTCAACTTTCACTCCCGACTGACAGGAATCCAGCACGATCAGCTCAGTCTGCTCCGGTTCTTGTGGACACTCCCTCCTTACCACATGCCAGCAGTCCCAGAGTCTTTAACTTCACTCCCCAGAAAAAAAAGCACAATGGAAAAAAAGTTGTTTGGCTTTTTTTTCCCTGAGAGTGATGTCACATCCTGTTTTTTTTTTCCTGGCACACCCCTGCTATCTGTGTGCGTATATGCATGTGCTTGAGAGAACTGGAAGTGGAAACAGGAGGTTCCTCTTATGTGGGGTTGAGAGGCTGAACTACAGTCTCTCTCCGCCCCCCTCTTGACCACACCCCCATTGATCATCTCTTGCCCTCTGTGGAGCCGTCCCACATCCTGTCTCTGGCCAGACCTTGCCCTGACTGTCTCTCAGGGCCCTGTCAGACAGAAAGAGAACAGGCATGTCACATTGATGCACAGTCAACAGCTCTCATTTGCTCTCTCTTTTACAAGCAAGATGCCTTTCGCAAATATTGCTGCCATCAATAGTGTTGTGAATTATTCAATTATTATCCTTAAAACACGATCACATGATCAGAGAATCAAGAGAATGAGAAATGTTGAATGAATAGAATAATCAGTCAGAATACAGTTTGAAATTGTTACAAAATTTTGTTACAAAACTGAAATAAATTTTTTTAATTAATTTTGGCCTTGTTACTCGAATGCCTCAATACTGAGAGCCAACTGAAACACGTTTCTCACAAAAATAAATGTGTTTGAACTAAGTCAACAGCAAAATGGTTAGGAGCTGACAAAATATCACCATATGTCTTTTGAGATATATTTGTGAGGTGAATGCTTACTTTTTATGGAATGCATTGTCCTCTTCTAATGCTGTGGAGGCCTTCTTGATAATGAGAGCCTTTGGTGTTTGTTCTACCTGGTCAGCAACCAGCTGTACTGCACTGATTCCATTCTTTACTAGACAAGTGATAAACTGCATACTGGTGATAAGGGCCTGCCTTGCTGGATGATGAGATAAATAAAGGTCTGTTTAGATATTCAATTGGGGACTTCAATTCACAAACACACTTTATCGAGTTCCACTGGATCAAATGTTTAGTTGAAAGAAGAAAACTGATTGCAACAATTCATATCCATGTACTATGGAGTTGAATGCTCATTTCAAACTATGCATACATTATAATGATTTATATAATTTTACACAGTCAAAACAGTGTGACAACTAAACAAATGACTGGTGATATTTATAATTAAAAGGCCATTAAAACAATGAATGGCAGTTATAGTACTGTATACTTTCATTGGATTAGTTCAGGATTTATACAAAATAAATAAAGAACTCAGGCCAAAAATCAACTCATTATGACACCCAGGAGCAAAGAGATGTTTAGAACATTAGAACAAATATTTTAAGTGGTCTTCCATATACAGTATAAACCAAATCTGACTAATTATAAGTGTTTGATTCTAACAGAACTGATACGTCCAGTTGTGTGTGCTCTACCTTTTTATTACAGACTCTAGTTGAGTGTGCTGTTGCTCCATCAATGACCATAAAGCTATATGCTGTTGGTTTCAGTGGTTATGCTGTCAAGTGAGTGAACAGTTTTGCATTTACCTGCACTGGGAAGCTCTGTGTAAACTGTTCTATGATTGTGCTTGATGAGAAGGTCATTAGAAAAAGAGTGTTGATGCTAAAGGCTGTCTTCCTGTGGCACAGGTAATTATAGAACGCATTGATTTGTGACGTACATGGTCATTGTTTATAAACTTCAGATTGTCAGTTGTTCTCAATCTCGGTCCTCTGGACCCCTGGGTATGCTGGTTTTGGCTACAGTCAATCTCTAGCTTAATTAAGGTTGTTGGACACAAGTGTTTAATTTCTTTCGTAATTTTTTAGAAACAAGGTTTGGCTCTTTATTATTTGCGTTGTCTTTGAATTCTTCATTATCTACCAGATGGTTAGTTTGAGTGGCCAGGTGTCCACACTGGCCTATTTATTCACCTCAGTCATAAGAGGCCTATTTATTCACCTCAGTCATAAGAGGCCTATTTATTCACCTCAGTCATAATTTGATCAGTTTAAAAAAATTATGACCTTTTTTACGTAATCGTTTCCAATATAGCAGAATAAGCACGATGTGTATATGGCACTTCTAGTCTTCATGGCATGCATAGCTATATCTGACATGATGTGGCCTAAGAGGGCAAATAATCCCGCAACATGAAAAGCGTAATTAAGAAAAATTAACAGCTTGTTAAAATTCTGGGATTGCAATTGTGGTTGTAATGAAAACCAGCATACACAGGGTTCCCCAGAACCAGATTTGAGAACCATTAAGTGGGGCAATAAATATATTTTGTGATTGCAGTTCATCATTACACTACACAATCTGGCAAGCAGTGCTTTTTTATTTTCGCAGTTTTATTTTTTAACAAAAGCCATCAACCTCAGTTCTGTTTCAATCATGCTTTAATTTGCTGTAATTTACAAATTGAAGAATAAAGTGTCATCAAAATCCAAGCAAAATATGCCAATATGGAATAAAAATGGCAAAAAAACAAGGCAAACTCAAGCCTTAGGCCTAAAATACAGTATAGCAACATTATGTGGGATTAATGACAGACATACATTAAATTTTATCGATTAATTTAAATGAACATTGGTATTCATGTTTTTTTATTGTGGGAAACTTGATTTTAAGGCAAGTTTTCAGAAAACTTTTTTATATTTGCACACACATGTACAAGTAGTGGGGAAGAGACAAATCAGGAGAATGAATAAGGTGTACAAAATTGTACCACCAGAGGGCAGCCAAAAATAAGATTACTTTTAGTACCATTTTTCTTTTGCATTATTTTGTCTGTTCAGATTGCTTTTTTTCTTTAGATAAAACTAAATAAAGTCTATATTAAGACACACAAAGAGCTTCCTGTGAAGAACTGATGTGAAGTTTTCACGATTATTCAAGAGGTGCATATAAACAGACTAAATGTATTACCAACTGAACCTATACCAAGACAGTTTCAGTACACATTAAAACAAAAGCACAGTTGCTGTAGCTTTTCTATCAAGCCTTAAAACTTAAAGGAGAAGCAAAGGAATGCAAAATATTTTCTTTACATTTCCCCAAAAATGTTACTCTGGTTGAAGATTGAGATAGTGGCTTATTCTCCAGGCAGACACAGCAGAAATTAAACTAGACAGTCCATTTGTCTTGCACTTTGACCTACATCCTGTCTGCTTTCTCTTTCATTGTTCCACTCCAAAGGTGCGGTGTAGCCTATGGTTTTCATGTTTTCTATTCCTGTAGTTTCCCAGATTTTCCATGTAATCTTGCGAATTTACTGATGCAATAAATCATTAATCAAGGTATTACTCAAGACATGTAATTTCAGCATAGTCTGCTGTCATCTCAACTCCACCTTTTTTTCTACCGCTTCGTCCCGTTTCCTAGGGTTGGGTCATTTCCACTCATAAGAGAAAGGAGGCGGTTCATTGGCAGCCCCATAGTCCTTGTGAGAATATTTCTGTCTTTCCGAACTATCTGATCAACTCTTGATGTGTTTTCAGGTGGGTATAAACATATATAGCAGAAGGGATATTTTTTCAGCAATGTGCTAGCCTAAGTCTCAGGTCTATTTGTTCGTTAAAGTAATATTTTTCACTGATTCTCCCACTCCTTAGTATGACAGGCATTTTAATGTACCTGAAAAAGGATCACTTGTAAACTATTGCTAGAATTTGCAAACTACTCCCCATATTGAATCATTTATTATGACTATAAAACTATCCATATACATATGCACAATCCATAGCTTTTCTTATAAATACAAGTTAGGAGTGGACTACACTTCATAATTCATGTCTTTCACAGCTCTGGGAGTTTAACCGTCTCTCTGGAAAATTGCATAAACATATTATGTAATAATACATAGTAGTGGATAGTGCTGGGAACTAGATATGTGGGTTTTTAGCCTTCATCTCTGATGCCTGCACTGATAATTCAACTGTTACCAGACATTACCAAACAATTATAATGTTGAAAACATAAAGATGTTAATGACTGTTTGAATTGTTTTACCTTAACCCAAAAAAATTAACCCTACACATACAGTATCCTCCACTATTATTGGCACCCCTGGTAAAGATGAATAAAAAAGGTTATAAAAAATTCACCGTTTGGTGAATTAGCTTAATCTCATACTGAAAAATTCGAAAAATCCAACCTTTAATTGAAGTAAATTTATTATGAGGAAAAAAAATCCCTCATTAAGAAATAATTATTTTTAACAAAACCACGTGTGCCACAATTATTGGCACCCCTGCATTTATATATAGAATAAAGTAATCATTTTTATTTAATATTTGGTTGCATATCCTTTGCATGCCATGCCTTCCTGATGTCTGTGACCTAACAACATCAAAAGACTCTTGATATCTTATTTTCTGGTACTCTTACAAGCTATAACGTCTCTGCATTTGAATGGATCTCTATGGGAATTGGGGGTGGGACTAGATTTAGCTGTACATTATGCAGGAACAGTATGGAATACATGGTTGGTAAAATGGCTGTAAATCAGGGATTGGGAACAACTGACAATCTGAAGTTTATAAACAATGACCACGTACGTCACAAAACCAGGCGTGGCAATAATAGTGGAGGGCACTGTATGTCAGTTCATAATGCAGAAAATAGAGAATGCGTTTTATGTCAAGCAATCATGTTTATACGTAAAATAATGACTGATTTTAAGCCTAAACAAACATGTTGTTTTCAATGAACAACCAACACCACTTGTTCAGGTTATAAAATGGTTTATTTTAATTTTGTACTGTTCAAATTAAATTCTCAGTGCAATGGCATTGCTATAATAATGTTTTTCAATGTAAATTGCTAAAGAGCGGTAATAATTTCATATCTTTACTTAACAAATTTTAAACGTAAGTTTAAATGTATGTCTGCCCATTCAGATTTGTTTTTCTTTTCATATACTTGAATAATATTTCCTTTTTAAAAATATATATGTTTCATAATACTCTCACTGCAAAAAATAAATAAATAAATAAATAAATTTAAAAAAAAGCTTTTCAAACTGACCCCACAGCCAGAACATTGTTAAATACATTTACATTACTAGGGCATTCCAGAGTGATCAAACATCTGTTGCGGTGTAGCCTATGGTTTTCATGTTTTCTATTCCTGTAGTTTCCCAGATTTTCCATGTAATCTTGCGAATTTAGTGATGCAATAAATAATTAATCAAGGTATTACTCAAGACATGTAATTTCAGCATAGTCTGCTGTCATCTCAACTCCACCTTTTTTTCTACCGCTTCGTCCCGTTTCCTAGGGTTGGGTCATTTCCACTCATAAGAGAAAGGAGGCGGGTCATTGGCAGCCCCATAGTCCTTGTGCGAATATTTCTGTCTTTCCGAACTATCTGATCAACTCTTGATGTATTTTCAGGTGGGTATAAACATATATAGCAGAAGGGATATTTTTTCAGCAATAGCGATGTGCTAGCCTAAGTCTCAGGTCTATTTGTTCGTTATTTGGAAGTCAAAAAGCGTAGCCTAACCGTTACTGTACGAAAGACAATGGAGTAACTGTAGATCTGCGCCTTTCAGGAGGTTTTTCTCGCTACAACGTGCAACGTTCCAACGTGCAATGATGCTCATGCGTTCGTCTCTCAATTAAGACTTTCTCATTTACACTATACGGACAACATATGAGTAAAGTTTACGAAAGATTTAAGACGTCAGGCGGAACTTGCATGTATGAGAAAAGGTAGCTCGCACCACAGTTAGCAATGTGCGATTAGCAATCGAATAGCATTTTTTACATTGAAGTGAATTTCTCGATAAACAAATAGGCTACACAATCCGTTCGGCAAAAAGATTATACAATTTGGTTATCGTTCTCGGCGCTACTCCACTTTTGTGATTTAGGTAGCCTACCTACCTCTAATGCTTTTCATCGTGACAGGAAATGCATGCTGCTATGTAACTTTGCAAGAAAGTTTTTTTAAATTGACGTTCGCGCAACTATGACAAATCTTTATGAGATTTTTGTTAAAAAAAATTTTTTTTACATATTTACATTAACATTATATTCTTACTTTAAGTACATTCCTTAAATATACAAAATATTGATACTAGCATAACGCCCAGAATAAGCACTAAGGGATTCCAGTTGTTCCTTTTTCGTAATGTGATCATATCCCATTGAAATATTTGTTATTGAGGAAACCTGTTTTGGAACAAAGCTATGTATCCGTGTCTCATGTTTCCCTCCAAATTAGTCTTTCCTTTCATTTTCACACCCATCTCTCTCTCTGGGTCATTTCATTGCTAGCTATTGAACTATCAGTGCTAATCTCTCTGCACCATTCTGAAAATAGACTAGTGGTAATGATTGAAATGGTCCACAGAGTTAACTCAAAGGGTAACTGTTTCAAATGTAAGGCTGGGCAGGAAATTACGATGAGTGACTGACACAATACAATGCCAAACGCTGCTGTTGCATGAAGTAACGGGGATGATGATGGTTGGAGCATGGGACGTACGGCCACCCACACTATTTACTGGAAAATCTATTTGAGGCTTTGCTGTGTGTCCCACTTTCAAATGTGGTTCATTGGTACACCAGTTTGTTTCTTGGCGCTACAGAGGATGTCTAATGGTTTCTCTATCAAGCTTCAGTCTTTCAGGAAGTGGGTGGGTGCTACCTATTAATACTGGCTTTGTTCTTTTACCTACAGAAGATCAGTAAACAGTCCAGAAGAAAAGGAGCATCTACTAGTGGAGCAAGCTCAAGTTATATCTACTAGTTTTTGGTGAGTGTGAGGTCTTAAGGTCAGCCTCTTGAAATTACACCATAAACTTCAACTCTGAGCACATACTTCCTAATTTTATACTGCGTTGTTTTTCACTGTCAGTCTATATCCAACTTCAACATCAAGCTGCTTTAGTTATATAGGGGGCAAGGACTGAAATACAATTGTGTGTAAATCTCTGAAACACTCCCAGGCACAGTGGAATGTGTATGCTTATTCTCATAAATTGACAATGTTTAGTATTGAAAGCAAGTATGGACACTCGCTGGAAGCCTAGTGAAGGCTGTCAGCCATAACCAATAAATAGTAATGATGATGATTTTGTGGTTAAATAATATGTATGTTGCATTGTATTGAGTTTTGCTATGGTTATTAGATTACAGTGTGATGTATGAACATACCAGGACCTAGAACATCTAAGTTTAATGTGTTGGCTTTCGACTTGATAGGTGAAAAACCACTACAAGGTTAAGCCTGCTACTTCTCTGCTCATTTACATGCAGAACTGTTTGCAGAGCTGATAGGATTGAGATACCTCTATGCACCTAAGGCTAGTTTGTGACTGTATAATGGCAGGTGTGCTCTGTTACCTGTAGGGAGGGTGTCCTTGAAGCCTTTGTAACCATAGCAATGGTTGTTTTCACTCTTGTATACACAATACAGAAGTGAAGACCTAAGGTGAAAAGTTTAGTGTTTAAACATTGTATAATTTACCCTGGAAAGTTGTACATTTGGAAACAAATGGAGGATCCATTCCTTCTCATATTTCAGTGGTTTTTAAGAGACTGGGTGGATATATTCACTTTTGAATATATATTGTGATTTAATTTGGTACATGTTCTTTTTCATAAAGATGTATACATTTAGTACAAAACTAAGTAATTACAACTAAAAATGTCTAGCGGTGTATATTAAAATAGACTACAGTGATTGTATGAATTGATTTTTTCAAAGGGCAATGGGCCTCAATCACCAACCATTCCAGGAACACATTTGTTCTTAAGACTTTCTTTAAAACGTTTAAACATTAACATTCTGACATTTACCAATGTTTTCTTAATTGGGATTTTTTTCTTGGGTTCAACAGAAGCTCAGAACACAAACATCAGTTAATCTCAAAATGTTTGTAAAAATTTTTTTAAGTCTTAAGAACAAATTTGTTCATAGAGTGATTGGTGAATGAGGCCCAATGTGGAAGTAGGTCTGTAATGACAGACAATCTCACCCACTTCCTTTTATTCATCAACTAGTAGTGGAGCGTTTTGCAGAAGTTGCAGCATTTCCTATGTCAGAGATATAACAAAGAAAAGCTGTCTTCAAACATTAAAGGTTGAATGAGTTGGGTAAGCACTGAGTTCACATTGGGATTGGTGTTAATGTCTGTTGTTGTGACAGTGACATCTTAATGAAAGCATTTGATGTAGGATTGCTCTGAGGCATGGAGATAGCAGAGGAGTGAGAGACATTTTCAGTAAGGGGCCAGTGGAAGGTTTTGCCCTCCTTGGCTGTGCCACAGATGTTCCTTTATACTCTAGTGTGACCTTACTGTTAGTACTGCATAAACTGTTGATGCAAACATTAATACCATATTTAAAGATGAACGTATCTGTTCAGTTTTCTGAATATAGTATAGGCCATCAGTATATTCCTTTACATAAGTAAAGTGGTATTTGATCTTATGTTGCAAGGTATTATTTCTGCAACCAATGCATGTGACTTCCATAATATCCTATTAATATCCCATAATATTTTCACAACTCTCAGAATCTCTGAACAATGAATTGCTCAAATGCACAAAAAAGGAGAAGAAATCAGGGCATACTTGTTGCACATGACATATACCAAACATGAAATCATGAATGGTGGTTGAAAAAGTTAAATGCTGTTTTTGACATAATATGCTCGCTGAAAGTGGCCAATGGGATGTTGAAGGCAGTATTACTGAGGCAGGGTTGTAACTTAAAACATTTTGGTGTGCACTAGTTGATATTGTCATGTCAATGTGAATACATTCCAACCAAAGCTGGCTAAATGTAGATTAGCCCAATGTTTGGTAGTGTTCTGTGTTGCATTCCAGGTGCTGTTGAAATGTCTTCCTGTCCTGGTACAACATGTTCCTGATTGAAATAATTTTTAAATTGACATTCACATTGATTGTTTTTATAATTTTTCCCCACATTGGGTTTATACATCAAAAAACATAGGCTACCTTTATTTTATTATTTTATTCTGAGGGAGTCTGTTATGTTCCCCATATTTTCTCCTTGAAAGAAGGTTATTTTTGTCTTTATTTTTCTACTTTTTTCTGACTCGAGTGATAGACCTAAAACATTTTTCTGATAAAAGAATGCCAGTACCACCTATCTTCCTGTGCTATTTCTCTAGACCTGGGGTTATACGCATTGTATTAATACCTAAAATACTTTGAAAAGTGTTTCCTTTTGTGGCCTTCGTATTAGCTATTTATTATTTAATTATGGGGCCTTTGTCAGTTGTTAAGAGACCTTCTGTGAAGCATAACCCTATTTTTAGAATGCTTCCTCTTGCATGTATTTCCTTTTCACAGTAATCACCAAGATCTTGCATAGTTTCCTTTAAGGACTCCTTTAAAAGAAAACAAACATAAAATATTTTTCAAAAAAAGTCAGTTGTAGTCAGAAGTAACTGGATCTTATAATGTTCTGATAATGTTCTCCTGAATCTCAGGAATTATATGTAATGTAGGCGTGACGTGTGAGGTAGGAGGAGCCAAACGCAGCAAGGGGATTCAATAAGCCCTAAGGCCACTAAGGCGGGAAACCCCGCAGTTAAAGAAGGGAGACAAACAACGAACAAGCCTACCGACGCTACTAACCGGCTCACTGTCACACGCCAATAAGTAGAAGCGCAAGGACAGGTTTCTTAATAGCCAGAAATAATACGCGCCCTGTCTCGGTAACGAGACGCATACGAACGGGCGAGTAGCGTGATGGCAAAAATAAAACCCAGTCAACAAACACTGCAAATTAATACGATAGTATATGGGGAGGCGAAAGGAACAGAGATCTAACGTTCCAAGGCTACTCTCAGACTCGCTGTCACACAAACATGTCAACAACATCGCCCAATCTTCCCTATAGGAAGACATGTACCGAAAGACGAAACAGAACAACAGTTCCGAACAAAATCGTCCCGCAGGTAAAAAGGACGAAACCGGACAGCTGCACCGGACATTACCGGCTAAAAGACTAACACGAGTTTGATAGAAAATAAACGCCGTGCCTCTTGATAAACAGGAATGTAACGAGGCGAAGGAACAGGGATAACGTTCCATGGCTAGTTTCATAGGCTCGCAGTCACATGCAGAAAAAATAAAGGGGTAAACGCCCGATCTCCCAGGAGAGAAAGATTTTACAGGCGAGCCGACGGAGCACCGTCGTCCCATAACTTCACTAACAAACATGACTAACGCAAGCTTAATGGAAAACACACGCCCTAGCCTCTCAGTAAAGGAATATGTAACGAGGCGAAATGGAACAGAAAACTAACGTTCCAAGGCTATTTTCAGAAACGCGCAGTCACACACAAACATGTCCACAACATCGCCCAAGCTCCATATAAGGAGAGACACACCTTACAAGGTAGAGAACGAACAGAACAACAGTTCCGAACAAAATCGTCCCGCAGGTAAAAAGGACGAACAGACAGCTGTACCAAAAGACCAACGCAAACTTCATAGAAAATAGCACGCACTGCCTCTCAATATAGGAAAAACCCTGACTCACAACAAAGGGGAACGTAGTCCATGAGAAGGAGACAAAACAGGGAACAAACGTACCGAAGCTACTAGCCGGCTCACTGTAACACGGAAATGAGTAGAAGCTAAAACGCCTAGTTTCTCAGTAAGAAAACCAAACAGAGGCGAAATGGAACAAGGAACTGCTACCCTATACTTCTACGAGCTAAGTAACTAAGTAGAAGCGTGAACGCCCGATCTCCCAGGAGAGAGAAACATTTTACAGGCGAAATAGAGCAGAGATCTGCGGTCCCATACTTCTACGAGATAAGTAACCAAAGAGCCAGCAAGAATAAAGCCCTGCCTCAGCAACGAGATGTTAAAACAGGCGAGTAGCACAAAAGGTACAAATAACTCACACCAGACAATGCAAATAACACAAAGACAAAACAACCAAACAATCAATATCGAAGCCCTGACCGAAAGAAACGGGAGGCTTATATAGCTCTAAAGGTGACCACGCACAGATGTGGATGCTGACAGAAGCTCCGCAATCAAAGCAGGGCGGAGCAAGCATCCACCAAAAGGGCAGCGCCCCCGCTTGGCCACCGAGGAAAACGACCACATGGGGAAAAAGGGTAGAAAGTTAATTAGGGTGTTAAAAGTTAATTCATTGGAACACATATTAACAAGTTCAAGACATACATAGTAACAATGTATGTAACCTCAAATATGAAGTTTAGATAGCATGCCAATTTTGAGACAAGGGACAAATGTGGAAGTCCTCTGCATAGGATCAAACTGCATAGGATCAAACAAATGGGTATTTTCCCAATTGCTCCCTCAAGGAACCGGCCATACTGGGATCAAACCCTTGATCCTCTGGGCACAACCGCACAGACAAAGTCTGCGCCTTAGACCGCTGTGCCACCACGGCGCTCTCTGTGACATTTTTCTAATATAAACTTTCCAACTGCAGAATTATTTTTTAGTACCATGTTTTATGGCCACCAATGTTATCTGTAGCTATGCCTCAGCTGTTGTCAGGGGTATATTTCAGGCCCAGAGAGCCTGATTACATTCACTGACCTTGTGTTTTTGTAACTAATCAAATGGATGAGCTCCTGGCCATATTCTGCCGTATGCGCTGTTGTGTTTGGTCTGAAAGTAGCTTCATGGCGGTGAGGTGGCATCACATACCAGTTATCAAAGTGTTGGATGCCTGCCCCCTCAGCCTCAGGGCTGTTCACTGTGCAGTGGTTAGCTGTGGGCTCCGGCTCCTTGGCTTGGCACACTAGGCCTTTCCAAATGTCAAATTCATTTCAAAAATGAATAAAAGGGCATTTTCTTCTACAGAGTGGGAGTAACTCATGTGATAAAGCACTGATGGTGTTTCTGTGAACAGAATTCACTTGGGGTAAGCCAAAGAGTCCAACGGTAAGAGCGCCGACTTTCAGTCGGTGCAGTTGTGCTCCGAGGATCGGGGTTCGCGCCACGGTCCTGCCAGATCCGAGCATGGCCGGCGCCCCAGAGATTTCTCTGTTACAAGGTAGAGATTTTATCCAACTCAAAATATTTGCGGTTTTCAAATATGGTAATGTATGTCTCTTTCCATAGATGTGAAACTGCCCACTTATGAAATAGGTGCTAGCAGTAGCATTGTGTGGAATGTAGTAAGGTTCTTGGCCATCTGGCAGTAGTCTTGTCAACACAGTCCCAGAATTCCAACAATGCCATTGTCATTCCCATCAAAACATTGATGTGTGTGCACCAGAAATTACGTGGTGACACACATGGAATTTGGGTAACTCCCATTATGTTTGATCAGATAAAATTTCAAGAGTATTAACATACACAGTAAATATAGTGTCATGTGGGAGGAGGAGTTCCTTAGTTTTAGTCTTGCGATAACTCTGCTATTCTGTTCCTTGAGGTAAAGAGAAGTTTATCACGGAGCAGAGCTATAAATTATAGACTTAGTTTGTGTGCAGCATTCCTTCAGCTGATCCAATCATGTGTTCTGTTTGTGCCTCCTGATTTCTTCTCATTTGCTACTTCAGGGAATGAAGAAAGTTGGAAATAGGACCAATTGAATTTGTGTTGTCATGGGGTCCCACTTCCAGACATCACCCACCTGATTATCTGTTTAGCAGCAATGAAAGGGAAAACAAAGTTTTTAGGAGTGGATTTGAGGTTGAATTGTGTATAACTGGCACAGTTGAGTAAGTCTTTTGTCACTGTTGGTCACGTTAAGGACAGGCTGGCCTTTGCCATGTTTCACAATGCAGAGCGATGATTGCCCCTCTGTCTGTGAGTGCAGTGGAACCAGGGTGGCATCGCTGCTGTGTGGCACTGCCCTGGAGATGCAGTTGGAACACAAAGGAATACCACAGTCACAGCTGTGTGGGCTGTTGGGGTGGATGCCAGCAGCTGATTGGTGGAGAGGGCTGTGGCCTGAGACTGCACTCTAATGGGTGTCTTATGGAAATCCATCCAGCAGCTGTAGCTCTCTCTCTCCCACCCTTTCTCCCTCTCTCTTTCTCATTCCCTTTCTGAATCTGAATCTCTTCTCTGGTCTTGTCCTGTGTGCAGGAATGCAGAGGCTCTTAATTGAGAGTTACAGTTTACAAATATCATTGTTTCTTCCCTTGTTCATCTTCAGGCATTTTGAAAACAAGTTGGTTGTTTGTAAATACTTGCAAATCCCAGACAAAATCAAAAATCTAATCAAACAGGAAAATTGAATACCTAAAGCTTTTATGAATAATATCATGTTGATCTTTAATATCTCAAATGCCCTTTTATGGATTAACCAAAAAGGATTAAAACCACTGTATGAGCATTAATAAATCTGGACACATGATAGCTGATAGCAGCATCAAACTGAATTCATAGAACTGCATTCCTCTTGTTAATGTGCAATACAGAATAAATTGTGCTAAAAAAAAAATTCTTTCCCTTTTGCTATGAATTCAGTTTTGTGTTTATCATAGACCCACATTATCAATAAACCTCACAACCTAATTGGTGTCAAATTATTTTTAAATTTACATAAAATGTTTAGAATGTTTGAACCAATTATGCTTATGCGGAGCAGGGGTCGCGTTAGGCCGGCATTTGCCGGTTTTGACCGTTTTTTTATGACAAAGGCCAGAAAATGTAATTCCCTCCGGACATTCGGGCCGGTAAAAAAACAAAAAAAATGTTTTACTTTGCAATATAGTAATTTAACATATTTAGTCTCAAAACCACGGCAATTTATCATTAGGACTATTATCACCGCAAATCAGACACCGCTACTCTCAGAGACGCAAAACGCGACGCTATTCTAATGATGACAGCTCTCCGGGGCTACGGAGGATTAAGATTTCAAACAGCCTGTGAAGTTTTGATCCGAGAATTTCCCGACATTTATCCTGACTGGGCGAAGGTGGCAAAGATGGCCTGTGTCATTCCCGTGTCAAGTGTGCCAGCAGAGTGGGGATTCTCGCTCCAAAACCGGATCAAAACCGCACTCAGAAGCCGCCTGCAGGAGGAGAAGGTTACGCGACTCATGCGATTCTCAAGCTGCACTAAAACTTACAAAACATTCGATTTCAAATCAGCAGCTCCTCATTTCCATGAAATGAAGCATCGTCGCAAATGAAAGGAGCCTATATGGATTGCTCATTTCTTTTTTGCCAGTTATGAAAAGGCCGTTTTTAACTGTCAGTAGGCATAGGCTACTTGAACTTAATAGGCTATAAGCTTGATATAATCAGCATTTGTTTTCCTTGTTAAATCAATAGCCTACACTGTTCTGGTCTGACTTTCCCGAAAGTGTTGTTCGTTAACGTTAGGTCGGATCCCAATTGTCACGTGTTGCTGGCTCTTTTCCTTATAGCATCTTCCGCAACTCTGCAATTTGCCTTGGAGTAAAGAAATGTTAAAATCGTTATTCAAAATGAGGTTATTGCTTGCTATTCTGAAGAAAAATGTGTTCTAATAAACTAATGATGCAAAATCAAGACAGCTTCTGTTGTTGAGAAAAGATTACGCACGCAGTCACGCACCCAAAATGCGCGATTTTAATGTAATTCATCTGCTTGTGCAAGGCGAAGTTGTTATATTAAATTTTTATATTATTCCTTTATTTTCAAATAGTTTTCAGTCCAAAATATAATACTATGCTGTAACATATGTTGTTAGGCTACATCATTAAATGCACCTGCCTGTCGTACATGCAATGAAAATAGATATGGCCGTTTTTTTAATCACATGTCCGACAAACTGTAATCATTCCGGACATTCTGGCCGGCAGTTTAAAATCCTAGCGCGACTTCTGATGCGGAGATATGACATCAGGGGCTCTATCTTGGCGATCTTAGCGCTTGGTCTAAGCCAGTGGTTCTCAAATTCGGTCCTGGGGACCCCCGTGTATGCTGGTTTTTGTTCCAACCACAGTTGCAATCCCAGAATTTTAACAAGCGGTTAATCTGTTACGATCCTGATACGGGACGAACCCAAGTGCAACGACCAGGAGACAGATTACAGAAAGTGGAACTTTATTAAGCGTTGGGGTGGTCCCAAAGCTGTACACGGGAGCAAAACAGGTTAGTTAGTTAACACAGGATAGCGTCCAACTGAGGACTGCTCCAAGCCGGAGCTGGACTTGAGGAAACACGGAACTGTTCCAAGCCGGAACTGGACTTGAACGGAGGTGTCTAAAACACCGGAACTGGACTGGAACTGGACTGGAACTGGACTGGAAACTGGATCGGAACTGGACTGGAAACTGGACCGGAAGGTCCACTCAGGAAACGGGAACGGCACGGAACTTGTTCCAAGCCGGAACTGGACTTGAACGGAGGTGTATAAAACACCGGAACTGGACTGGAACTGGACTGGGAACTGGACTGGAAACTGGACCGGGAGATCCACTCAGGAAACGGGAACGGCACGGAACTTGTTCCAAGCCGGAACTGGACTTGAACGGAGGTGTATGAAACACCGGAACTGGACTGGAACTGGACTGGAAGCTGGACCGGAAGGTCCACTCAGGAACACAGGGGACGGCACGGAACTTGTTCCAAGCCGGAACTGGACTAGAACGGAGGTGTCTAAAACACCGGGACTGGACTGGAACTGGACTGGAAACTGGACTGGAGCTGGACTGGAAACTGGATCGGAACTGGGCTGGAACAGGACTGGAAACTGGACCGGGTAGCTTGAGTAACCGGGCAGAAAGCAGAGGTTAAAGGCAGGGTGTTGTGACAGGACTGTAGCTGGTGAATGCACCGCCGAGTTGGAAGGTGCGGCGTAGCTCGGGCAATACTGGCGTAAGCCGGCTGGCATGCAGAGGTCCTGGTACTGCAACACGAGTACGGGAGGTACGTAACACGGGGAGGACAAACACAGCTGCGGGAAGACTGGAACTGCGGCGTCTGGAGGTTTTGAAGGGAAACAGGTAAATGCATGCAGCAGCGAAAGATTAGCAGAGATAGCTACCAGTCAGGAAACCAGGCGAACAGGTATGAACCAGCAGGTTCACAAACACTGGACCAGAAACGGGATACGAAACAAACACGGTAGGTTAGTCAACGAACTGGCGCTGAATAGCAGCCAGCCAGGGGTTTAAATGGTGCAGGAAGTGAAGGAGAAAACGAGAAACAGGTGTGATGTTAAATCAGGAGTGATTGCCGAAGCACAGCAGTGAGGAATGTGAGTAACGAGAGGGGCGAGTGATAGGCGGAAGCTAAAGTGGAAAATGAAACCAAAAGTACCCGAGGGAGACGCCCAGTCCACAGCCAGGAGGGAAACACGGACAAGGGATCCAACATGACACGGAAGGAAACAAGGAAAACATGGAAAACGGACAGGACGGGAACGGAACGTTACAGTACCCCCCCCTCAATGTACGCCACCTGGCGTACCCGGAGGCCTGGTCTTGTCAGGGAACTGTTCGTGGAAGTCTTGGATTACTGAATGGTCCAAGATCAGGCTCTTGTGGAGCCACGACCTCTCCTCAGGACCGTACCCCTCCCAGTCGACGAGGTATTGGAAACCCCGGCCCCTGCGGCGGATATCAATAACACGGTTCACCGTGTAGGCCGGGGCGTTGTCAACCACTCGGACGGGAGGAGGCGGGATGGTAGGGGTACTGAGGGGGCTGGAGGAGACAGGCTTAACCTGGGACACATGAAACACAGGGTAAACTTTGAGGGAGGCGGGGAGGGAAAGTTTAACAGACACCGGGTTAACTAGACAAATGATGGGGAAGGGACCAATAAAACGGGGCTGAAGCTTTCTGGATGAAGAGGGAAGGGAGATGTTTGCAGTGGAGAGCCAGACCTGCTGACCGGCCCTATACTGTGGGGCTGCGGTCCTGTGAAGGTCCGCCAGACGTTGGGAGCGGGAATTGGCGTGAAGGAGTGCGGTGCGTGTGAGTCTCCAAATGTTTTTACAACGAAGGACATGGGCCCTAACAGAGGGGACAGCTATCTCGGCCTCCTGGGTCGACAGAAGAGGGGGTTGATAGCCTAAAGCACACTCAAACGGGGATAGGCCAGTAGAGGCACTCTTAAGGGAGTTATGTGCGTACTCGACCCAGGGGAGAAAACGGCTCCAAGAGGCAGGATTGCGCACTGTAACGCACCGCAGGGCGGCCCCCAGGTCCTGGTTCGCCCTCTCTGCCTGACCATTAGACTGGGGATGGAAACCCGAGGAAAGACTAGGAGAGGCACCCAGGGCTGCACAGAACGCCCTCCAAACTCGGGAGGAGAACTGGGGCCCACGGTCTGACACGATGTCAGAGGGGATCCCGTGCAGCCTGACCACGTGTAGCACCAAGAGCTCAGCGGTTTCCAGGGCGGACGGGAGCTTGGGGAGGGGAACAAAGTGAACCGCCTTGGAGAACCGGTCCACTATTGTCAGAATGACGGTGTTACCTTCTGACAACGGCAGACCGGTTACGAAGTCCACACCAATGTGACTCCAAGGACGGCCAGGGACGGGGAGGGAAAGGAGAAGACCGGAGGGAGGCTGGTGGGAAGCCTTGCTCCTGGCGCACACCGAGCAGGCCAGGACGAAGGCACGGGTATCCCCTTTAAGGGTAGGCCACCAGAAACTCCTCCTGACGAGGGCGATAGTTCTGGCGACACCTGGGTGACATGCCAGGCACGAGGCGTGAACCCATTCGAGGACCTGGGAGCGGACGGAATCGGGGACAAAAAGACAGGAGTTAGGGTTATTGCGGGGGTCCGGTTGGGAAGTCTGGGCGGCCTTCACAATGCCCTCAATCTCCCAGGAGACCGCAGCCACCACACAGGAGGCCGGCAAAATGGGCTCCGGATCAGCAGCACTGGAGGGAGGGGAAAAAATGCGGGACAGGGCATCTGCTTTAATATTACGGGAACCAGGGCGGAAAGAAACAGAGAAATTAAAGCGTGCAAAAAATAACGACCATCTAGCCTGACGAGAATTGAGCCTCTTGGCAGATCTTAAATAAATGAGGTTTTGATGGTCGGTAAAAACAAGAAAAGGGGTACCTGCCCCCTCCAGCCAGTGGCGCCACTCCTCAAGAGCCAGTTTTATCGCCAGCAGTTCCCGATCCCCGACATCGTAGTTCCTCTCGGCGGAGGACAGCCTCCGGGAGAAGAATGCGCAGGGATGGAGCTTGCTATCAGAGGCGGACCGTTGAGACAGAATGGCCCCCACGCCGGTGTCGGAGGCATCCACCTCAACGACAAACTGCCGAGAAGTGTCAGGGTGAAGGAGGATAGGTGCTGAGGAAAACCGAGCCTTGAGTAGCTCGAAAGCTCGCTGGGCATCGGAATTCCAACAGTAAGGCAGGGCAACGGAAGTGAGTTTAGTCAGGGGAGCAGCAATGGAACTGTAATTGCGAATAAAGCGGCGGTAGAAATTTGCAAACCCCAGGAACTGTTGAAGGTGCTTGCGGGAGGTGGGTTGGGGCCATTCTGTCACCGCCTTGATTTTCACAGGGTCCGCCCGGATACTGCCCTCCTCGATAATGAAGCCGAGGAACGGGACCGTGGAAGCGTGGAAGGAACATTTCTCAGCCTTAACAAACAGCTGATTCTCCAACAGCCGCTGGAGAACCTCTCGAACGTGACGGACATGCTCCTGCGGGGATTGAGAAAAAATTAAAATATCATCGATATAAACAAAAACGCTCCTCCCTAGGAGGTCCCGCAGGACGTCGTTCACCATGCTCTGGAAGACTGCTGGGGCGTTAGTAAGGCCGAAAGGGACCACCAGGTATTCGTAGTGGCCCAACGGGGTATTAAAAGCAGTCTTCCACTCGTCCCCCTCACGGATACGCACCAAGTGATACGCATTCCGGAGGTCGAGCTTGGTGAACGTCACAGCTGGAGAGAGGGCTTCAAAGGCGGTGTTAATGAGGGGAAGAGGGTATTTGTTACGGATGGTGACCTGGTTGAGGCCCCGGTAGTCGATGCAGGGTCGCAGGGAGCCATCCTTCTTCCCAACGAAGAAGAACCCTGCACCGACTGGGGATGAAGAGGGACGGATAATACCCGAAGCGAGGGAGTCGTGGATGTATTCCTCCATGGCTAGTTTCTCCGGTCCAGACAGACTGTAGAGGCGTCCCGATGGCAGTTTAGCTCCAGCCAGTAGGTCAATGGCGCAGTCATACGGCCTGTGAGGAGGTAAGGACAGAGCACGTGATTTAGAAAATACTTGCGCGAGGTCGTGATACTCGCTGGGAACATTCGTTAAATCCGGTATAGGTTGCATGGAACAGGGTTTACTGGGCCCCGGAGGGGGTAGTGCAGAACGGAGACAGCTGGCTAGACAGTGGGCACTCCACGCCAGGATGCGACCGGCTTTCCAGTCAATATGGGGATTGTGGAGGCGAAGCCAGGTCTGACCTAAAACCAGAGCAGATTGTTGGGAGTTAATCAGTAATAGCTGAATGGACTCCCGATGATTGCCAGATAGAACTAATTGGATAGGAACGGTGGAGTGGGTAACTAACCCCAAACTCCTGCCGTCCAGAGCTAGAGCTGAAATGGGTGAAGTGAGACGTTCCGTGGGAATGCCGGCCCTCCTGGCGAAGGTGATATCCATGAAGCTGGCGTCAGCTCCGGAGTCAATTAGGGCCGAAGAAGATAGGGTCTTGTCCCTCCAAAGGAGAGTAGCCTTGAACATGAGGCGGTCCTGGGCAGCATGGTTGGGAACGATGGGGCTCGTCAGTACGCCCAGTCTTACTGGCGAGCCCCTTCTTTTGGGCGAATGGGACAGGAGGCGATCTGATGGCCAGGCTTGCCGCAATAGAAACAGGATCTGGTGCGCTGACGGCGCTGACGCTCCTCGGGATTGACCGCAACTCTGCCCAGTTGCATGGGCTCTTCCTCGGACCCGGCCGTAGGCGCCCGAGATCCAGTGATGGAGTGTGAATGAACATTAGAGACGACGGAGGGCGAATGACGCCCGGAACTTCCTCCCCGCTCCCGGGCCCGGATGCGGAGACGATTATCGATGGCTATAGCGAGGCTGATGAGGCTATTAAGGGAGTTGGATTCCTCCCGAGTGGCAAGCTGGTCCTTGAGTTCCTCGCTGAGAGCTTGGCGGAAAGCCCCCTGGAGGGAGGCGTCATTCCATCCTGACTCCGCGGCGAGGGTACGAAACTGAATGGCCATTTCTGCGACACTGCGGTTGCCTTGGCGAACTTGAAGCAGACGCTGGGTAGCGTCACGTCCACAGGTCGGGTGTTCAAACACACGTCGCATCTCTGCCGTAAAGGCTGCGAAGTTGCTGCATAACGGAGCCTGGCTGTCCCAGATGGATGTAGCCCACTCCAGGGCGCTCCCTCCCAGGCTGCTCATAATGAACGCGATCTTGCTGGAGTCAGAGGCGAAGGAGGAGGGCTGCATCCGAAACACTATGTCACATTTAAGTAGAAATTCACGACATCTCCCCAACCCCCCGCGATATAACTCGGGGTGTTGTACACGGGGCTCACGGCTGGAAGTGGGAGCCGGTGCCTCCGGATGGGGTTCGGGAGAGGAAGGAGTAGGGTTGGCTGGAATCCGTAGTAGCGGTTGGTGGAGCGAAAGTTGGGATACTTGCTCCGTGATGCCCCTAACTACTTCCAGCACATCATCCAAACGGCGACCCTGTTGGTCGCTGATCGCAGTTTGGCAGGAGAAGGCGTGGCGAATCTGTTCCAGATCGGCTGGGTCCATATTGTGGGCCAGTTCGTTCTGTTACGATCCTGATACGGGACGAACCCAAGTGCAACGACCAGGAGACAGATTACAGAAAGTGGAACTTTATTAAGCGTTGGGGTGGTCCCAAAGCTGTACACGGGAGCAAAACAGGTTAGTTAGTTAACACAGGATAGCGTCCAACTGAGGACTGCTCCAAGCCGGAGCTGGACTTGAGGAAACACGGAACTGTTCCAAGCCGGAACTGGACTTGAACGGAGGTGTCTAAAACACCGGAACTGGACTGGAACTGGACTGGAACTGGACTGGAAACTGGATCGGAACTGGACTGGAAACTGGACCGGAAGGTCCACTCAGGAAACGGGAACGGCACGGAACTTGTTCCAAGCCGGAACTGGACTTGAACGGAGGTGTATAAAACACCGGAACTGGACTGGAACTGGACTGGGAACTGGACTGGAAACTGGACCGGGAGATCCACTCAGGAAACGGGAACGGCACGGAACTTGTTCCAAGCCGGAACTGGACTTGAACGGAGGTGTATGAAACACCGGAACTGGACTGGAACTGGACTGGAAGCTGGACCGGAAGGTCCACTCAGGAACACAGGGGACGGCACGGAACTTGTTCCAAGCCGGAACTGGACTAGAACGGAGGTGTCTAAAACACCGGGACTGGACTGGAACTGGACTGGAAACTGGACTGGAGCTGGACTGGAAACTGGATCGGAACTGGGCTGGAACAGGACTGGAAACTGGACCGGGTAGCTTGAGTAACCGGGCAGAAAGCAGAGGTTAAAGGCAGGGTGTTGTGACAGGACTGTAGCTGGTGAATGCACCGCCGAGTTGGAAGGTGCGGCGTAGCTCGGGCAATACTGGCGTAAGCCGGCTGGCATGCAGAGGTCCTGGTACTGCAACACGAGTACGGGAGGTACGTAACACGGGGAGGACAAACACAGCTGCGGGAAGACTGGAACTGCGGCGTCTGGAGGTTTTGAAGGGAAACAGGTAAATGCATGCAGCAGCGAAAGATTAGCAGAGATAGCTACCAGTCAGGAAACCAGGCGAACAGGTATGAACCAGCAGGTTCACAAACACTGGACCAGAAACGGGATACGAAACAAACACGGTAGGTTAGTCAACGAACTGGCGCTGAATAGCAGCCAGCCAGGGGTTTAAATGGTGCAGGAAGTGAAGGAGAAAACGAGAAACAGGTGTGATGTTAAATCAGGAGTGATTGCCGAAGCACAGCAGTGAGGAATGTGAGTAACGAGAGGGGCGAGTGATAGGCGGAAGCTAAAGTGGAAAATGAAACCAAAAGTACCCGAGGGAGACGCCCAGTCCACAGCCAGGAGGGAAACACGGACAAGGGATCCAACATGACACGGAAGGAAACAAGGAAAACATGGAAAACGGACAGGACGGGAACGGAACGTTACATAATCTTTGTTAATTAGGTGTTTTTCATGTTTAGAGGGATTATTTATCCTCTTAACCACATTGTCATAAATAGCTATGCATGCCATGACGAATAAAGGTCCCATGTTCACTCATTGTGTTTATTGTGCTATATTGGAAACAATTACAAAAAGAGTTAACCATTTTTTTAAACTGTCAAATTAAAGACTGAGGTATATCAATGGCTCCTAATTGGGTTGTTGAACACACATGGTTTAAGTTCCTTCATAATTCTTTCCTTCAATTTATTAACACAATGCAAGTTTGACTCATTATCATTTGCTTTGTCTTTGAATTTTTCATTATTTAACAAATGGTTAGTTTTGGTGACCATGTGTCCACAATTTCACCAATTAGGATCCTATTGATTCACCTCACATCTTCATTTGACCAGTTAAAGCATTTTCCCTCTCTTTTTGTAATGGGACATTTATTCTTCATGGCATGCATAGCTATTTCTGACAAAGTGGTTTAAGAGGGTAAATAATCCCTCTAAACATGAAAAGCACCTAATTAAGATAAATTAACAGCTTGTTAAAATTCTGGGATTGCAACTGTGGTTGGAACGAAAACCAGCAGACACAGGGGGTCCCCAGGATCGAGTTTGAGAACCACTGGTCTAAGCGCATGGCGTTAAGTGCATTTAGGGCGTGTCCAAGTCCACTTTTGCTGTTTAGACGGCGTGTTTTTTGAGTGCTAAGCACGGCGCAACATCCAAATGGGCTGAACCGAGTCGCTTCGTTAATTATAGGTGTGTCTTGGGCGTGACATGCAATAAACCAATCAAAATGTCATATCCCATTCCCTTTAAAAGCCTGCTTTTCTACCTTGGCGGATTGCTTATATGATAGCGACAGACATGCTTGTGCGTGTTTAGTGCGATCAAGGATGGATCAAAATAATTAGGACTAACCATTATGAGTTCCCGGTAATTTCCGACAGTGCTGTTATTTTACAAAATATATGCGGTTAAATTTCGTTAAAAGCACCTGCAACAGCTGAGAATAAGCTATCAATGGCTTCCATCTCACCTTAGAAAACGCCAAATTAGCCTGCTTTTTTAAGGAATTTCGTTTGAATATGCAATGAAACATTGACAAGCATCAATTCCATGAGGATGGAGTTCTCAAAGTTCAAGCTTCATCCGAAGTTAATTCCCTCTATTCTAATATTGATTAATAACATAAATACCGTTATTTTGCCTTAACGATGACACTAAATACAATAAAGCTTTCAGGCTGGCAACCCATAGGTTCACGCATATTTTCCCTTGTTTTATAATGTCCTGCTTATGGAAATGTGACCAACCTGTTTTACTGGTAGCGTAATGCTTTAAAACAATCAACTTTCCCAGGAAGACCGTGAAAAGTGCGATTTACAGCAGGGGAAACAGACCTGCTCCTTCATGAAGTTAAAGCGGACATGCAGAGAATGGCATTGAAATGATTTGTGTAACGTGCTGCAAATTTGTTTTTGTTATTAGCCTAGACGCAGTTCTCTTTAAAATCATTTTGTTCAGTTATAGAATAACAGGTAAAATCAGCGGGGTTTTAATAAGCTGAGAGTATGGAAATCTTGTCACTGTAATTTAAAAAATATGAAGGACAAAGGTTCAAATTCAGTTAACATGGTGACATTTATCTGTCTTTTAACCGTATAGGCTATCGAAAAAACCTTATGCACAGCGAATCCGCTGTAGCCTAGGCTATTTGAAAAACAATAAATGCAATATTCACTGGACAAGGTTTTGAACCTTTTTCAGTCAAAACCATTCTATTTACTTACAGGCTGTAGGCCTAGAGAGCTGTGTTGCAATGACATCTGAAGCGCATTTTCAGAACTCAAAAGTCCGTCTATTGCAGTGCGCGAGTTTTCCATTAAATGACAATTCGTGCATTAGGCTTGATATAGGTGTTATCAGCTATCGTTTCAATAGATAGCCATTGTCCCGTAACAGAAGATTGTCCCCCCGGAAGATTAGGCTACAGAAACTATTGGCAAATATAGCTTGATCCAGGATAATTGCGAATAGTCTATACATGTAACCTTACACGTACCATCGCACATCGCCTGGATGTTGATGGAGTGGGCTGAAAGCAATTAAATGCGGCATTGCGCATTAGGGACAGGTCTATGTGGTCTTTGGCCTATGGACCCTTTTATTATTATGCATTTTTTGATATAGCCTACACAATAATAATATTTCACATTGTAATCTTGATATTTTAGTCATGCTTGTGCGCGCCCTGTGTGTAACAGACAGGAGGGTGTATGCGCGTTGTGCACACGCCTATGTAGACACACTTATATGCGCTGTTAAAATAACATTTAAACAACTGCGACATGACTTTAGACCAGGTTTGTGGTGGTTTTAGCGCAAGCTCTTTCTGCTGGCTCGAGATAGCAGTACGCCAAAATTGCGTTTGGGTTAGCGCCACTTAGCACCGGGTGTAAGATAGGGCCCCAGGAGTTGTAGCATCACTGTTGATTTTGTTAAAATGGACCATAAAGCAGTCTTGCATATCCACTGTACTGCAGCAGTGTCACTATCTGTTCTCGGGTCAGTGGGAGGACCAGGGAGCTGTAGCAATAATATGCTGTTCACTAGCTCTAGTTCATGGTTAGCGGATGCCAGGGAGAGCCTGTGCAGTGATGTGTTCACTTGTGCGCTTGGTTTTACGCAACTTCTTTCCTCTGACTTTTCCTGTTATACTCTTGGGACCTCTCTAACTTCCCTGCTGCACTCTAGGGAAGATGCTAGCAGCTTGGCAGGGCACCTTTTACAGACCCCTCGTCTCTTCTGCTGTACTTCTGCTGTACTTCTGCTGCTGTGATTCTTTAGTCACTGAACAGGGCATTAACACTGATGGCAATTGACAATGTGATTCCCACACTTTTTATGTGAATTGTATCAGCCTATATCAACCCATAGGCTATACCTATATTGTATTAGCATATATCAGTGCTTCCCAAACCTCCATTTGGGGACCCCCAGCCAGACCCAGGTATTTGATGTGTTCCATCTCAAGCACACCAGATGCAACTAATCAAGGGCTTGATTAGTTGTATCAGGTGTGCTTCAGGGGGAACACATCAAATGCTTGGATCCGGCTGGGGGTCCTTGAACATAATCTCAGAAACCACTGGTCTATATCAGCCCAGGGGTCTGCCTGCAAATATGTTAGTTAAGTGCTGTTGGCATTGTGCATTTTTTAGTCATCTGACTCTATGTACTGTCAGAGCTCTATAACTCAAGAACAAATAAAAGGTGGTTCAAAACCCCAAATGATAAAACCATAATGCTCACTGGTAAAAGGCAAATAGAAGCAGTTTGTACTAGTCATAAGTGCCTCTAAGTGAAGGAATGAAAGAAAGAAGCTTGGTCTCAGCAGATTCTCTACATCTCAGTTATAATCTTTTGGTTCTGGAAATATTATGTAGGCTAGTTATTGCATTTATAATTTGCTTTTGTTCATGTAATATTATTCTATTTTTCTACATGGTTACTGAGGAGTACTATTGTTCATTGTAATGTGCCTTTGGAAACAGTAGGTCAGAGGGAATGTTTGAAGTGAAAGCTAAAATTCACATGTCTTGCTGTTACACTGAAGCAATACGTAAATGCAGGCAAAATGACCAGTGCAAGAATGACTAATTTGTCACACTGATATTAATTATAGCTTATAGAGTGTTCTTTTGGGTGAGGTAGTATCTTTGCATTTGCAATGAAAATGTATCCATGTACTGTACGTGTAGTAATATTTACAGATGAGTGTGTGGCAGAGGGACATTGGCGTATCTCAGTCTTTAAACTATGCTAACAGATTTGTTGAAAGAATGCAATATGAATAGTATGTTGTGAACGGGTAGTGCATGCTCATAGATATAAACATTTGTGTTGTAAGAGCATGCATACCAGAGTAAATACCATTCATAGTATACTCTTGCATAATAAGAATGCTCTACCTGCCTGCAGGATACTAGCTTTGGTCTAAATGTGCCCCAATTATGTGTCCTCATTGTTAACTGTAATGTTTATTTGATTCAAGAAGCTTTGAGAAGCCTACGTTTAAATTTAGCTAAGCATCTCTTTATCTCATTGTACTTTGTAATAGTTAATCAGACAAAATAACATATCTCCCTTAATAAAAATGGCACCAGAGAAGATATATATTTCACATGGTTAATTTGCTTGAAGCCAGTTGGTAACTGACTGGATTGAACTGTACCTAGGAATAAATTACTGTCATTGACATTGACTGAAAATAAAATACTGACATTTTTTCATAAATAGTTTAACAAGTTTAGAAATCACCTAAATAAGCTAGCCAAAGTGAGGGAAAAACTGATTGAATGTAGGCCTGTGTTACTACACAGGCAGCGTGTTTTGGTTGCTTATGGTTGTGATAACCTTGGAAATTCTGTTTGGTCCTGTCAGTAACATCGCAGCTGCTGTATTGAAATCTGATATGATAGTTACAGAAAACAATTGCTAGTGTTTAGCTTTCAGTCCACAAAGACGCCATGTTACATTGTAATACTGTTGGAAATGTAGGCCGCAGGGCTAGGCAGTGAACAGCTAAAAGTTCATAACCTTTGCAAAATTGTCACACATGCTAAAATACTGAGGAAAAACAGGAAGCAGATATTCTAGAACCAAAGGAAACACAAGCTCAAAAAAGGTTCCCCAGTTGGATAAATTTCTTATGTCAGTGCCTCACCCCAAGAAAGGCTGTGGCTTGGGTGAATGAGTAGCCCCCCCTGCCCCACCACCACACTACCTCCACCACTCCCCACTCCCATGTCACTTGCTTCAGTGCTGTGAAAGCACAGAAGGATCATTTCATATGCATTATCATGCAGGTACAAGCATGCAGTTGGCCTCCTGTTAATATGCTGTGGAAATGTTTAGAACCGCAAGCCGTCTCTGGGCCAAAGAGTGCTCTGTGAAATTGAGCAACCAGCAGCAGGCAAATGAAGGAAGTGTTGAGTGCGCTGTGAGCAGTTGGCTCTGTCAGGTTGGAGTCAACTTGGCTGTTGTGAGAGGTGGCTTGATAAGGCTTTATAAATTAGTGAGACAAACAAGGCCATTTTGAGAAGTGGTCAGCTTTGAACTGTGACGTGTGTGAGGCTTCATAGGACCAACCAGACACTTGAACATAAGTGAGCATACTTTATTGCCTTGAGGTAAGGACACTAACTAATTTAGCAGTATGTGTCCATTTTTATTTATGAGGAATGGCGAATTCTTCAACTGAGAACTGAGTTTCAGTTCCCCTTTAACATTTTTAAAGTGATAATGTGCAAGCCGATTGCAAAACCCCCACAACAAATGCATTGTGACAAGCATGGGATGTTCAATTTCTGAGGGGAGGAATCTGTCAGTTGAATTGCAATACAGGAAGAAGCAGTGGCAGCAGTGATGGACGCTTGCTGTCACTAATGTCCATGTGCTTCGTGCCAGAAAAAACAAGTTTGTAACTGTTGTGGATTGCTGAGAATGTGGACATTTTTTGTTTGTTTCTGACTATTATTCATTTGTGTGCTGCTTATTTAAACTTCTATATGAGCATTTGACAGTTGAAGTATGTTGATTAAAGCACAACTGAACTTTGGGTTGTGTAGTTACCTGACCATAATATGAGTCCAAATGGTGGCGAAATATGTTCGTTAGTTACTCTGTGCTCCCCTGGGGTGATAATCCAGAATAGGGTATTTGTCGCTCTCCATTCACTTCTGTAGGGCAGCTAAAGTGGTCTCAAAATTACACTTCTAGCATGTATACGAATGTGAACAAAGTGGATTCTGTCAATACAAACAATAACCAGTCCTTATACGTTTTTTTTTTTTTTTTAATGAATGAAATGGCCCTTTCCTGGCTTTTTCGTGTTTTATTTGGGAACGTAGATCCGGTAGGTAATTATTGCACCAGAAACAGCGTTAATGTGCTGATGTGTCAGAAACCACTCATTGGTCCAAATTTCCATGGAAGCAAGCGTTCCTGGTAGTATATATCTATGGTTAACAAACTGACCTGCCGACATTTTGCTAGTCTTTTCCGGTAGCTTGCTAACAACATTGAAGAAAATAGTACTTTTATAAATCATTTTAATTCCACGAAAAAAAAAACTTTTAGTTTTGGTCATTTATTGTTCACCTGACACTGTCTTTGAGGTTGCTAATGCCTGTGCAATTTTAGAGCCTCTGAGTGTGTCGTAGACACTAGCAGGGATACTAGTGAGGCATCCCTGACCTGGTGAGAAGTGCATGCACTAAAAACAATTACTCAAAGTGTGCCTGGCTGCCGTGTTGCCATCACGTGACTCTCCCAGAAAGGTGGGTGGATGAGTCGGGCATGCTGCCTCTCAGCTGCTGGGAGACTGTTGAAATGGCACAGACCTTTGGCCAACTGACACTGAACCGGGCTGAGCCACACATGTCTCGTGTGCTGGCAGAAGCACTCTGCATCTACTAATTTCATGGCTGGAATTCACCAGCAGGCTGCAGCTGGTGCCAAAAGAACTGGTGAGCATGTTGATACTTGATGGGACGCCTCTTAAACATGACTTATCAATTAATATAAACAATGTGGAGCTTCATATTATTATTAGTAGTAGTAGTTGTAGTAGTAGTAGTAGTAGTGTTTTTATTATTGCTCTTGTCACTGTTATTATTTAGCCTACTTATTTAGCAGACTAGCCGACTGGGGGGAAAAAAACATTGAGATTTGGGGATTGTCTGTTCGAGTGGCCTTATTAGGGGAGATATTAAAGTGACAGCTCACCCCAAATGGAAACACACATTCCTTCTCTTACCTGAGGAGTATTCCAAAAGAGCAGTATGCCACAGAGCAACTAATGGACATATTTCGCCACCATTTGGACTCATATCATGGCCAGGTAACTACATAACTCAATTTGACCTCACAGTCACCTATTCATTTGACCTCACAGTGTCTGTTTTCCAAAGCCTCTGGTTACAGATTCCAGGCTTTTAAGAACTGGACCACAGTCCGAAATTAATGCAAGCCAGTGAAGAATGTGGAAACCTTATCAGCTTCTAAAAATAATAAATATAAACGGAGGCATTAAAGACTATTTGGAGGGTTTATGTTCACAAAGAATCATATCCATAACAATTTAACCTGTTAAAAGATTTCATTTTCATTCGAAACGTTTTAGCAAGCTAACGTTCTTAACTTGTGCACAAACAACATCACCTGTGCATGGAAACAAGACTGCTAGAAAACCTTACTACCACCAGAAATGGCTTGTCAGCTTGAAATAGAGGGAGCAGACATTTTACCTGCATTCATATTTATTATTTTTGATATTTCACAGAGAAATTCCAGTAGAAACTGAGAAGGTTTCCACTCTCCTTTGACTTGAATTAATTTTGGTTACCAGACACCTTGCAAAGCTGATGTTGTCAAGTCAAATGAATACTGACAAGGTAAGGAGGGGGATTTAAAATTTCAATTTTAACTTTTATTTCAAAAATTGAAACTGATTACTTGATTTTCAAGAATTTCCAATGGCAGGAATTTAGCAATATATTGTGAGTACTTTGTCAAGGTCCACATCACATATTCTCACTGTGCTCAAAATGCAAAAAACAGCTTTCTAAATGGCAACATTTTACTGAAAAATGGTTGGCTAATTGTGAATTACAAACCCACTAGTGGTGGCATGTCTTGTTATGTGCAAGAGGGCTCTCTGTCTATCGCAGTTTATTGAGTGCAGTTTTTCTACAGGTATGCTAATCATTACCTTGTTAATCTTTAAGCCCTATTGTCTGCTGTGGGAAAGTTGTAGCTGCTGTGTAAAGAGCGATGATTGATACATCTGAAAAAAGCCTTTCATGTTTTGTGAAACCTTGTTGCAGGCACAGATTTCTTGCATTTTTAGGACTGTGCTGTAATTCAGGGCACAGCCACTAGCCAGCCTCTGGTCAAGCATCCAGGTAGCCCTCTCCTCCTCTTCCATACCATATGCCTGAACAACAGGTAAAACGAGACTTGATTTTAAGTGAAACGGTCTGTAGCCAGTGGGCTAGGGAGACCTTGCCTCTGTGGGAAGTCACTTCACAGCGCTGTCTGATTATTAAAAACATATATAATGATCAGAACAGGTCATTCAACCCATCTAGGCTTGTCATTTACATGCACACTATAGAGTATCCAGAACTGCGTCAAGTCTGGACCTGAATACCCTCAGGATCTCTGTCACTGCTACATGATCTGGCAAGCTGATGTAGGTGTGATTGATATATATCATATATATATTATACTGGTAGCTTAATGCCTTAAAACAAGCCCACTTTCCTATGATTCCAGGGACAACGTGCATCTATTCCGGGAGGGAAAATGTTTTATTTTCTGGAAAAATATGAATCCCCATTTCACAATGCAATCTTGATATTTTTTTTATGCATGTTTGTGAGCGCCCCTGTGTGTGTAATAGACAGGAGGGTGTACACACATTGGGTTTACTGGGGTTCTGCCCCAGCAGAGAATGCTGTTATATATGTGAAACATAAGGAACATCCATCAACATCCAAGCGATGTGCGATGCTACATGTAAGGTTGCACATGTATTTGCAATTATCCTGGGTCAAGCTATGACTCTATATTGGCCAATAGTTCTTGCAATCTTCCGGGGGGAAAATCTTCTGTTAGGGGGCAATAGTTAAAACATACTTAAAAATATTGAGATTGCTGCCGCGGTGGTACAGCGGTAAAAGTGCAGTTGTACTCTGAGGATCGGGGTTCACGCCCAGGTCCTGCCAGATTCGAGCATGGCCGGTGACTAGAGGGAGCAGCAATTGGCAGCTGCTCCCGGGGTGGTGGGAGGGACTCGGTGAAATTTGTTGCGCACACAAAGGCTTTGTGCGAGTTGGATCGCGTTCAGGAGCAAGAGGAGTCGTGCCCTGAAGAGGATGTGGCGCCCTCCTTCCTACCACCGGCTGACGGGGTTGCGCAAAGACGATTTCAAGTGGTTGCTACACAGGGAGGGGGTTGAATTGGCTACCAAATTGGGAGAAAAGGGGAAAAATCATAAATAAATAAAAAATAAATATATATATATATATCAAGATTACATTTGGAAATAGGGATTAATATTTTCCCAAAAATAAAACATTTTCTCTCCTGGAATAGATGCACGTTGTACCTGGAATCGCGGGAACAAGTGAGCTTGTTTTAAGGCATTAAGCTACCAGTAAAAACGTGTTGGTCATATTTCCATAAACAGGAAGCAAGGGAATATATGCACAAACCTACAGTTTGTATATGGGTTCACAACCTGACAGCGTTAGTGTATGTAGTGTCATCATTAAGGCAAAATAACGCTATTTATGTTATTAATCAATATTAGAATGCACGTAATATGAACTCCAGATGAAACTTGAATGTCGCTAGCCGAAATTCATTGCCTGTGATCTGTCTGCTGTGAGAGCAGCCTCATGGAATTGATGTTTGACAATGCTTCATTGTATAATCAAACGAAATTCGTTACACAAGCAGGCTAATTTGGTGTTTTCTAAGCTGAGAGGGAAGCCAAGTTCTGGTAGCTTATTCTCAGCTGTTGCAGGTGTTATAACGAAACTAAACCGCATATATTTTGTAAAATAACAGCACTGGTGGGAAAAAAATCCTGTTTTCCCGTTATTATATTTATGGGAAATAGTTTGGTCGGGAATTACCGGGAACCTGTGCCGGTGTTAAAACCTATGTCATAGTTTTAGCCTGTTAAGTCTGTGTCTGGCAGTTATGGTAGTTGTTTGTCGCCAGAGGGCACTCGCGCCCTTCTCTTTTCCTTTTTTTTTTGCTAGGCCTATTAGGATTATTAGCGCCAGCTAGACGCCTCTATTTAAGTTGGGCATTTGCACTTCTCGGGGCTTCTGTGTAAATGTTCGTTTGACGTAAAGCCTGGTGGTACTCAAACTTCCTGCCACATTCGATACTTTGGTCACAACCGCCATACGTATCGACAACCGTGTTAGGGAACGTGAGAGAGAGAGGAAGGAGGAAGGGCCGATCTACTCCATACGTCTCCCCTCTTCCGGGTACGCCCTCCGCGTCTCCTGCTGTCCGCGATTCGTTGGGCGAGCCCATGCAGCTCGATAGCTCGTCCTTCCATGACACGCAGGAACCTAAGCAGCGCGAGGAGTGATGTCGGTACTGCAGGCGCAGAGGGGACACAAAGACCTAGTCCCCCAAGCTGATGGGAAACGGGGGTCTCACTAGTAGAACGGAAGATACCAGCGAGACATAACAAACTAATCTTCCATACTCTATTACCAGTCACGCTATCCTGGAACAAGCACTCTGTTAAAATTGACGCCTTTCTAGATTCAGGGGCGCTGGATTGTTTTGTGGACTTCAAGTGGGCCAAGGAGTCTGGAATCCCGGTTTGTTCCCTCTCGCAATCCTGTTACGTCACTGCTTTCGACGGTCGCCCGCTGGTCTGGTGAAACAAACGACCAATTTTATTTTTATGCATACACTTCACGGGGGTCATTCGGAACAAATCCGACTCTTTTTAGTTGACTCACCTACCTACCCCCTCGTTTTAGGCCACTCCTGGTTGGTCAAGCACAAACCTCATGTTAATTGGGGCAGTTATGGGGACACTATCATACAGTGGGGCCCTCAGTGTGCCCCTCACTGTCTGTTGACGCCCTCACCCACACCTGACAGTCATGGGGCTGAAGCTGAGCCGAGCTCTATCAGTGATGATGACGAGGGGGATTCTCCGTCCGGTCAGATAGGGTTTTCCTCACCCGCTGAGGACAGGGAGGACAGTCTAGTGTGGGATTCACAGTTTGATTGGTAACCTCTGTTAGATGACTTGTCCCTAGATGAGCTTTCCGATTCTGAGATTTGCCCCTCTAGATCTGAGGACACTAGAATGATAGGAGCGCTGAAATTCCCCTTGCCACCTAATGTGCCGGCCGAGTACGCTGAGCTTGCAGAGGTATTCAGTAAACAGCGTGCCACCACCTTGCCTCACCGAGCCTATGACTGTGCCATTGACTTGTATCTCGGCACAGTGCCACCTAGGGGTTCCCTGTACTCCTTGTCAGCTCCCGAAAGTACTGCTATGAGGGAGTACATTAAAGAGGCGTTACCTAATGGCTTTATCAGGCCATCTAGAAAAAAGATGGGGGCTTGAGACCATGCATCGACTATTGAGGGTTAAACAGTATCACTGTAAAAAACCGATACCTTCTGCCTCTGATGAACTCGGCCTTCAAACGCCTTCAGGGTACATCGGTTTTTACCAAACTCAACCTCCGCAATGCATGTAACTTGGTGCCCATGCGCACGGGGGATGAGTGGAAGACTGTCTTTCAGGAGCTAGTGAACGACGTGCTCAGAGAGATGTTGGAGAAATTTGTTTTTGTCTATTTAGACAACATTTTGTTTTTTTCTGCTAATCTCTCTGAGCACATTGACCATGTCAGGCAGGTGTTACAGGCGCTTCTTAAAGCATAATTATTTGTTAAGGCGGAAAAGTGTGCCTTCCATGCTGACTCTGTTTCTTTCTTGAGGTTTGTAATAATGGAGGGAAGGATCCCCAAGAAAGGTTCAGCAGTCATGAATTGGCCTACCCCTGAATCAGTAGGTGCAACGTTTTTTGGGGTTTGCAAATTTTTACAGGCGTTTTATGTGCAATTTCAGCTCCGTGGTCGCACCTATCATGGCTCTGACCAAGAAAACGGCACCGGTGTGATTCCAATGGAATCCTAGAGCAGAGGCGGAGTTTATGGAGTTAAAGAAGAGGTTTAGCTCTGGGCCCATCCTAATTACTCCCAACCCTTCACTCCCATTTGTGGTGGAGGTTGATGCCTCTGAGTTGGGGGTGGGAGCTATACTGTCTCAATGCTCCCCCCAAGATCAGAAGGTGCATCCGTGCGCCTATTTCTCCCGGGGCTTGATGCCTGCCAAGAGGAATTATGATGTGACCGGGAGCTTTTGGCTGTTAAATTAGTGCTGGAGGAGTGGCGTCACTGGAACCGGACCCGGGGGGAGGACCCCCTAATTGCCTGTTTGTGCCCCTCAGAGTAAGAGCCCAGTTACTGCAATGGGGCCATTTTTCCCAGCTTGCTGGTCATCTGGGTGTCCACCGCACCAAAGATTTCTTAGCCAGGCGGTTTTGGTGGCCTGGGATGGAAAGGGATGTGCGTGAGTTAGTTTCAGCCTGTTAGGTCTGTGCCCGTAATAAGGGGTCTCAGCTCTCGCCCTCCGGACTGTTACATCCCTTACCCGTCCCGAGTCGGCCGTGGAGTCACATCGCTCTGGACTTTGTGACCGGCCTACCCCCATTGGAAGGTGACACGGTTATTTTAGTGATCGTGGACTGGTTTTCCAAGGCAACCCATTTTATTCCGCTTCCCAAGCTGCCTGCTGCCCCGGAGACCGCCCGATTGGTAGTCAACCACGTTTTCAGGGTTTGTGGTTTACCCCAGGACATAGTGTCCCCCCAGTTTCTCCCGTTTCTTGCTTTTGGCAGGATTTCTGCTCTCTCCTAGGCGCGTCTGTCAGTCTCTCATCCGGGTTTCATCCGGAAACTAACGGGCAGACTGAGCACACCAATCAGTCATTGGAGAGCACCCTCCGTTGTTTGGCGTCGTCTAATCCTACAACATGGAGCAGACAGCTCGCATGAACAGAGTACGCGCACAACACATTGCATAATGCGTCCACGGGTCTCTCGCCCTTCGAGGCGCAAGTCGGCTATCAACCTCCGAGTGGGCCAACGAGTGTGGCTTTCCACTCGTGACCTCCCATTACGGGTTGAGTGTCGTAAGCTTACTCCGCAGTTTATAGGCCCCTTTAAGATAATCCGGAAAATTAACCCGGTCACCGTTCACCTACAGCTTCCTCGGTCCATGAAGGTGCACCCCACGTTTCACGTTTCACCGGTACTCATTAGCACGTTGGCTCCAGCGGATGAGGCCCCGCGTCCGCCATGGCTCATTGAGGGTCAGCCGGCATACACCGTGCGTCGTATTCTGGCCAGTAGGTGAGTGGGCCGTGGGGTGCAGTACCTTGTAGATTGGGAGGGCTATGGCCCGGAAGAGCGCTGCTGGGTTCCCTCCAGGAACATCTTGGACCCATATTTGATAAGTGACTTTCGCAGGCGTGGGTCGGAAGGACCATCGGGGGCCGCTCCTTAGAGAGGGGGTCCTGTCATGGTTTTAGCCTTTTCAGTCTGTGTCTGGCGGTTATGGCGGTTACTTGCGCCCTTCTCTTTTCCTTTTTTTTTTGCTAGGCTTATTAGCGTCAGCTGGGCGCCTCTATTTAAGTTGGGCGTTTGCACTTCTCTGTGTAAACGTTCGTTTCACGCAAAGCCAGGTATCGGTATAGAAACAAGGCGACCTCTTTGCTTTTTCAGCCTATTTGCTAACAAAGTAACTTCCCTTTTGGCGTGCTTTAGAGTAGTCCTTATTAGGAGTTTGTTTTCTCTTTTGCTCTCTTTGTTTCTTACTTTGGTTTTTCCTTCCCGTCCTCTCTGAGGCAGTAACCTCTGTTATCTTCTCCTTTGTCTCTTTATTTTTGCTCATTTAGTTTATTGAGCTAGAGGCATTTTCTTCCTTTTTTATTTACTGCTCGAGTCTGTAAGCTTTTTTGTCTGTTTTTGGGTTGCTTGAAGAGTCGTGAAGATAGAGCCTTATGTCCTCTTGTTTTGTTTTCTCCTGCTCTGTCAGGATTTCATCTTTCCTTTCCCCCTATCTGTGGTTATCTCTGTGGGTAACTTATGGATCCCTTTACGGTCACGTCTGGCTCTCCGACCACATCCCCGCCCTCACACCCTAATGTGAAAGATTATTATTGTGTATATGAAAACATGTCATAATGGTTAGTCCGAATAATATTGATCATAATATTGATCCATATAGCCTATTCCTTGCTTGCATGCTTTAACTACACGCATGTCTGTTTTCGCCAGCTGTAAATCGTCTTGCCATCATATTAGAAATCCGCCAAGGTGCAAACGAAGGTGACTTTTGAAGGGAATGGGATATGGCTTTTTGATTGGTTTATGGCATGTTACGCCCAAGACACACCTATAATTAATGAAGAGACAAAGTTCAGGCCATTTGTACCTTGTCTCATACTTAGCGATGAAATAACACACCGTCTAACTAGCAAAAGTGGACTTGGACACGTCCTTAATGCACTTGCACCATGCGTTTTAGACCAAGCACTAAGACCGTGAAGATCAAACCGTGAAGAGCCCCTGGTTTGTGGTGGTCTTAGCACAAGTGCTTAATGCTGTCTCAAGATAGCAATATGCTAATTATCCTGGCCACACCTCATCTTAAGACCAACACACCCAGTTCACTTGCTATGGGCGCAAGTTCATTTGCGTTTTAAACAACGTGAGCGCTGGATGTTAAAATGACCACTGCGTCGGTCTGAAACTAGCAAAGACACTTGCGTTTGTGTTTCCGCCGCTTAGCCCCGGGTGTAAGATAGGGCCCCTGGTTCCAGTATAGCAAACTCCAGATGCTCATTTATGTTGATTACTCTCAATAGAGGCTTTTTTCTGGAAATTCTTCCAAAAAGTTTTTTGGCATGGACGTGGCATCTGATGGTAGATTTGGAGACTTTGTCCCCCAAAGATGCAACTTAAAGGATAAGTTCGCTATTTTGGACCTTGGACCCTATTTGCGGTCTGTCTTCCATGAACCTGACACATTGAGTCCATATTTTCGCTGATCGGTCCAGTATTGAGCTAGCTACAGATTTCCTGTAGGCTCTCACTGGGCTACAATAGAAGTCAACGGGGCAATTAGAAATGTTATGGAAAAACAACGATAAATGTGCTTTTATAGCTCAGTGTGTATTCTTACGGTCTCAGTATGCTCTCCTGTGAAATGTAGGCTATCGCAAACGCAAACCGAACGTTGAAACAACAGTAGCCTACAGCAGAACTGTTTGTAACGCAGTGTTTGTAATCATCATTTGTAATAATTTACATTACATGCGCAACTTCAGCCTCTCTCTCTTCTCTTGCTCTCTTATCATCCATCTCTTGTAGTTCCGTGTCCGTGTATTCTGGCTCAAATCTGTAGCCAGTAACGTCAAAGTCAAAATCGAATTCTTCGTCTTCGTAATCATTATAGTCATCCATCATCCAAGTTTTTTTGTGGAAATTGTAGCCTACGTTGCTGCAGGTAAACAAACGCAGACTGCTCACATAGATAGTTTCGTAAACGGCCGGCACACCTTCCCGCTCCCCCACCCCCGACACATAGTACTCCGCGGGAGCAGCGAAAACAAGCAACAGAGAAATGCTTACTTCCAAGCCATGCCAAGCACGTAAAAATGTTCGGATTGAGATACATTTCACAGGAGAGCATACTGAGACCGGTAACAATACACCCTGAGCTTCCCGTCTCATTTATTGTACATGAAAGCACATTTATCGTTGTTTTTCCATAACATTTCTAATTGCCCCGTTGACTTCTATTGTAGCCCAGTGAGAGCCTACAGGAAATCTGTAGCTAGCTCAATACTGGACCGATCAGCGAAAATATGGACTCAATGTGTCAGGTTCATGGAAGACAGACCGCAAATAGGGTCCAAGGTCCAAAATAGCGAACTTATCCATTAAGTTTTGTAGATGTCCAACAGTGGTCCTTGAATTTCTCTTTGCCTTCCCAACCATTTGCCTTACTGTACATGGCCAAAATGTATTTGCATATTCTACCAGGCAGGATTACCACTGTTCCAGTGGTTTTAAACTTTTTAATTATTGACATAATTGTGGAAATTGGTACCTCTTTTACTTATTTGTTTTTAACTCTCTTCTGACTTGTGAAGATAAGCAGCCTCTTGTTTCTGAGAGTTCTTTGCCTTTCTCCATTTTACATGTGTGTTACCTCATTTTTATACCCCAGTGAAACAGAAAGCCATGGCAGGCCACGATGAGATTCATATAAACTTTTAACTCAATAAACTTCCCCCCTAGTGGTTGAGACGTATCCGTCTCAATTACAGTATTCATGTTTGTCTGAAATTATAAACTTCAGCTTTAAGAAAACCCGTAAATTTTGACGCAGTATTTTTTAAAAGGGTAGCCACTTGCGAAAACCTCAGCTTCTCCAGTTACACTGCAGTGCCATAAAATAGGAGGATGCTATTAATAGCCCAAAGCACTTACGACCCTCCTCTCGCCACAGCCAGACTGTAAAATGCATAAAATGCACCGTTTATACACGCTAAGAAAATCATGTTCACGTATAGAAACAATAATTTTTTTTTTAAACGTTGTGCAAATGAGAATTCGCCGTTTTCCCTTGCTTACTGTACTATATACAGTACGTGATGCACTTTCGGTTTAGAAGAAACCAAATTTTTTTCTCCAAAATCTCTTGTTTAGGAAACCAAGTACTTACCAGTATTCTCAGCGACAGCTGTTTTCTGATTAACCCTGAAGAGTTTATCTTGTTACATTTTGCCAAAGTCCCGTACAGTCGTCATTTCCACAGCGACCACCCGTCGTACTGAAATATGTTTCTGTTGTGTAAATACACACGCGCTTTTGTACGTTTTTTTTAAAACTTATTTAAATACACTAGGCGATGTATGTTATGGTTATTATATATATACTGTATGTCACTATTCTGAAATAAATGTATTCTGTTGCAAATTTCTGAATGATACAGCTTCTTCGTCAATTTGAACTTTAAACCATGGATGTGCAGGGAATATTTTTTGAGATATTGACATTTAAATAAAACTAGTAGAAACCAGGTGTAAATTGCCTCTGGAGGGCCAAAGTAAATAGAGTTAAAGTACCATGTTAATGCAGTACCATGTTAATTTTAAAGTAATAAAGGTGTGAGTAATTGTGACATATATATTTTTTCTTAAATATATTACTTACTTTGAGAAATTGCAAAAGAAAATGATTCTCATATTTTTTTAGCAATATGGTTAATTACTTGCATTATTAATTTTATACAACCTTCTTTGCTCATCTCTATCAAAGATCTGAATCATTTCTGTTATTATAGTTATTATGCGCACAGGAGGCACTAGACTGTGTCCAGGGCTCCAGATCTAGGGGGTTACCATATTATATGTTGAACCAGGCAGTATACTGTTGAACTAAGTCAATTATCTGTTGGATGTTCTGAAGGCTCACTTTATACAACCATATCATTCTGTTTTTTTATTTTTTATAAAGGACATGTGATGAGGTATGTGTTTTCTGTAAACAGGTAGATAACTGAGTATATGGCTGAAATTTCCATAGTGACTGGTATTATAGTATTTGGATTTCACAATTGGCTGTGGGTTACCACTGAGCTGGGGCCCAGTTTATGTGAAATCGATGTCAATCTTGCTTTAACAGGGTGTTTCCCTCCACTCCTGTTGGAGAAAGCCGCTCACTTTGAAACAATGGAGCTCTTCATGATAACAGAGTCAACACTGATTTCTCTCCTGCAGCCTGCAAATAATATAATCCGCCTGCCGCTGTCTGAAAGCTAACAGGCCGACAACATACTCTAGCACGTTTACCTACCTCACAAGGAACTAGCGGGTGGTAGGGAAGGGGGAGGGGAAAGGAAGGGGGAGGGAAGCTAGGCTTCAGGGCAGGGCGTGGGCCACAAACTAGCCTGCAGCTAACTTTTTTGTCTTGTCGCTGCGTGCATGGGCTTCAATCAAAGGCCTGTTCTCTCTCAGGTTCTCCCTCGCCAGCACACATTCTCTCCCCCTCTCTCTGTCTCTCTCCCTCTCTCTTTCTGTGTATATTTCTGAACCAGTTATTCATCCCCTCAGAGTGAGTCAGGGAGGGTGGGGACTCGGAGGGCAGCCGTACCAGTCACACTGTCAGTTTGACTCTCTCGCTCTCTCGCTCTCTCCCTCTCACTCCCTCTCTCCCCCCTCTCCGTCTTTCTCCTTCTCCGCCTTTTTCCCTGGCCCAGCCCTTCCCTCTCTCCCTGTTGGGATCTTTTTCTCTCAGCAGTGAGCAGGAGGCTCTTCCCGCTGGCATCCGGCGACCAGCACTGAGGAGAAGGAGGAGAGGAGAATAGCAGCAGGTGAGTGTGACTCTTAAACTTCTGCTGTGCTCCACCAAGGGAGGTCTAGCCAACTATCACAGTGTGCTTTCACTTGTGTAATTTGAGCACTCTAGCCTTTTTTTTCTCCGCTCTTTAGCTATACTTGTTGAACCAGCGCAACACCGCGGGCGCTTTTTTTCCCAACACGATGTGATCATGTTGCTGTTAGCGTTCCCACAGTTTACATTCTTTGTGTGGGATAGTTCCTTTGCCGTGCCAGTAGCCTCAATGAAGAGTTGGATTATTCCTGTTAGCCTGTAAGATCACTTCCTGGTGCTCCTAATAAACAGAGGGCGTTATCTCTCTCTCCCTCTCTCTCCCTCCCTCTCTCTCTCTCTCTCTCTCACTCCCTCTTTCCCTCTTTCTCCTTTCCTCCCGTGCTCTCTATTTACTTTAATTGGCTCCTGGCACCTTGGCTGCTTTCTCTGTAGATTATTTTTCCCTTCAGTTCATCATTAACTCCTACCTCATGAGGCTTTTTTTCCAGCCCGATTATTCATTGACAGGATACATGTGCTTGTTCACTCTGCTCTGCTCTCTGAAATCTCTCATTTGGACTAGCTTCATTTTCTTTTGTGTTGGAAACACAAGCACTTTGTAGCCATGGTTTCACCATGGGCCTTTTTCCAGGCTTTTGAATTTCAATATGTGAAGTGCACCAGCGATAGTTCGGCGAGCCGTTTCAAGTTTATAGAAAAAACATCCAGAGCAATCTACCCAAACTGCACTGTCTGGATCCTGCCCATCTGTGCACTGAGAAGGTCAGCATATAAGGGCCCGCATCTGATATATTGTGTTGGCTGTAAAATCAAGGCCTTGGCTAAGTACATTATGTGAAGCCTTTTTGCCTCTTTTGAATTAGGACCCTCCCTGGGGGTTCCCGGTTTATTGCAGGGGTTGTTTAAAGAAGCCTCTCTGGAACCATGTAATTTAATGCATGGGATCTTAGACCATAATAATTATAATCCTCAAGGTTCTTTAAAACAGATCAGGATCTTTGCCTGAGACAGGAATCGAGGTACTAGATTTCCCTACCCCAGCAGTAATTGTTTTAAGCTGTAAGGCATGTGAAAAATTCACGATACAAAATTTGAAGGGGATAAATAATTGTTAAGGACAGGACCATATGAACAGAAATGTTTTACAGTGAGAAGAACTCTCATTAACTACAAATAGAGGAAATTACCAAGTAATGTGGAGTACAGAACTTCTTAAAAAGCCTTTTTTTCTATCTGTTCATTCAGAAAAAAACGGCAACATCCCAGGAAGATTGTGGTTTCATATTCAGAGGAATCGGAGAGAATGTTCATTTCTGGGACTTTTGTAGTAAGAAGGAAGGCGTGTTTCTCATTCTGCAGAAGGCTGTTTGGCTGTTGCAGACCGCTGCTTACTCCACAGTGAAATCCAAGAAGGGAGTTTTCTGTGTGTGAAAAAAAGCAAACTATCACATGCATTGCAGCGTGACGTGGATAAGGACGCTTTACTACGACCATTACCGGTGATTAATGTGAAGCTTGGTCATCCCGAAGCATATTTCTAAAGTGATTTATTGCTGGTCTGATGAACATTCCTAGCCAGATGACTCCTCTTTTGAATATAACTCCTTGCAACTGTCCGACTGTCTGCTGTCAGATGAAACTGCTCTCTTATGCCATCAGCTAAGGGATGGCCAATACAGTGAACTCTGGTTTGGTCAGATTTTACAGCAGTCCTCCGAGATTCTGCATGTGCACTATGGGTGACACTGCTACTGCATCCTGTTCATGTCCTGATTTTAGCTGCAAGCCCACGTTGCCACATACTGTTGTCTCTGACGGTTTTCTTGTTTGCCGCAGTTGAACTTTGTTTAAAGGATGAGATTTGATTGTGTGGGTTTTGCACACTATATGGTTGTAAGTCCCCTCTGTGGAAGTGGAATGGAGATGGAAAATCAGCAGTATGGGCAGTGCAGTGAGATCAGGGATTGGGCCTGATCAGACGGCTAACGACAGAAGCCCGAGCATCATCTGGCATTTGAACCTTATCTCCTTCAAGGCTGTTTTCACTGTATTGTGTTTCCCCTCATGCCTTGGTAATGAAAAGTTTTTATCGTCCCTTATTACGTGCTGCGGAGTCACAAGACCAGCTTCTCACATGCAGTCCAAGCCTCGGGCACAGAAGGACCCCCGTACAAAGCCCTCCACAAAGTAGACCAGCCCCCAGGTGCAGGCCCATGCATCTGTATTAATAAAGCATTTGATTTAGCGCAGGGATTTCTGGACAGGCTTAAGTGAGGTTCTTTATTTCCATTGCTTCAGGCCTAGTGAGACACTCTTCTACTTACACATATTTTACAAGAGCCACTCAGTCACTGTCGAAATCTGAGATGCAGGCAGCATCGGATTCTCTTACGCTCTCGTACAGGCCCCTGTGAGTACCTGCCATGAATCCGGTGTCATGTGACAGGCCTACTTTGGGCAGTGACTTTAATGCTAACAGCAGCAGGTTCAAGCATGCAGTCTGTGAGAGTATAGAGCCGGGCTGTGTCCGATTCAGTGCCCTTCCATACTATTGAGTACACCGGATGAGAAACTTAAGTAGGTGAAATGTTCTCTAAGTGTAGTGTACTTAAAATCGCTGGATGATACACTTATTTACGAGTTTTGCTGATAATAGTACAGAGGATATATCTTGCATACTGCATGTTGTGTTCTAATCAGTATGCAGTAAACAGTACACAGTATGCTAGTACACAGGATACAGTAGATAGGGCTCTGATTTGGACACAGCCCTGGTTTTCAGTGAGCTATGGAGGAGGGGACAGGAGGAGCTCTCTGTGGTAGGACATGCTTTGGCTAGCACTGCTGTCTTTGGCATTAATGTAAAATTGTACAGTTTCAGTACCTTTTTCTGTGAAACTGAATGATGAGACCAACAAGCGAGATCCTCTTACCCCCAGCACAACATACCTGCCAGAGTTACACCCAGAGTCTATTATAATCAACCGTGAAACCTCCACCACCCACGTGTGTCATGTCATGTCACGTTACGCTTCGCCCTGCGTTGCTGCTCGCCCTGTTCCTATTTGAGAAACAACGCTCCAGACGTCCTTGCGCAAGTCCCGCCCCCGATGTTAATGATTGGTTCTTTCGTTTCAATCGCGTGATTACTGAACGTGCCTGGTGTAGGTATACAATTATTTTGATGTGACGCAGACACTCGCTCGCGTCCGGTTTGGGGAGGGTGTTAGATATTATTATAAAAAGCTATTCAGCCCCCCCCCCCCCCCCCAAAACCCATCCCAGGTTATGTACTCTAATTCGTATTTGCATTTTTTCTCAAATAAAGATTGTTGTGACTTGTTGCTTAGGTTCCCCTCCCATCCATTGCACAACAGTATGCCGGATACCGATGAAAGACATGCAATTTGAAATAAATTAATTTATTAACAATCTTACTTTTAAGATGATAGCTCTCATTAAAAAAAGTTTTTATAAGTATCTTTTTTGCAGTCTGGCATTAAGCAGTCGCTGCAGGTATGATCCTGGTCCCTGTCATTATTTCAGGTTAACCCGCTAGCTACCGGTGGTGCCCCTGATAAAGTACAAATCTCTAGTCCCAGGCCTATGGTGCAGCAAGAGGAAGAGCACAGCACCCTCTTACTTGCAGTCTATCATCAGACCTTACACTCCCCGCCAGGCCACTGCACTCCCCGGTCACCTAACTGTCCTTTCCCTAAAAGGGCCCTCCTCTCCATCACATCGCTTCTCTATCCTGGCCCCCCATTGGTGGAGTGAGCTCCACACTAAAAATCAGCACAGCAGGGTTTATGCCCATCTCCTGCCGCAGACTGAAAACACACCTATTTAAACTGCACTTTCTAATGCTGAACTCTGGACATCGGTCATAGGTTTACCAGCTGTATCTATGCTAAATCTAAAACTATATTCCCTAACCCATTTGCTTTCTATTAATACGACATTCTCTATTTCTTTATTGCACCTAGGAGGGCATCTAACTTTATGCCGTAAGATTAATGACTACTGCTATCAGTTCCGACCCTGATGACTTAGCAGCTTGTATGTATGCACTTACGTAAGTCACTCTGGATAAGAATATCTGCTAAATGTAACATGTAAATGTAAATGCTAACTGGCCTCCCACATTAGTTCTGAATAATCATGTAATTGTTTATAGACAATGGCCTTGTTTGGTACCCAGCTGAAGTGTATCAGCCCACAAGCAAAAAGTGTTGCAATTCAAAAGTGTTTGCAGAAAGTATCTCTGGGACTTGCATTTAACACTGACTTCCTTGCGGCGTAGTTATTAGGTGCACTTTTATACACTTCCTGTTCTTCTCACGGAACCACAGATGTGAAGATTATGGTTGTAGTGCAACTGCCTGCATATCCGCTTTTGCCAGTGAAGAGGAGATTTCTTTCGTCAACGTGTCACACCAAACTTTCACCCGTTGAATGAATCTTTCTACAACTTTGAAACACGCTCTGCATGACTGGCTGTATTCCATAAACAATCGCTCTGAAACAATGTGCGCTGCAGAATTTGACTACAAACAGCCATTAGTTTGCTGCCCTGTGTCCTGGTGAACTTGTCTTTCCACTGCATGGCTCTATCACTGCAGGAGGCTACTTGACAGGCGTGTTGTCAAAACACATGAGCCGATATGACATTTGAATCCCTTAACGTTCGTCTTTTGAATTACACCAACAATGCTGCTTAAGGTGAAAGTGGCATTGTTGAAGGTTTCCATGTGAACAAAGTGTGGTCTACTGATCCATTTCCTCTAGCTGCATCTGTGTGGTCAATTGGCTACAAACACAAAACTATAATTTGAACTTGAATATTTCTTAAGTGCAACTATTTCTTTACGAGAAGAGTTACATTATAGTTCAAAATCAGGGCTTTGCAGTTGGTATATTTCGGCAGATATTTTGGGTATATTTGTTTGCAGTGTTTCAGTGTTTTTTCATTGGAGGGCTTATGCAGCGAATGACTTCATGAAAAGAAAATGGTCTGGAAAGATTTGTGGCTAAATATGGGCATCCTGAAAAAGGCACACACAGTACTTGTGTTTACTATTTTTAACATTATTGCTGCCATTAAGCAAGCAATTATCCACGTGACAGTTATAATGCAATAGTAAATAATACAACAGTTAAAAAGACTGGACCTTTAAAAAAAAAACTTTTTATCACCTTTATTATTACACAAAAAGTCCTATCAAAATTGCTGGCCTGCCACCATCGCTGCAACATCGCCCCTTGGTTCAGGGGGGCACAGGCGAGCATGTGTGCCCTCAAAAACCCACCAGCTGAGCTGTGCGGCTATTCCTCTGCAGTGAGGAGTGAAATACCCTTTTCTCGACCTCCCTCCCTGAACAACGCTGTGGCCAATTACGCATCACCCCCACAAGCACGGGCTTGATGAGAGGTTGATTCCAGACCACAGGTTGCATCACAGTGCTTTAACTGGTTCCAACACCCAGGAGCACTAATTCTTCAATAAAACAAAAAATGTAAAATATTATAAGCGTGCATGTGTAAGGGCATGAAATTGTATGTAAGAAAAATGCTCAGAGTCTATTGGCTTAAGTGACTGAATAAGATCAGTGACAAAGCATGGGAAAATGCAGAGATATGTGGTCAAACGTCATTATCGGAGTAGCTTACTGACCAAGACAAACACTGATGGGACAGCAGGAACAGAAACTGCCTGGCTCTATTGTCCAAAATCTCATTGTTTGAATCACAATGTCCTTAATTTAAGGTGATGGTTAGTGTCTTGCTCTAGCACTTTTGTTTTGACAACGGGGCCGCCTAACAATGCCACCAGCAGCACAGAGAGCTAATAATCATATCCATCCGGGGCGTTTTCAGAGAATTAATCATAACATTTTAACATTATCTAGAGGTGCTGATGGGTGGTAAAGTCCAGCACTAATCTTAAAGTACTCCACCATTTTGCACATTAATTGGTTGTATGTTTACAGCATGCATTATTGGCAAGAGTACTGACTGAGATTGGCTGTCCCTCTCAGTGCATTGTCAGAACTGTAACCAGGCCAGAATAGGATATTACTGACCAAAAGTCTGATAAAATAATAAGAAATGATCTAAATGGATATGTTGGCAGAGCTGCTATGACCTCAGTTTACACAACCTCTGTCATGGGTATTTGCAGCCCCTGCTGTTTCTGCGGTCGTCTTTCTATTTGGCGTCGTCAGGACGCTCTATCTGATTTTTTCCGCCTCTGTTCTGGTATTCGTATCTTGCCCGACAATTATTCCCTACACCTGTTTTGCGTTTCCTGCGGCTATAAATACCTCAGGACTTCCGCATTTCCGCACTTCGATATTGTCTTTGCTATGTTGACATACGAAGTCGGTAAGGTATAGGAATTTCGGTCGCTGCATTTCTGGTTCGTATGAATAGGAAACGCAGCAAGTCCAGTTATAAGATTTAGGTTAGATTGGTTTTCTCTTTCCTTTCCTATCTTTCTTTATCCTTTATTCTTTTCACCTGTTGCCAGTTGTGTTCAGCTCTTTTGCTACAAGAGCTTTGGCTAACAGGTCTTTTCTATTTTTTTTTTCTACGTTTTATCGAGTTTTGTTTTGTTTCACCACCCCTTGTTACGCCTAATTATTTAGTGCGTGAGGTTCTTTTGTTAGTTATTCTCGCTGTTTATCGAGATCACCTCAGTTTTTGGAGGTTGCTTTGTTTTGCCTTGTGCTAGGGAAGTTTTGCTCCCGATCCTGTGTTATCTCAGTCCTGGTGCGGCTACCTCGTTTTGTGGCGTATCTCTTTAGATACGCTTTTAGAAATCCTTATCGGTCACGTTTGGTTCTCTGAACCTTACACTACCCCTTACAACCTCATTACGAGGAAAGGGGTACCTGTCCTCTGTAAAATTAAAGCTATTGTCAATTCATTGCATTGAAGGTGCTCTGGCCTATACGCACATCCCCCACAAAAATGAAAATGCTAGTTATCACAATTAACAAGACAAGTTTCCTAAAAAACAACCATTTGTCAAGTCACTTTGGAACAGTAACTATTGTTCCCTTGTAGTTGTGTCTGTAAATTCTTGTGTATTGCTTGTTGCTAGACTGAGCTGTCCACCTGTGATAGAGAGTTCTGCCTGGCTTGTATGACCGTCCTCCTCCCTGAATCACTGTCACTCTCAGACAGTCTCAGAGTCCTCTGACCTCATACTTGGCAGCTTGGGGTTTTCCACTGCTGATCGCAGCTTCTCTGTCAGGTCGTTTGGCAGACCGCGCAGAGCTGCGACTGCGCAGACCACGGTCATCCCTCGCGCGTGCATCGCTCCCTCCACGCGTTCTTTCCTATTTTTCCTGTTTTATCTGGGTTTGCCCAACTATTGATTTTTACTGCTGTTGGTACAGGGTGTAGTCTGTATTCTCAAAGGGCGAGTTGAGTGCTGATTGCAGTCCAGGGGTGTCCGTACGAAAGGTTCGCTCGCCTCATGCTGTGGGGAAACGCATTCGCATTTGCGCCACACCTGTGCTCCCCAGCGGCAGGGTTTGATTAGATTAGCTTGTGTCATCACATCTGGAAACTTCCAATTACAGGCCCCTCATCTGTGTTGCGCCCACTGCTTCACATGGTATGCTTGTCCTCATAGGTGATTTATCACAAGGAAGCAGTACTGTTATCAATACTGGTGTTTGTAATCGTTAAGGATAATGAAAATGCCACAGATCAGGAATGCTCCTGAACCCTGTGTACATTGCCGTGCACATAGAGGAGTGGTCTGTCCTGGTTGACAGGAGGTGGAGCCAAAATCTGGGCCATCTACTACCACCACCCTAAACTTGGAACAGTTATATCAGTAAATGTGCTGTGAAATGGCAATCATACACTCATTTTCTACAGGGAGTAGCTGCATGCTCCCTGTAATTGCTTTTGTTCTTCTCTCGTGACAACAGGGGAGAAATACTGTGACTTTGTGACTTTCAGTCAAAGTTTTTATACATACATTATACATTATAGGCATTTAGCAGACGCTCTTATCCAGAGCGACTTACACAACTTTTTTTTTTTATTATCATGTTTTACATATTATCCATTTATACAGCTGGATATATACCGAAGCAATTCAGGTTAAGTACCTTGCTCAAGGTTACAACGGCAGTGTCCTACCTGGGAATCGAACCTGCAACCTTTCGGTTACAAGGCCAGTTCCTTAACCATTATACTACACTGCCGGCCCAGCTGTTGGGTTATTTGTTTGCAGTTTTTGCTGTTGGGTTATTTGTTTGCAGTTAAGTCTACCCAATCTGTTATTTTCCTTATTTTGTCCGTAGTTCCACTCAAAACCCGCGCTTTTCCCCTCAGCATGGATTTTCGTGACATAGTTAGACTGTGTTCAAAAGGTTGTGTTTGCTGACAGCATCACGGTCATGGCTGTAGCCTTTGGACCTGACCGTCTGTTGGAGTCCCTCCCCTTTAGCATCAGGCCATGTCTTCCCTGTGATTGGATCCATGGATTTGCAACCCTAACCCTTGGCCATGCATGATATGGACACCCGTGCTCGTCTCCATTCGACCTAAAGCTTGGACTATAGTTCACTCTCAATCACGGGTTGCACTGAGTTGGGTCCACTAAGTATATAACAGCTGCCTTGTCATATTTCCACGACATTAGGGGTTGTTTCCTGATTTTCATTGACCGTGCACAATGCATGTTTCACATATAAATGTTGTCTGAGTTTTTGAAAAAATGTTTTCCCAAAATGCTAAATCCAGACAAGTGATTATAGACTAGCTGTGCACCTGTCTGTGGTTCATTTGTTTTGGGGATGCCCTGGTGCCTGATCTCCAGACTACGTGGCCCCATTTTTGTGGGCGTGGAAGAAGTGAACGCATACAAATGAGTGCTTCATTCATGCCAGCTGCTTGCTTGCCAGCACATGAGCAGGCACGTGTTTTCTGTGGTAGTGCAGGTATGACAGGGAAGGGCTTAATACAAACTTCAGCATGTGCCAGGAAGTACTCCCTCTTAGTTAACAGGATCCGTACATCTCAGCATCGTATTTGAGTTCATGGATTCTCTTTTCCTGTTTCAGGGATTTTGGTAGACTCTAAAAGGCAGGAAATACCAGGCAACATGATGCGTGAAGTGGGAACCAAAGCCATGGAATTCTATGAGTTCCTTCTGAATGGAAGGGGTGAGTGCTTTTTTCCATATGCTGGGAAACAGAACGTAACGGCTAAGGCTAAATCAGCCACTTAGTGCTTTATCTCAATGCTAAGATAAAGCAAAGGCTAAGGCTAAAGTCAAGTTTGATTGCTCACAGTCATTAACCCCTGATTTGTCCTCTGGATAATTAGTCAATGTGGCATTATTTTATTAATGCTAAATATATGAGGGGTGCCAGTTGCTTCATCTTGCTCTTGCTTCATTTTGCTCTTGTACAGATGTCCGGATAAAGGACTACCCTTTGATGCATGGACCTGGTACAATGTCAGCCATCCTGTTGGGGTACATCATTTTTGTTCTGTATGCGGGACCCAGAATCATGGCCAGTCGTAAGCCCTTCCAGCTGAAGGGCCCAATGATCTTCTACAACTTCTCCTTGGTGGCCTTGTCCACTTTCATCGTTTATGAGGTGAGAGCTCCTCTTCCAGGTACTGTTCAATCCAATCTGTTAATTTATAGTTTACATAAAGGTGCCTAAGTGTTTTCAGTTTTTTCAAAGCCACATTTTAAGTTGATTTAATACTTACCAAAATGAACCAGCCTAATTTTTAACTTGAATAGTTCAACTTAATTACAAAATAATTCTTGGATGAAGACCTACAGTACCAGTCAAAAGTTTGGACTCACCTACTCATAGAAGGTTTTTTTCCATTATTTTTACTGTTTTACACATTTTGGAATAGTAAAGACATCAAAGCTATCATATAACACAAATTAAATTATGCAAAAACCAAAAAAGTGTTAAACAAATTTTAAAAAGTCTTATATTTTAGATTCTTCAAAGTAGCCACCCTTTCCCTTGATAACAGCTTTGCACATTCTAGCCATTCTCTCAAACAACTTCTGTGGTAAACAAGACTCCTGATATCTTATTTCCAGGTACTCTTAGAAGCAATACTATAACCTGGATGGATAACTTGAAGGGTTTCTTCTCCTGACTTATTTTTCCATAGAGTTCAATAGGAAAATTTGTCAGGAGAAACAACCCTGAAAGTGATCCATCCATATCTACTGCATATCTGGCAGAGTGATGGTTTGAGGCTCGTTTGATACCTCCAGACCCTTGTTGACTTACAGCCATTTAGCCAACCATGGGTTCCATACTATTCCTGTGTAATTTACAGCTTAATCTAGTCCCACCCACCAATTCCCATAGAGATCCATTCAAATGCAGTGAGGTTATAGTATTGCTTCTAAGAGTACCTGGAAATAAGATATCAGGAGTCTTTTGATATCCTTTTATACAGAATCATGATGGCATCACCTGTTTACCTGTGGAATACCTGTTTACCACAGAAGTTGCTTGAGAGAATGGCAAGAATGTGCAAAGCCGTTATCAAGGCAAAGGGTGGCTACTTTGAAGAATCTAAAATATAAGACTTTTTTTTATTTGTTAAACACCTTTTTGGTTTTTGCATAATTTAATTTGTGTTATCTCATAGTTTTGATGTCTTTACTATTCCAAAATGTGGAAAACAGTAAAAATAACGGAAAAAAAACCATCTATGAGTAGGTGTGTCCAAACTTTTGACTGGTACTGTATATTTCAAAGAAAGTTCTTTTTTTTATCAATCTGTCAGAAAGTGAAATTGCATGTATTGTATTTGTTCATGGTTTGGAATTTTGAGCCAGTTTCTTTTTATTATTAGCCTGAAATTATGTTGCAGGAGTAACTTATGTTTCAGAGTTCAAATTGTGCATGTGGCAGTTTGAGCTGCCTTGGGATTTTTTTTTAAACTTTTGAATGAGTTACACCAGTTCTAGTCTTTATATTTAAACATATGTAAATGTATCAGCATAACAAGAAGAACAGGCTTTTCTTTGTTTTGCGTACAGTCTAGAGTGAACACTGGGCTAAGTTGGGTCTTGAGAGGTCATATTTTCACTGATTCAGTTATGGACTAGCCTTCTATTCTATCTATCCTTTCCCCAGTTTCTGATGTCTGGGTGGCTCACCAGCTACAATTGGAGATGTGATCCTGTTGACACTTCAGACAGCCCTGAGGCACTCAGAGTAAGTGGAGAGTACCTACCTGTCTGATTTGGCCTTAAATGTTCAAAGCCTTCCACATTGGCTACCTTTTGTTTCAGTTTATTTTAAACAAATGTACAAAATTAGTTTAAAGATATGTAAATGATTTTACTTCATAATGTAACCCTGACAACAGTCCCTGGAGGCATAGGTGGAAACTAATAGGTGCTGGAACACGGCACTCCCTTTCAGGAGTGATTGAAAGGTTTATATCAGAAATGTAAATTTAGTCAAAGACAGAGAGATGCTTCTACATTGGACTGATGTAGAACTGAATGTTTTCAGTTCAGTTTAGTCCTCATTCTTATTCTGGAGTTTCTGTTCGTTGTTCTGACAGATGGTTCGAGTGGCCTGGTTGTTCCTCTTTTCAAAATTCATTGAACTCATGGACACGGTAAGAACAGACGTATTCAATTTTCTTCACTTTCGGTAAAAACTGTGCATGGCTCAACGGTATAAAGTTTGTTACTGCCGACGGCAGTATCCATGAAAGGTTTTTCCTGTTTTCGATGCCTCCTGGTGTTGATACGGAGCCCTGTTTCCCTCAGATTTTCTTTGTCCTGCGTAAAAAGCACAGCCAAATCACATTCCTGCACATCTTTCACCATTCCTTCATGCCCTGGACCTGGTGGTGGGGAGTCTCCTACACACCCGGTAAGCCTCAGTCTGCAGCCCCCATAAGCTCTTTCTCTATCACTCAGAGGGTGAAACATTTGGATCTTGTTTGCTGAAATTAATATATATATCATTTTGTAATCATGATTCAAACCTGTTGCTCTCCTAATGTTCTACCTTTCATGGCATCAGCCTGTATTGCTACTTTTATATGAAGAGACACATGTCTTTTCATCCCTCTCGCTAAATGTAATTTTGCATTATTGGTATTTTTATATTTATTCCTTCACAAACTATTAGACTATTTTCACAATGAGGGTTGATATGGAGTGGCTGTTGACAGTCCCTTCATTTTGGTAAGTAGACACATTGTAAAGGGGTTTGAAGCACTACTACAAAGAAAAAAGGGATGAAAACCTCCCGGCCGTAGCCAAATAAAAAACACCCTTGGAAACCGGGATAGCCACGAAACACGGGCAGAGGAATATGAGGAAAAAACTCCTCGGCGGAGCCAAACAATAAACACCCTAATGAAACGGGATAGCCAAGAAACTGGCGAAAATAAAGAAAGTAGAAAAGGCAAGAACAGGAAAAAAACAAGGCACCTTCGGAACGTGACTATAACGCCCGATAACTGGTGAAATGAATGAAAATAAAATAAGACTCAAACACTCAGAGACAAAGAGAGTAGGAGAGGAAAAGACAAAAGAAAAGTAAGGGAACTGAAAAGCAATCCCCTGAGCTTCAGGCAGTCTAAGGTCTACTGCCAAAAAACAAAAGAACAGATCTTTTTAGGTAGACAGAGAACAACAACTAAACCCTGACATTCGTATGGAAACGAAATTATCTCGAAGCGCCCGGAAGCGGAACTCAGGAGATTAAATACCTGGCGCCAGGTAAGCCAGGTGAAAAGAATAATTACCTGGGTTAAATAAAATCCCGCAATGGAATGCGGAAAATCCGATAGATCGGAAACGTGGATAGGCGTGGAAAACGAGAAATAGGTAGGAGACCATGACACACATTGTACGCAACGGGTGGATGCTTTTGCCCGTTCTTTCCGGGTCTACATTTCCTTCTTTCCCTTTGCCTAAATTAACAGGATTGTCTATAGAGGTAACTAAATGACCCAAGAGATATGTGCTGAAAGGGACACAACAGGGATTCACCCCTTGTTAAATAACATTAAAGTGATGGACAAGGGATTCTAAAAACTTCAAATAACCACATTATATCACAGAGGGATGTATCCACTACACACCCACCAAATATCTTTTCAAGAAAGTGTCAATAGGTATATTAATATACAGCGAGCACCATAATTAATTGGACAGTGACACATTTTTTGTTATTTTGGTTCTGTACTCTAGCACTTTGAGTTTGAAAGGATAAGATATCAAGAGTCTTTTGATATTGTTGGGTCACAGACATCAGGAAGTCATGGCATGCAAGGGATATTCAACCAAATATTAAAAATTATTACTTTGTTCTACATTATGTTAAACTGTCCAATATTTTTTGATGCCCGAAAACGGGAGGGACTATGTACAAAAGGTTCTAGAATTTCAAAAAGGTTCATCCGATATGGATGAAAATACCCTCAAATTAAAGCTGACAGTCTGCAGTTCAACCTTGTATCCTTTCAAACTCAAACTGGTAGAGTACAGAACCAAAATAACAAAAAATGTGTCACTGTCCAATGAATTATGGTGCTCACTGTACATCTCAAAGTCAGCTAATAAACTCAGTTTTGAAAGGACTCAGGATTGTAGGGGTGTGGTCTAAATCCACACCTTCAACCTGAGTACATGTTTTTTTTTTTACGGTCTATGTCTATGGTTTGAACCAAGGGGCCAAGACTGGGCTTTCGCTTTGAAGCTCACTTCCTGGTTGGGCTGGGAGCAGCAATTGTGCCGTTGCTCACTAGCGCCACTGCGATTGGCTCCAGTATGGGTCTTTCACCATGTAAGTCAATGGCAGCAATGTGGTCAAAATACTCAGTCAATAAATTTTTCCCACAAAAAAATGTAATTGCAATAGGTGCCTTTCCTTCATCTAATGCCTCTGCATCTGCTGATTTTTTAAAATATTGTGTCGTTTGGACAGGGTATTAACATTTGTTCAGGACCAATCAGGGGGACAGGTTGAGTCCTCTTCGGCTTCACGGAGTAGACACAGTTTGTACAAACGGGCAGTGAAAAAGACATCCGGAGCCTCAATTCAGTTTTTACGAGGCCGTGGAAAGCCAATGGGTGACGTCACAGTGGCTTTATCCATATTTTTATACAGTCTGTGGTTTGAACCCGGCGAGGAATTAATGCAATCAATTCAAAGCTGCTGTCACAAGATAAATATCACACGCAAGCTCGCAATCAAAGTACTTAAACACTAAGCAGACTTAGCTTATTGCAACCGTTTGATCTAACGTTAGTCTATTTAAAGCAAGCTAAATTGCAAGGCTAACGTTCCACCAAATGCACGTTCCACACAAATCATTACACAATGGTAAGTTTTATTGAGTTTTTTATTATTTTTTATTTAAAGGCCCACTCATTAATTTAGGTTGCTAATCGAATGAAAATGACGTGCATGGCAACTAAGTACTTCGGTGGATCATGGTTCTCGTAACGTTATTTTATAAAAAAATATATTATTTTTTAAAAATATAGCTAAAAAAATTATTTGGACCAGCGAGTTGATAGCTAAGACAAACGACCACCGAACTCTGTATAGTTTGGTGCAAACGACGCGTGAGTGTTGAGTTCGTTTCCATGATGATGAGCTGTGCAAGGAGCAAGCTAATGTTATCAATGGAATTGATTCCTCGTGCTTTATTGGTGCTCAATACATACCTTAATAGCCATAAATAACGTGGTCATAAGCTTATTATGGATTTTCCTTGTCCATCACGTTAAGCAACCTTTCTCCTGGATTTTGGGTACTTCTGGTGTATGCTCCTTTGTTTTAATGTTGATAACCTTGTCAGAACTGTACCTGTAAAGCAGTCAATGCTGTTATTGCTACCAGTTCTTCTAATTTGGTGACTATGCCCAGTGTTAGCGGGTAGAGAAGGTGATCACATTTACTTACCTGGTTTACGATCACTATTTTGGTTCATTCTGGGGCTGAATTTCAAAATTGATACAGTTCACAAAATGGCAGTCAAGTTCAGAAGTCTTTTAAACTTTGTATTACTAGTTCTTTGCTTATGCTCTTTTGCACCATGATGAAGTGTAGCACCGCACCATGGCCATCTCTGATACTAACGGCCTCCTTCACATTAGTTAATTTGGTCTAGCTCTGTAATGAATATACTTCTGGATAGACTAGCACTCTCAAAATCCACTATTGCATCTCAGCCTGCGACAACCACTTCAGTGGGGAGATGCACCCCATACCGCGAACATAAATATACACACATGCATGCAAAAACACACTGTTCTTTATGCCGTTGTGTAATAGAACCATTTAGCTGACTCCAGGTGCTGGTCAAAGGAGACTGTTGCTCAATGTCTGTAGTTCAATGGACAGCTGCAGACATTTGCATTGCTGAACTTAAATAGTCTTTAAGTTCAGGGCATCGGCAGCTGTCCTTTTTTTTTTTCAGACCGTCATCAATTCTTTGGTGATATCCCCTTATTCAAAATCTGATATTGAACCCTCTTATTATTGGAATGTTTGTGAAAAAAAATCCTATTTCAATCTGTCTTCATGAATAAAGCAACAATGTGATAATTTGTCTTTATAGCCAGGTCACTTTGTCTATTTTAGTGAAGACACACAGACGGCTACAAATTTCTGAAGCGAAATGTTGTACGTGGACACTTTTATTTTTATAAGTAGCTAACATAAATCCCCCTTGTAGTGGGGTGTCAGTGTCAAATTCAGACCAGCTTTTTGGCAGAATAACATTTATCCATTTCACACAACATTTCACCACTCATTCCTGAAGATTAACACTGCATTAACACCAGTGCAGCAGTGGATAAACATTATTTCTTTGCTAGCTATGGAAAACACATGAATTGGGATACTTTGATGTTTTCCATGGGTTCACTGAGAGGTTTCGACAGTGTAAATTGATTATTGGTAGCATTATTGTCTAATCATGACTTGCACCAATTACTTCATGCCCACCCAGAACACCCCCCCTCCCCCCCATTTTGAAGCTCCTTTAATGCAAGTAGAACCAAAGGCCATCATTGTGTCACCAGAATGTGAGAAATACTGTTTGCATATTCTTAAATGCTTAATAAAGTCTTGCAAGGTTGCCACACTCACTGGGTTTTCAGGTTTCAATTTCTTCAAGGTTGTCAAAGTGAGTCACTGCAATCAAGAACACATTATTGCCTGGACTTTTTCATGTGTGCAGCTCTTTCTCAGTGTTTTTTTTTGTATGGTTTAAATGCTCACCACAGGTGGAATGGGGTCCTTCCATGCCTTGATCAACTCTCTGGTCCACATCATCATGTACTTCTACTATGGACTCTCTGCTGCTGGACCCCGCTTCCAGAAGTTCCTCTGGTGGAAGAAATACATGACGGCCATTCAGCTAGTATGCATTTTTTTTAAACATATGTAGTCACTGGAGGGTTTTCATTTTCACTCTGCTCATACCAAAGGTTCAATCCAAAAATAGCACACAGTGCCTCTGCATGACATGAAGTTTTACTGAGACTAATTGGTGCAATGGCCTTTCAAGAGTCTTGTCCTAAGCACATACTGCTACAATGCCAGTAAAGACCAATATGCACATTAGGGGGTTTGTGCTATTGACTAAACATTTGTCTGCTAACAATGATATATGTCACAATTATTTTTTTTAATTCCTGTGCTTGTGAATTAAAAGTTCAAAGACAACTATGGGATTTAAATTCTTAATAAATTCATAATTAAGCATGTGCAAGAATGGCACAACTGAGCCAAATTGATAAAATGGGCTGTGCAGTGTGTTGCACATAATATGAGGCCTGACCTGAGCATATCAAGATCAGAGTATCTTTAATTGGACCCTCCCCTGGATAAAAATTGAGAGAATTGAGAAATAAAAATATTTCTCATTTGGTTCCTGTTTCAGAATAGTTTCATTTTTTGTTATTCACCTTTAAAAAGGATGTGAACATTGTTTAAAACACAATGGTGCGAAGTCTCCCTTTTTGAAGGGGCGTTGACTGTACTTGGAATCCAGGAGTTTGGTTTTAATGGTTGTTCATTTACATTAATGTACTTGAATTTGACAGAAGGCCTTGGTTTCAATTTTCAAATCAAGACAGTGATTGTTAAAGACACACCCCTGGATACCAAAAACAGCCGTCTGCCCGCTCAAACTTGTTCGAGTTTGATGTGCTAACAGCTGTCCCAAGAGTGTATATTATTATTGTGATCAAAACCTTTCTGTTGTTTTCTGCCCACCTCAATCATTGACTGTTGTCACTTTAACTCCCTCTCCCCAAGGTCCAGTTTGTGCTGGTGTCCCTGCATGTCACCCAGTACTACTTCATGGATACATGCGACTTCCAGGCCCCCCTGTTCATCCACCTCATCTGGATCTACGGCACCTTCTTCTTCATACTCTTCTCCAACTTCTGGTACCAGGCCTACATTAAGGGCAAACGGCTGCCCAAGCAGGCGGAGAAGGAGAAGCAGAATGGCGTGGCCAGCGGGTCCACCTCGGTGGCCAACGGCAAGCACCTGGAGAACGGGACCGCTCACCATGAGAACGGCAGCGCCCATAACGGAAAAGTGAAGGAAGCCTAGTTCCACAGGAAATGAATTCACAAAACGTATCAAAGAGAACCTCCGCAAACACCACGGAATCCAAAGTATGTTTTGTTTTTTTGTTTCTTTTTCCAGATAAAATGTTCTTATGCACAAAACATGGGGAGATGAAATTGTCATTGGTTTCAGCAGTTGGTTTCCCCTGCGCCTTCTTAATGGGGAATAGAACTGTGGAGCACAATGTATGAAGAGAAGACCTCAACTGAAGTAATCTTCACTGATGGTGCCCTTGAACCCAGGGTCAAAACTGCCTGTGTTAGCTCCCTTTCACCTCTCACCCCTCCGCCCTCCCTCCCCAGAGCCCTACATAACCTCTTAGGCAGGCATGACTCCCCCCTGTGGACGGAGATAAACCTGATGAACTTGAACACATTTGTAAATAAGGTTTTCACTGTCAAAACCGGTGGGACGGGTGTGGTCGAGACGGCCTAGATTTTCCTACTGTATGTAAGTTAATTTAATTAAATGCAACTACATTGAAATAAAAAAAACATTTTAAAATAAGTGACTGGGTCTTGCACATTATTTAAAGCATCAATGTTCTGCCATTTTGGATAGAGCTTTGGTCAAAGTTATGTGTAACAACCACCCAAGTTGCTTTTCAACATTTCACTAAATTGTGATATTTCCTAAAATATGTTGCCTATATTTTATTTTTCTTATACACGTTTTCTTCCCAAGACATGGTTTGTGAAGATAGAAAAGTTGTCAAAGTAGATGTGCCCAAAAAGATCTATCACAGGCAGTTTTGATCCCCATCTGGATACACTGACGAGTCCAATATATCCATATAAAAGTAATTTACCTGCTAACATATTTTAATGAAAATGGTATGTCCTGAAAATGGCTTAGGAAAATGTTGGAAAAATAATTGCACTGCATGTTTGGTCCATCAGCTTTCAATAGTACTGTATGTTGGGTTGTTTTAAAAATGACAAAAGTAAGGTTCCATTTCAGGTCCGGAAAAAATGCAAACGCCTACTGACTCATATTCATATTCACTGAAACTCAATATTTGTGTGTTTTTACTTTTCATAATTAGTTTACTTCAAGAGTTAGAATTCCAATCAGTGAAAGTGTTCTTTTTGATGTTACCCACTATTAATTAAAAATATCATGGACTCTCATTGTGTCTTACTGTTCCCTACAGCACACCCAAATGATTAAGAATGCTGCGGTTCAGTCACCAAACACAATAAATCAATTCCCCAGATGTACATTTCTTGAGTTTTTAAAGGAATAGTTCCCTTTCTGGAGTTTATTTCTTGTTGTATTATTTCAGGTTTAGTGTATGTTTTCAATTGGCCCAAATAGTTTTTGTGTGTGATGAAGGATTTATTAGTTTTGAATTCATATTAGACTTACAGAAGTTTCTCATGGCCTGGGAGCATCACAACGGCTGGTATAAAGGCATCAAATGGTTTGTGGTTTAAAACAAGAAAATACAATTCAGGCAACTCCAAAGCAGCTTCTACAGCAATGTTGTCCAGAGGTTGTACACTTTTTTAGAAAATGCATGTAACCTATTGGAACTATTTGCTATGATGCATGTAGTCCGGGACATCTGGCAGGAAAGAATTGGCTCGGCTTCCTGTACCAACAGCACTACATGTGGAGAGACGCACTTCCAAGCTGCAACCAATCAACAGGACTGGTTCTTGTGCAATTCCAACCTTCGGGGGAAAATTACAAAATTCTGTCATGTCACTTTCACCAACTGCCTTTAGGTAGGCCAGATCTACTGGATGGCAGCAGGCCAGCTCACCTTCCCCCTTCAACCTCTCAGCCTCTGTGTTGCAACTTCTCATCCGTATATTCAGGCATGAATAAATAACATTCGGCAACATAGCAGAAACTCTTCTGTTTCATAGTCGGACATGATCGTAGCTTCAATTTCAGTTTGTACATAGTTTACTTAACATTAGGTATGCACGGCCAATATGGTAAGCTACCCCTTAGCCAGGCCAGCTGCACCTAAACCACACCTCTCTGGTCCTTAACCTTGGGAGTGAAGTGAACTGAGAAGACAAGAAGTACCTTCATGAAATAAAAATGGATGTTTCTGCTTGTAATTGTGTGTAAATAAACTGAAAAATGTCCATATGTACAGCCTCTGGAAACAACGTTGCTGCACAAGCTGTTTTGGAGATACTTGAAGTGTATTTTCCTGCTTTAAATAAATCTCAAGTGCATCAATGTAGGTCATCAGAAACTTCTGTGAGTTTTTAAAATATACTTCATTGCACACAAAAACAGTTTGGGCCAATTGAAAGCACAAATCAATTAATACCACAAAACTCCAGAAAGTGAACTATCACTTTAAGACTTAGTATTTACATTTTCTATTTGTGTCTGGGCACATACTGTATTTGTTCTCAATCCCCGGGCTTCTGGACCAGCCACCTTGGTAGGTATAATTTGTTAGGCTTGGTGTGTCCCCAAAGTCTGACAGTAAATTGTTTAAAAAAAGGTGGGACAAATGCCCAAGTTAAAATCAGATTTTTTGCTTTTGTCACCAATTCTTTCTGCATATACACTAGGAGAATGGTATATGGGAGAGGATGTTTGAACTTTGAGGATGTACAAAACTTGGTCAAAGCCAGTGAACCACAAGTTTTTATTTATTTTTTAGCATACCTCTAAAATTGAACATGCAACGAAGGAACACAGTAAAACACTGCCCTCTGTTGGTAGTCAGAATTGTGAACTCAATCAAGGTGCTAAATGGTTGAATTCTAACTGGCAGGTAAGGGAATTGTATATCAACATATATACATTTTTATGGTATGCTGGACAAACAATAATTAATTTGTTGCCATCCAACCAAGGCATTTGGCATTCTACTCATTACATTGTACATCATTTAACAGACAGTATTTCCTTGTAGAATGACTTGAAAAACAGAAAATACAGTTTATATTGTTTCCAATATATAATATTTGATATGAATATATGTTGTTTCTCTCTCAGTTATATCCTGGAAAGTAAATCCATTGCTGTGAAACCAGTGGATTATTGCAGCTACACTGTAGTTACCAAATGATAATTGATCTTTGTGTAAACATACATTAGGGTAGTTTGCCAAAATAAAAGACTATCTGCACACTGGCCTGGATTCAATTTGTATTCCTCCTTAACTTTAGTCTAAATGGAAGTGTTTGTTTTTCTTTCATTAGTGAGTTAATTTTGGTGAGCCTGAAACTAGCCGCTATCCATAGAATATTGTGCAATTTGTCATGGAAACTCAACTGGATGACAGAATGAGGAGAAATGAAAGAAATTATTTAGTATGTTTCATGTTGTGTGCTTTTGAAAAGATGTATACAGTAATGTCAACAACCACAACTGACTGATAAGTTGTTATAATACTGGAATAATTGTAGGTAAAAATGCATTTCAATATAGAAAGCAGGTACTGGATACATATTTTATGTTGTTCATTTATTTTATTTTGGTAATGTTAGTTAAGACCCTGATGGTCTAGACTAATGTGATAAACCTCTATGTGGCTCAAGAATTAAAAATTATTTTCACCACTAAATGAGAGGAAACATTAAAATGAGAAAAAGTCAGGTATCAAAGAGTTGATTCAATTCATATTTCAATATCAGCAGTTTATGGAAAATTAACATTTCAGCATATTTCACATATCAAGCTGAACAGTTAGGTTTTTGTCAAAAATTTGTCATTATTATGGAAACATTGTTTCTTGTGTATTGAATAGAATTTAAAAAACCTGTTTACACTAACATAGATGAAACGCAAAATAATTATGTGGCATGAGACGTACAAATTCTAAAGCCTGATATCTCAATAATATACAAATAGAAACCTATACTTCTAAACATTCAAAATATCCATCCCAAAAGAGGGACTCCTTGTTTGATCACGCTGGCATTGCATTAAACTATTATTGATCAAAATGTTTTGAACTGTATCGTATCTTTTCCTATAACCACTATGATGCAGCCGTCGGGTACACTTTAGAAGGAAACTATTCAATATTACTTATCTACTATAAAGACCTGATTTCGTATGTCACCTCCTATACTGGATTTAGGCCACTTAATTAAATCCCTTCAAATGCCTTATAAGATTTAAATAAAAGTCAGGCGAATGGTGAAATATACCAGGCACTGTGACTGCCAAAAGAACCACTCATCTCTCGGTTGGAAGCTCATTCTAATGTTCATTCCGACTCACTTCACAGGTGATTTGAAAATGAATCTGTTGGGAAACAGACAGGCTTTATTAAAGATAGTAGCAGAGGATCTGTAGTGTTTTAAGACGCCACAGGTGGATAACACACATGCAGCTCGTATATTTTTCCCTGGCATGTTTTTTTCCACCCAGGAGTAAGACCATACCATTTATATTCTTATTTCTATTTTACCTCCCTTTTTTATCTCAAAGTTAAGTCTTCCCATTATGTTTGATATTGAAGAACTAAGTTAAAATGTAATTGAAAAGCATTCTGTATGAATTTACAGTTCCTACTTGATGAACAGTTCTGGCCCATTAGATTAAAGTTGGGACTTCATTAATTGAAATGTAAATTTAATTAGATGCACTAGGGAATTTTAATGTGAAATGCATTTACATATCCTGTGATTGGCTCCAGTTTGTTTCCTCATTTCTCTAGAGGGAGAAAACTACTCTGCTGCCCGTAACATTTTCAGGAGACAAAAACCAATGTAGATCTGCAGCAGTAAATGCTAAAGAATTGGGGGAAAGGCCCCAGGCTAGGATAAATGACCAAGACCTCAATGTAGGCGGGGCCTCAGGGTGGGTGGGAACTACTTATGGACAACTCAGTGAAGGGTATCAGTCCCACCAGAGTCACCATCTTCCCTGCATGGACTCTAGAGACTGTTAACACATCTGTAGAGAGTGAGAGGAAGCTTATAGACATCCTTGCACATGTGACGTCCACACAGCGCTCCTCCAGGCTCTGTACTGTTTGGTTCTTTGACCTAGCCAAACGAGGCAGCTGAATTGCACATATTAGGCCTATTTCTCTGGAGACCAGGCTCGGCAGCGGGAGACGGTCGTGCTCGGGGGAGACACCTGCACTCTATTCACTCCACAGGGGGCAGTTCTTCAGCATCTCTCACAGGTAGGCTAAGGTCTGCGCAGGACTCTTTACACTAATAGGGTTCCAGTCTAAATATGAAACAATGTGATGCAAAGTTATTTTAGATCAGATTAAAATTGAAGAGGGGGGGCGGGGGGGTGTCTTAATGGTTCTGGGGTGTGGGACTATGTTTTGTTTCCTTCCCTCAAATCATATATGTATATATTTAGATGTATATACACGCATCCTAACTAGTTGAGGTCCTGAGTAGAAGGGTACCTGAAAAATTTAACTAAAGCTTGGAAGACTCATAAGGTCCAACACACACCTTTACTGTGTAGAACGGACTGTTTTGATCATAATAATGGTGTGTGTCAGACTTGCTTTCAGTTTTCTCTAACCAGCGACTCCTTCAAACTAGACCAGACTGTTCCACTTTCATCACATGATTGTGGAACAGAGCTATGGAGTACATACACACAATAGATCCAACAGATGAATTTCTCATTTTACTACTGTATTTGTATGTATGTGACTGAAATGTATGAAAATGGTGCAACTTCAGTTTGGACTTTTGTAAACACAGATTTCGTATTTGATTGAAAGTCTAGATGCAGATGACACACACTGGTAATTTAGCCGAAACAGTATAGTGCTGTGTTTTAGCACTGCATGAATGCATTCCTGCCTGCTTCCAATATCATTGGACTGAAATATGCCAAGTATGCTGGCAGTAAACAAGATGCCTATTCTGCTGTGTTACGGAATAGTAATTGGAGGCAGCGACCGAACCGTTGGGCAGCCTTCAACCAGAGCAACATGCCCACCCCTCCCAGAGGTAAGAATCGATGCTGTGATCAATGCATTCTGACACAAAGACACAACAGATAGGTGCATATAACACGTGTCCAGAGCGCAAACAGTATGATCAACAGCAATGTCGTCAATGACAACAACATGGCTACGTTCTCTTCAGTCAAGGTTACTTCCTTGTCGCCTCCAATAAATATTATTTTATCTGTATTTAGACGTCTCTGGTGGACCACCAACAGACACATTTCAGGAGGACAGTCCTTGTAATAATGTATTTTTAAGGAATCACTATGAGCTATTCTGAAACCAAGGCTACCATATTAGATCTTGATATTGACGACTATGCCAACCAACCTATTTGTTTGTAATTGTTTTGGGTCGTGGCTTTAGTACACTGGATGCAGAGGGATGCACTTCTGATGATCATCTCTTATGACAATGCTTTATAAAATGTGCTAAAGCTAAAAACCTAAATGGTGGCTGTGTCACATATTTAAATTTCTCAGATATTGTCTTGTACTCTGAGACTGTATGAATGCCTTCACCTTTTTTCTGTGTGTACTATTTCATTTCTAGCAATGGGAAGTGTATCCTCACCCAAGCAAAGTGCAGATGCCCTGCCAATATCAGCTACACCAGGTACATGAATCTCTCTCTCTCTCTCTCTCTCTCTCTCTCTCTCTCTCTCTCCAGATATATGTGTTTGTTTGAAACTTTGAAACAGAGCAGATGACAACTCCTCTGTCTCCCCTTATTTTCTCAGCTGTCCTTCCCCAGCCGAAAAGCATTCTAGAGGCCTTGGAACAGAGAATGGCCAAGTACCAGGAGGCTTACACTCAGGCTACAGCCACTGGGGATGACCGCAAGGCCAGAATGCACGAGCGTATAGCCAAGGTCAGAGACTATAGGTTACAGGTGAAGGCTATAACAGATCTCAGACCTGTGAGGTTAACTCACCCCCTCACCTCTCAACACTGTCTCCCCAACAGCAATATCAAAGTGCCATCCGAGCTCACAAAGCTGGCAGAGCTGTAAACTTGGAAGAGTTACCTGTTCCACCTGGTGAGATGCACCCCTGCCAAGCGAGAACTGTCCACTTCAGCTTTTGCAGTACCTGTACAATTCAGTTAAAATGTTAACATTTATAAGTAATATATTCATGTGTGTATTTTCTACTAGATTTTGCTAATATAATGAATCTATATTATCTATAATCCCCAATTACTTACTAACACTTTAGTTTTGTCCCTCTAATAGAATAAATTGGCTCCCCGTAGGCGAATTGAACCCCGGTCTCCCGCGTGACAGGCGGGGATACCACTATACATCCTAAAGCTAATTTAGCATTCAAGAATATTCAATTACGGCCTGATGCGAAAGTATCCATTACAATGGATTTTACGTTTGCTGGACCTTAGTGCCACTCGCAAAAACATCAATTAAATCATTAATGCTTATTATGAATAAGTATCCATTAAAATGGACTTTACGTTTGCTGTACTTTAGTGCTACTCGCAAAACAATCTATGAAATCGTTTATGCGTATTATGAATAATCGTAGATCCGCATATTGTCGGTACCTGTAAATATCTGTAAAATGTCCTGATGGACCATTCCTGTTTGATTGTCACTGTTAATTGGCTGTATACTGCAGGCTTTCCTCCAATCTCTGGGCAGGAGAAGGAGAGAAGTGAGCAGGACTTCTCTGGAGTCTTGGAAGCTGCCAAGAAGCTGGCGTTGGAAGAGGGCAAAGGGGATGATGATGAGGAAAAGGTCAAAGAGCTGCGTGTGATCGGTCATTTTCATGAGTCCCGAGACTGTCAATCTGTTAATGTCTAGTGAAACCCTGCATTTATTTACTGTCACGGCTAAAGGTCATATGTATAGGTATTCATGAGCAGACATGTTTGTATAAATATTCATGCAGAATGACTTTGTTTCTGACTGATTGAGTGCTAAAATGATTCTGCATACGTTTCTAGTATAAGACTCAAACAAGCATCTTACGTCATAATGTCTTATTATGCTTAGTTTTCACAAAACTAATTTCCCATACCCTGTCCCCCCCCCTTCAGAAGAAGCCATTGGTCAAACAAAAGTCCAGGAAGCCGATGCTTGCCGTATGTCCTATGGCACATGACAGTGCTCCGTCTGCAAAGCAATCCTGCATCGCCGTCCTTTTCCAATCAAGCGCAAAGAATGGCCGGGAGGAAGGACTTTCCTCAGAAGGTCAGTCCTGCTGTACACAAATATAAAGCCCATGGAGCAGTGCAGTACAGTACAGTGTAGTCCAGTGCAGGTGTCTGTGGCAACTTCATTTGGCATTACATGTCAATTAACATGTCTGTTCTTCTAGTCATCTGAATTTGTCATCTATTTCAATGTTCTGATTTTAGTCAGTTATGAGTATTGTGCATGTCCCCTATAGAATACGTGCCTTCACAGTTAACTTTGAAAAAATATGTTAAATTGGGTGTGAGCGCTTGCAATGAAGCACTGGATCTACAGTCAGTGTTTCCATGAGTGCAGTCACCTTGCCATGTCAAATAACTTAATGGGTCAGTTCATGCTGACACACTTTACGTGAAGACTAGACTGGCAAACTATCTAGCTAGGAAATGTTTGAGCTACCTCTCAGGATAATTGCTCTACTTAATGTGGACATGCTGCTTGGATATTGATGTAAATTTCATGCAATTAAATTGTTCATTCTGAATCTCATGTCCAGTAAGTTCTCCAATGGACTTTAATCTGAATTATTGACACAATTATTGAAACAATTTTCAGATACCATTCTTCATTGACATGCAAGTCAACCTAACTATCTTGTCATTTGTCCACCATCTTTGATTTGGCTCTGTCTTGTGAGTGCCAGTAATGGACGCCCGTTAACGACACTTCCTCCTCGTTCCTCAGCCCATCAGCAGCGTGACTTCCTGGATGGCCGCGGGAAGCAGAGCATGAAGGTGGGAGTGCAGGCCAAGCAGAAGGACGACCTGGAGCAGGACAGGAATAGCATACACACTGTCAGTGGGAATACCACTGATGTCACCAAGGAGGCTCTGTCATTGGTCAGATATCACCTGGTTCTGGGGACCAATGGGGCTGGGGATATGACGTGGGGCTGGGGCCCTGTTTGAGAATGTTCCATTTCTTTAGGAGTTTCTTGCTCTCTTTTTCCAGGTGCCATCTCCTCCCGCAGATGAAGACGATGATTTTGTGGTAATTAATCACATTGATGTCCAAATCTCTCAGAGGACTGACCAGGTTTATTCTCAGCTGTCCGTGCTGTTGAAGGAACAGTATGAGGTGGGGGCCAATGCACCTAGCTATTTGACTAAATTAATAATCATTTTTGTGAATTGTTCTTAGTTTCTTTGAAATATCCCATTGAGTTACATTGAATAAGGTAGGAAACACTCTGGAAGCCAATGGCGAATTTCTGGGAGCCAGTCATGAATCATTTCCTGTTTCCACTTTCAGAAATGTGTCAATTATTCCAGCCAGTTCTCCCACCTAGGGAACATCACAGAGACCATAAAGTGAGTATGACATCAAGGAGATAATAGTTGGCAGACCATAAATAAGCAGAAGTGCAAGGGCAGACAATAAGGGTTGAGGATTTTGTTATTGGGTTATGAGGGTTTTGTTATAACTAAAAGAATGTGGCCAGTCATAACCTGAATTCTTCATTTTCACCAACTGTGTTGTTATAACAATTTTGTGCAAGCCACAACTGCCAAGCAGCACAGTAGGAGGCTGATCACTTTAAAGTTGAGTACTTGACTGTATCCCTGCTGCTGTGTGATGCACACCTCACAATCTACGTGAAGTGAAGTTTAGTTACTTCACAACTTAATATGAACCACCAGCATTCTTCACACATCTCTTGCTCGTTTTCAAGTGCGCTTCTGTGTTGTACTCAAGTGGTTAGGTGTTCTAACAATAATTGTCAATAGTAACACCTCTCCAATTTGCATCTTCACTTTATCTGTGTCTGTCTGTCTGCAAATAAGCTTCAGTTGTATTAGGAGAGGACACGTGCGATAATGTTAGTGAAAATACAGCCTTTGTTTCTTTGTTTGATTGTTTCTCCTCTCAGGTTTGAGAAAATGGCGGAGAGTTGTAAGAAAAACATGGAGACTCTGGAGCAGTCACAGGCACAGGGACGGGACCCCCCAAAACACTGCTTTGAGGAGAGGACCTACAGGACCACCAGGTGGCCATGAGGGATTTTACAGTTTGGGGTTATTTTAGGGGCCCACACTTTTATCTCCTACTGTGGATGAGCAACATTCCTCCTCCTCTTTGTCCTTCACACAAAAAATCACTTTACACTTATAATTTACCCATTCCTTACAGAGGCACAGAGATAAAGGTAAGTATAGTAAATCCTTTACCATAACACTGATGTTCCAAGCTTCCTTTCCTTTTAGTCTAAATTAAACACTTAAAGAGGGCAATTAAACCACTGTTTCTCTACCTTCCGCAGGATCTTCCCAGAACTTAGCAGCACAGAGATGGTGGTGACCATTGTGAAAGGGATGAATCTACCAGCCCCTCGAGGTTACGCAACACTTCTGAAATTAATTTCAGTGCAACAGAAACAGGCTTCAAACACATGGATTCTTATTGTTATGATGACCATCTCTCTGAGAGATTTGTCAGTTTTACCACATATGAAAGAAATCAGGGAAACTGGCTACAGATAGCTAAGCCTGTAAATGCACTTTCTCTGAATGCAGGTTGAGCCCTATCGTCTAGCTTTATCGTTAAGAGTCTGGGCAATGCCATTAGATGACTATGACCAGGATTGTACAGCACTGGAACACAATGGGCAATTGGGGGGTGACTTAATATGACAAGGGTTACTGTGTTCCATATGCACTGATTCACTGTGTTCATAATGTTGATGGCTTGTATGTGGAAAATAGTGCTGGGGGAGTCCACCCAGCTGTAATTAAGTCGTAGTGGCATAATGAGAGTATAGTATAACAGCTGATTTCAGATGTAGTAAAAGGGGGACTTTCTTTTTAAATAGGGGGACTCCTTGCCAGTTAATATTGTTCTGAGATGACCAAACTAAAATATACTGCTGTTTCTGTTTAGGTCTGGCAGCTCAACACCTTAATGCCTTTGTTAGATTTGAGTTCCAATATCCCAGCTCGGTGAGTACCTAAAATATTAACTTTAATTCCTTAATTAGAATTGAAGCCTTTGATTCTTTAGTTAGAATTGAAGCCTATTCCTTTTCTAACAGCCCTAAAGATATGGGTAAGTATAACACGGTTATGTTTAATTTATCTCTCAACGTTGCATTGTTTGCACGTTTGCTCATTGGATGCCCTGATCCAGGAAAGCTTTTATCAATTGCTCTTTGCATATGCTCTATTTGATCATTTCACAGCTGTATGATTAGTGAAGTCATCTAGGTCTACATTTTTACACTTTTTATGGCACATTTTAAGGAAAGAGTTGCGTACAGTGTTTACACTTCTGTCAAATGACCTTCACATATTCAATCACATTCAGTGTTCAGTGTAATTAATCCCCCCCCCCCCCCACCCCCTAATAGGAACAACCTCAAAGCCATAAAACCGCAGTCATCCGGAAAACCAGCAGTCCAGGTGTGTGCACTGATGACGTGTTCCATGTGGTCAATTGCACAAGGCAACTGCTCTGTGAGGTGGTGATGCAATAGGTCTGTCCTGTTTGTTTGTCTTTCTTGTCAGAGTACAACCAGAGCTTCACACTGACCATCAACAGGAACCACAGGGGCCTCCGGAGGGTCATCCAGTCCAAGGGACTCAAACTGGAGGTGGTGCACAAAGGGTGAGTGGCCAAAAAAATGTCCTGGCCGTGCTCCACACACTCTCAATGCTCCATCTGTCCAGAAGAATGCTAAATGTTTTCTCCATACCCCACAGGACAGACAATGAGGAGGAAAACTAATTTAACAGTTGCATGACTTTGTGTGTGGGTGTGCGTGTGTGCGTGCGTTTGTGTGTGTGTGCATGCGTTTGTGTGTGTGTGCATTTGTGTGTGTGTGTGTTTAACTGAAAAGCTGAAATTCAGTCAAAACAGTGGGATGTTTGTTAAAAAGTGAGTTGGGGTTCTGCCTGGAAAATGTTGTTCTGGAGACTCATTGCTCTGTCAGGTGACCTCATGACATTCCATGTTCTCATGGAATTCTACTGGGTGGGTCAGAAAATTAGGCTTTTGGGAGCACAAGTGTTTTAGTGTGACCCTAGTTGGTATAATATGTTGAATGGTTTACTAATACTGATATGAAGTGCAGGGTTTGTGGATGGATTATATCAGGTTCGTTTGGGTAGCTAGCTGCCCCTGCAGTTTTTAAATCCCTACTGATCATTTTCAAATGTTTGTTTGGACTCTACAGTACTACTGCCCTTACCTTCCCTTCTTCAACACCTACCTGGAGCTCATGCTCACATCTGCCTAGAAAAACAAACACAATTTATATTCATTTGTATTCAAACTGTAACAGCACTGTTTAATGAGTTTTTTTGAAAACGCGGAAGCATGAACATGGAAACGATATGTTTGAAAAGTTGCTTGTGCCGCATACAGCATTTTATTTACATGGCACATATCCAAGTCACACCCTGAAAGCATGGCGTCTTGACTGACAGGGGCTTCCTGAGGAGTGACAAGCCTGTGGGCTGTGCAGTCCTGAAGTTGGACAAACTAGAGACGGGGAGCGAAATGCGAGAGATAATTGAGGTAAGAGACTGAACATTAAATACAAAGCCTAGCCAGGGTTCAACTGCATTTGGTAATAAATGCTTTTTATCGATATGAGATTTGCACAGTAATTGGTGTCTAACTGTATACGGTTTTCATGCATCCCCCATAATTGGATAATTACTCTCCTCTTGTGGGTGTTTAATGGTTGATGTCCTGCTACAGTGGCTCATACATTGGCTCTGCCTCATGCGAGTGAGATATCTGAGAACGTGGCAGTTGAACTGTTTGTCCAGGTCACTGAGGGGCGGAAGACCACCGGGGGACGTCTGGAGGTTCGGGTGCGGCTGCGGGAGCCATTGAGTGGACAGGACCTGCAGACCACCACAGAGCGCTGGCTGGTCCTAGAGCAACCCCAGGTAACCGTCCAGTAGTCTATTCTCTCTCAGTTTAATTCTATTGGATGCAGGCAATCCAGGCCGCCTTCAAAACACCAAATCAACATTTTATAAAGCAAAAGAAATCCTTTCTGGCCTAATGTTCCTCTTTTTTGTCATAGGTTCTTTAAATGACTGTTTCTGAACAATCAAGGTATGGTACAGCATGATCCATTTATTTTCCTTAATTTTGTAATTATACAGCATTTTTATTGGCATGAGGAACAATGGTAATAATTTTAAGTGGACCCTTTCAGGTAGAAAGATGCCTGGTCATCCAAAAACAAGAGGAAAGCAATAGAAAACTTGGAGGACTCACTGAATGTTAATGTGCTGTTGGAGCTTCCCTGGTTCTGGCAATGGGGCATAATGTGTAATGAATGCATCCCCTGAGTCTCATTGTGCCTGTACTTAGAAAGATGCACAAATCTAGTTCACAACAACTGGACCCTGATACAAGAGGCTGTCTCCAGGACATTTTCAAAGCAGGTCAAAAGACCATTATACAAAAAGTCTGTACATTTTATTGTGCCATAAACCACTTACTGTACATTCCAAAATACACTGCCTGGCCAAAAAAAAAGTTGCCGTTGCACCCGTCATGCATAGTGCCCACTGTACAAGCCTCTGGAGGCAGTGTTATGATCTGGGGTTGCTTCAATTGGTCAGGTCTAGGCTCAGCAACATTATGCAGCAATAAAATTAAGTCAGCCGAGTACCTGAATGTACTGAATGATCAGGTTATCCCATCACATTCCAGGACGACAATGCCAAGATTCATGGGGCTCAAATTGTGAAAGAGTGGTTCAGGGAGAATGAGGAATCATTTTCACACATGAATTGGCCACCAGAGTCCTGACCTTAACCCCACTGAAAGTCTTTGGGATGTGCTGGAGAAGACTTTACGGAGTGGTTCGACTCTCCCGTCGTCAATACAAGATCTCGGCCAAAAATGAATGCAACTCTGGACGGAAATAAATGTTGTTGTGACGTTGCATAAGGTTGTTGAAACAATGCCACGACGAATGCGCACCATAATCAAAGCTAAAGGCGATCCAACTAAATATTAGAGTGCAACTTTTTTTTTGGCCAGGAAGTGTAGTTTTTCCCCCCATGAATACCACATTGCTACATTGCTATGTTTGGTATTTGTGTGCATCGTTTATTTCCTATATTGAGCTGAAATGACTACACAATATGCTCATACTCATATTCACTACTGAAATGCAATTACGGGTGTATAATGCTGTCTTATTAGTATTAGCTAATATAAATGTATGAACCGAAATGTATGTCCTTACAAAACTGGATAGTTTGCTGCAACAATGCCAAAGGTTTGCCGCAGATTTGCTGGATGGCCTATATTTTTGTAAGTGTGAACATTGTAAGTGAACACTAAACATTTTTACAATGTTTACTTGCCAAACTGGCAAACAAAAGCACTGGCTGAAAAGTGTATGTTCCAAAAATGTAAATGTTAACGTAACACAGCCTGACTGGTACTGTATAAGATTGTAACTTTGCTCTAGCTCTAGTGGTTGTTTCTTACCACGTAAAATTCTGCTGTGGCTAAAAGCCTCTGCCAAATTACTAAATTGTAATCTTCTATCCTTTTCCCTTTCATTTTACTCTCAGCCTGTCTCCTCTACCCACTGCTACTCCCACTGTATGCTGCAATCTCCATAGTCTCTCTCTTTCCATCCTCTCCTCCAGTGTCACTACATCAGTGGGCCTTCTTTGTGACATTGCACGTTTGTATTCCTGTGAGTAACGTGGTGCTCTCCACTTTTACTCTGGATAATAGCATCTGCAGAGTGAACGTACCGTAATTAAGTTTTTCCACGCTACTGAGTGGCTTATTAATTATGCTAGATATTCTTGACTATTTATAATAACCGTCTTTGCAATTGCCTTGTCTGTTATGTCACAATTTAAATCAATATAAAGATGGTAATCTGCACTGGAGGGGTTCTGTCTGTTTTGTGTAGCGCAGCCAACATGTCACTGCATGTCAGAGAAATGGATTAAAGCGTCTTAAAGTGGGATAAAATACAGACATATGTATAATGTAGAAAGCTACCTATAAGTGTCAAACTGGAGAAAACATGCCTGGTTCTCATCTAAATTTACCCTTCATGAAATTTCAAATGAGCTATTAGAACAAATTAGAAAAAAGTAGGTCATGTGAAATAAAGCTGGTTGTTTCCCTTTTACTTATATAATGAAATAGAATTTCAAATAAAATAAAAGTTTATTTCTGTGTGTATCCTTTATTTAAAATATGTAAAGGAACCACAGCAGGGCTCTGCAATGGGACTGGGACTACCTGAATAGTTGTGGTCTCAGAACAAATTTAATCAGCTGCAAGCAGTAAAGAGAATTCAGGAGTCATGTAAAATGCAATAATTCAAAAATCAATATAATATCTGGTAATGTTTCTTCTTCCTTTCCTATCAGTCAATCTGACTTCAGTAAAACTGGCTATGAGTCATTCTAATTCAACAAAACAGGATGCATTTTCAGCCAAATGTTTTATTTTACAACGTGCCTCTCTAATGCCACTCGTCTGTTGTAAACTGTCAGCAAGGTGCTTGATGATATCGTAAATTAAGTCTCCTTGGAAACATGAGGTGTGCTGCGTGTTTACAGGCAAGACCTCAAAAGGATACAATAGGAATAAATTCACTCTCTTCTATCCCTCCACTAAATATAAATTTGGATTTCATTTATATTAATGTTAATACACATGACGCGTTCAGTACCTTCCATCTAAACTCTTGTGTTGTCAGCTTTAAGGGGGCACGTCTGTAGGCATAGCTCTCATCTGCAGGGTTTGTGGCTGACCGGAGAATGTACAACCAGGTAAACAACTGTAGCTGGTTTGTAGAAATGGAGCTGGTTTGTGTGTCTATGTTTATAGAAGAGTAAGAGATTAGCAGTCAGGCCAGTGCATCTGAACAGATTTCTGCATTGTCTTTGCCAGCACAGATCGCAGGTCCAGCCAGAACTAGAGGTGACCTCCCTCATGTTGCCTGCAGAGTAAACCACGCACTGTCCACGCCCGCATAAGCAGCCTGCCTGCATTACATGTACTCGGCTTGTACTCGCTACTACTGCACTTTTTACGGCCTTTTCAATGCCTTGATGCAGGCTATCAAATTACTGTGAGCTGGCATGGATTCAGGCACATATTGCAATTAAAAAAACTTTTTTTAATGAAAAGGGTTGAATCATCACTATCATCACTACACGTTTTATTTTATTACCTCACGGGAAAATAAAAGTTATTCTATTCTATTATATTCTATCACGGCCATATCAGGACCAGACTGCTAATTGCCTAATTGTTTTTGTTGTATGATATGACACCTCATATTTTACCTCTTATCCAAAATTTAAAAAGCCATTTACAGATTTTTACAAGTTTTATTATACAGATACAACAGCGTTCAATAAAGAATACTGTTTTTATTGACATATTTGTAGTGTACATTACAGGAACTTTTTTGGCTTAAAACATTGATTTTCTCCCTTTTTTGTTGATTGTTACGTTTGAGGAATTTTTTTTGAATCCAGTTAGTTCCATGACAATTTTCGGTTTTGTAGAAAGGGATGTTAAATTGCTCATAGTTTTAATGGAGGAGAAAAACACTATCGAAAAAGAATGTTCATAACTAGACTTTTCCACACAGAGCTTCTCATGGGGTTTGGTGTGGAAAGAAACAAAGTGCCGGATTTTAAGGGCGGGAAGCCTCAGTAAAGTTTCCTGTCTGACTAGACTCACTTCAATGCCTCCTATATGAAGAGAATCTCAAAATGAAGAACAAATCTGAACTTCTGCACAAAAAGGCAAACTTGATATAAATAAAGCAAAATGTAAATAATGCAGAGCTGAGTGTCTCCATGAATAATGAAGGGTCTGAAATCAGTCATCTGTAACAGCACGTCCTGGTTAAGAAGCCCTTGCTCTTAACATTATGAACGCTTTCCAAATAATGTAATCACTTGCCTACCACCGAAAGCAGCAGAACAATGATGTGGTAAAGATAAAAGGACTACTTTTCACTGTTGTGCGTCTCTATTTGGGGACCAAATATTCATAACTATCCTATAGGCTAGTTAAAGATGAACATATGGCTTGCATATAGTAGTCCTCAGCACTTTCTACATCCTTGAACATTCCAGAGAACCTCATGATACATTCTTGTCCCCTTATAAATGCTATCACTACTAAAATGACCTTGAGTTTTCTCAGTTTATTATAAAGCATATGAAATGATTAATTTAAGAAATACTTCCCTTCCCTGACAGTTTTTTTTCTCAAGAATGGCAATATATCTCCCAATATATACATAAATCTTGAGATGCCTTTGATGCAAGGAAGTTCTTTTAAGAAAACACTTAGGAATATCTGTCTTACAAATTATGATTTTTGCCATTTTTCAACGTAATGTACAGGCTCTCAACTCAACCCTTAATGAATAAAATCATAGTGTTCCTGGTAAGAACAGCCTTGTAATCACAGCCATAAAGACTAGCTCTATTCATGAGTTAAGCATTTTGTAACAGTAAAGACTTCTTTCTGGGCTTCAAAACAAACAAAGTATTTTAAAATGTGCATCCCGCTTAGCGAATAGCGGATAGCTTAGCTGTTTATGTTTATGTATTCCGGAGTGTTGGCAGTGTCCAGGGCCAAAGTCATTCAGCACTTCACAAGTAGGCCCTTACATATTGGCAAATTCTGCCAGTGGTTGTCCATTTGCTTGTATTTGCCCAACTAGTGTTTGAAATGAAACAGGGTCGCCCTGTTAAATCGGAACTGGTTTTATGGGCACAAAAAGATCCAGTTAAATAACTACAAACAAAAGTGATAGGTTCAGGAAGGTGTTGGAAGAGGTTGCGTGAAAGACAGCTTCCTTGCTGATGTCTAATCCCATCAGGCTTCTGAGGGTTCACCCTGTTTTGCCTGGGAGGGAGACCTTAATAATTAACACCCCAAAAAACATTCTATTGCTGCAAAAAAATAAAATAAAATATTGGTCACACCAGCTGACTTAATCACATCCTTCTTTCCTCTTCATGTTGTGGCTCAGGATCCATACATTTCAATGCACTGTCAGTATCTCCTTTTTAAATTTGATTCAATATTTTGGCTTTAGAGGAAGTGCTAAAACCAGTTCCCTGGTTGACAGTTTGACAGTGTATTTTCAATACTGGTATTCCTGTATAAAATGAAATGAAAAGCTAAGTTATGGAATGAACCCAGAGGCTGGTGCACCCAGAGGAAGACCACCCAAGATGGAGGGGGGGGGGGGGGGGGGGGCACCGTAGGAGCGGGCAGTCCCACATCACATCAGAGGCCATGCTCAACATCTCACCCTACATACAGTGGTGTTCAAAAAAATAGCAGTACAACATCAGTAACCTGATGAACCACTGTTATTAGTAGTAGTGATATTTCTGCATGGCAAATAATTGTAGATGTAATAGTGTAATAGAAAAACAACAGACCCAACTGTCATGACATGCACGCTGCTTGTTCTGAGTAATTGACTCATTCATTGAAAGGGGCGTGTTCAAAATAATAGCAGTGTGGAGTTTAATTAGAGAATTCATTCATTCTGTGACAAAAAACAGGTCAAACAGGTATTCCACAGGTAAACAGGTGATGCCATCATGGTTCTGTATAAAAGGATATCAAAAGACTCCTGATATTTTATTTCCAGGTACTCTTAGAAGCAATACTATAACCTCTCTGCATTTGAATGGATCGCTATGGGAATTGAGGGGTGGGACAAGATTAAGCTGTAAATTACACGGGAATACTAGGGAACACATGGTTGGCTAAATGGCTGTAAGTCAACAAGGGTCTGAGGTATCAAACGAGCCTCAAACCATCACTCTGCTGCCAGATATGCAGTAGATATGGATGGATCACTTGAAGGGTTGTTTCTCCTGACAAATTTTCCTATTGAACTCTATGGAAAAATAAGTCAGGAGAAGAAACCATTCAAGTTATCCATCCATATCTACTGTATTTCTGGCAGCAGAGTGATGGTTTGAGGCTTGTTTGATACCTCAGACCCTTGTTGACTTACAGCCATTTAGCCAACCATGTGTTCCCTACTATTCCTGTGTAATCTGCAGCTTAATCTAGTCCCACCCCCCAATTCCCATAGCGATCCATTCAAATGCAGAGAGGTTATAGTATTGCTTCTAAGAGTACCTGAAAATAAGATATCAGGAGTCTTTTGATATCCTTTTATACATAACCATGATGGCATCACCTGTTTACCTGTGGAATACCTGTTTGACCTGTTTCTTTTCACAAAATGAATGAATTCTCTAATTAAACTCCACACTGCTATTATTTTGAACACGCCCCTTTCAATGAATGAGTCAATTACTCAGAACAAGCAGCGTGCATGTCATGACAGTTGGGTCTGTTGTTTTTCTATTACACTACTACATCTACAAGTAAATTATTTGCCATGCAGAAATATCACTACTACTAATAACAGTGGTTCATCAGGTTACTGGTTAATGTTGTACTGCTATTTTTTTGAACACCACTGTACAGCACAGTCCGCTTCTTCACCAGATCACCAGATTTAGAGCAGGTGGAAGTAATTTCCAATAATCCAATACTGAGAATGCACTGATCAACTCATCAACTCACTGGATCAGCATCTGCTCTGAACTGATACTGATGTGAATAAAGCTATCTATCTGTCTAAAGTGGGTCACAGCTTCTAAGCGCAATACTGCCTTTTCGCTCCAAAGGGACCTGTCCACATGACCGTGACCAGAGCTTTCCAAAAGTAAAGCAATAAACTATCATCTCTTCAAAATAAATAAATGAAAAAAAAAACACCTGAAGCAGCAAAGACACGCTGACCAGTACCTTCGCCATCGCAACAGGACCTACTGACCGGTCACCTTCCAACAGAGGAGGTCCTTGTAAAATTGTACCCTCTGTCCTGATGGACCTTTTACCGCTGGTGTCCTGATTGGCTCTGCACATGACGCCCGCCGGAGCGCCCACGCTCTCTTCTTGCATGGAGTAAAGCATCGTGTGATTGTTTAATAAAGCTACGAGGTGAGACTGGAGGCCAGAAGAACCGCTCTTCTTTAGGAATCCCAGCCCAGGCACTGAGCACAAGCGTGCAAATCGATCAAACGGCACCCGCCACCCCCCCCCTCCCACGTCGATGTTTAGTCCCTCCCTTTGAACTGGAAGCAGTCCCCCGATGCTGCAGAATGGCACTCGGCTCTTCTTCGGCCGAACACCCTCACCCGCACGGAGGTTCCGCAGCCACGGGCGGGATTGAGAGGGTCCCGCCGGCGCATGGGTGCTACAGAGAGGTTTCCGGCACGGCGACCCCGCCGCTACCGAGAGTGCACCGCGTCCGCTCCCGTCCCACAGTGGAATTACGAGAAGGGACGCCGCTGCAGCGTGGAAGCCCGTGAGGATGGTGTCTATTGGCTGCCCAGGCCTGGAAAGTTGTTGGATATGGTGCATAGAAGATCCGGAGGAGTACGTTTTCAGCACAGCTTTCAGGCTCTTGGAATTGCAGATGATTGGGCTGGTGGGATGAGGCAGGGGAGGGTAAAGAGGGAAGGGTGATTGACATTATCCTCTTTGAGGAGATGATTGGATGACGGTCCACCTTTAGGAGACTCGTGGATGACACTGTCCTCCTTGAGGAGATGGGTGGATGACGGTCCACCTTTAGGAGACTCATGGATGACACTGTCCTCCTTGAGGAAATGGGTGGAAGAGATTGTCCTTTTTTAGGAGATGTTCTCCAGGATATAGAAGACAAGCTCCATGACCACGGGTCCCTCGCTCAGCTGACAGGCTCCACTATGGATCACTGGCACCAGGGCACTGTCCAGGTCTTTCATGTACTGAGGGAGCAGGGGCTGTCCATTACTGCCTGCTAAGTACCCCACCTGGAACACACAATTGGGCTGTCACACTCACTATAAATCAATGGGTGGGCCTCCAAACACTAATGGCCACAGAAAGTTGATTTAATGTGACATATTGATGAGCAATGCACCTAAACAGGCTGTGTTTTAACTGTAGCCAAGATTCAGTGTGTTCAGCAGGTCAGTTTCTTGACAGAAAATGTAGGAGACAAATGGGACAAGGCCAATAACTAAGCAAGTTACTGTAGCAAGACTATTCTCCCTCACATGAAACACTACCACTGTTACTGTCATGTAATCAGAACAAATACAAATACTTTAGGGTCATGCCACATGCAGCACAGAGCTGCTCTCATGGCAGCTACCCAAGCACCACAAGTGTGTCCTGTGCATTGCAGTAAAGTTGAGTTGACGGACAGTGAGTTTAACCCTCACCTGGTCGGAGTCCAGTGTGACACGTAGCCCCAGCTTGGCTATGCCATCTTCTTTCAACAGCTTGAGGTGAGGGCACAGTGCTACACAGAAAGCTTTCGCTACATTCTCCGTCAGATGGCTGTGGTCAGCAGGGTCGCCCAGGCCATTGGGCTGGTCCTCACTTTGCAAGAAGAACACCTATACCGGGCAAAGGTCAAGGTCATCCATGTGTTTCCAGTGAATTTAATACTTAAGAGTATTCTCCCTTGTTTTAATGTAAACAAAAAACAGGCAAAAGCCTGGTAATTACACACCTGCACCAATTAGCAGTTTCAGTTTTCAGACATACACACAATTGTTCAAAATAACAGCTTATTTGTTTCATTTTCTTCCATTTCTTCAATACCTTGCAAGAAAATGGACTGACACGTGTCATGGGATGAGGTGTTTGGGCAGCAGTACCTCTGTCCAGCGAATGGCCTTTCCGCTGGCCCTGTACTCTGACCCATGGAAGATTTTGATACTGGTTATGGACTCCATGGACTTCCCATCGATGGGGCTGATGACACTGTTCAGTGGACACAATTAAATGTTATAATTTAGTAATTTAGCAGTGGCTTTAAGCCAACGTGACTAATGCTGCATTCACATGGTAGCAGAATGCAGTTGAGGCAAACCGGATATTCAATGTTTTTCAATGAGACAGCGATGGAAAGCTCTGCCTCCTCCAGCACTGAATACCGGACACGCAACCCCTGATGGAACCTTCTGTCAGAAGCTGAATTTTCTCAACTTTTTCCATCATGCCATAGCAGAGGGACAACTAGGATGTTGTTTTTTTTTTTTTTGAAGCAACATGGACTTTGGTTGTCCCTCCTGTCTTCTTTTCCATTTAATGAAACAGTGAGTGCTCTCCTCCTTTCCTCATCCATGCTTGTACAGTACCAAGCGCCTTTCCAAAATAATAAAACTCTGTCCCACCAAATCACCATAGCAATGTTTACATGACTTTTACCGCTTGACAGATAGTAGGTTATTTAAACATTGGGTTAGGTGAGCCATTGGTTCTTTCTCCTTCACAAACCCTCATAAACAGTTCATCGTGTGTTTCGAATTTTACTCTTCACCCCTTGTTGAAGTTGCGATCATCCTCCTTCCACTGTATGTGGATATGCTCCTGGCACTCCTCCTGGTCAGCCTTCCCGCAGGGGATGTCGAAGTCTTTCATCTCCCGTAGGGCCTGTCGCAGAGCCTCCATCATCTCCGCTGTTATCTGCACCATCACACCGTCTGAGAGGGAACACCACAGAAGCCCAATGCTCACACAGTGTGAGGGAGAGCTACACACACACACAGACACGTCCTCCTCACCTTGCGTTCGGAGGGGGCTTAATAGACACCACAGAAGCCCAATGCTCACACAGTGTGAGGGAGAGCTACACACACACACAGACATGTCCTCCTCACCTTGCGTTCGGAGGGGCTTAATAGACACCACAGAAGCCCAATGCTCACAGTGTGAGGGAGAGCTACACATACACACAGACACGTCCTCCTCACCTTGCGTTCGGAGGGGGCTTAATAGACATACACCTACACTTTACAATCTGTGGTAAAGCTAATAAAAGCATATACGCAACCATCACACCATCTCAAAGCTAGTCACACGGACACACACAAGCACATGTATGCACACACTCGTAAATAGACACACCATCTCACCATAACACAAGGAAGTATGAGTAGAAACTACATAAATATCTAAACACTCAAAATGTCTACATTTGTTCTTAAATTTAAAACGAGTGAAGAGCTTGTGTCCATTCTAGCTTCAAATACCACAGGATGGGAAATTACCTTCCACAATGCTGGACTTGGCCAGGTATCCAGATGATGCCTTCAAAGCTCCACTAAACACAAAGAAGCAGGCGCCTGTAACTGAGGCAGAAACACATTGGTAATAATTAGCACTAACACATATCTTCATGATACAGTACCCATGAAGAGAACTGAATTTGCTTTCCAAAATCAGAGAGTCAGCCAATTAATCTATGATCTCTGAATAAGGTACCCATAATGCCAGAAAGAGTCTGTCCTTCTGTGTTGTCCACTACTGCTGCACACAATTATGACCATTAGCATAACATACTGAATTCACAAAAACCACCTTACAGTATTTAACCCTACCCGATGCATCACAGAAATCACATGCTAGCTGTATTTCCGTTTATCATATCCAAAGATGGATGTTGCATAGGAAATAAAATGTAATACAGTCTTCTGCCTTCTTCTTTGATTTATTAAGTATTACTATGTTTAGACAGCAGTTAACCAAGCTCTGACAGTTCAGTGTTGATGTGTGTTGCAGTCAGACTATCCAACATCAGCCTGTAGGTCTCTCTGCCTACCTTTCCGGGGCTGGTTGTGAATGCTTATGGCCTGGGTCTGGTAGTTGGCGTCATCGTTCTGCACGCAGACGAGGTGGGAGTCGGCATGCTCGTTGAAGCACGCCCCCATGGCAAGCACGTGCTCATTGGATTTGTTCATGGCCTTTATCAGCTGAGTGAGAGACACACCCTCACAACACGCTTTTCACAATAAGTCCCATAAGTCTGTTCTCTCCTGTTCAAATGGACAGCCTTCATCACTGCTCACTTCCTTGTTTTTTAATCTGAACTGTTAAATGCCTTAACTCATTCAATGCCAGAGTGTTCTGGAACACCAAGCCTCAGCAGTGCCTAGCCAATATGGTTGCAGACATTCTTTTTAGATTGAAACTGTCAATGTGCAAACTTGCACATTATTTTACCTATTGAACAGAATTATGTGTTGATGAGGATAAATAGCACTAAATGGCACACCTGCTGGTTCAGTTAACTATTAGAGCAACGTCAAACAATATTGATGGTAATATAAATTATTTATTTTCAGTTTGGTTAACAGGACTTACATTGGTGATGTGTAATAGTGAAAACAGTTCTCCATAAAAATCAGCTCTTGCATATCTATAGATATGTAAAAATGAACAATAAACATAATAACTGGTAATTTGTATAGATACTGTATGTAAAAATGAGTAACGTGGCGCAGAAACGTGTGGTAGCCTACAAATTGAGGAGACGCGTGATTCCCAAGCACCGATGTTGGTTTAGGTGTTCAGTTATTCTAGATTAATTATAAAACATAGGCTAAATATAACTTAAAAATTTGCGATCTAGAACCATGTAAAAAAAAATTTAAAAAAAAGCAAATGCAGGTAAAAGAACATCAGTGTAAATTGGTCATTGTTGAATTTTTTCTGACTCAAATCCAAATTCTTTACCGGTATAGCAGTGTAAAGACGGCTGTGGTCGACGTTAGTTGCCTTCGGCACTTTAGACAGTTCGTATTTATGTCGACTTATGTCGCCCGCGGCACTGAATAATACTTCATACAGATGTATGTTCATGACAGTAACAATTTCCCTAGTTTCCACAGTCAGAGTACTGTCAGTGTTTAGTGAGCCAAACTTTGTACCTTACCGAGTGACCAGTTCTGCAGGTAATTGACACTGACCTCATTATATCGGTTGCTTGGTATCTTGATGCAGGTCCTTCTAACCTCCATGTCTACCACAAGGCCTGTCACCACTGGCAACGTGTACTGGTAATTACGGAAATCCTGCAAATTTACCCAGTAGAGAACATTTTATATGTATAAAATATAGATGCATAGTGCTTACATATACAGATTTAACAATGAGACATAGTCATTAACAGGTAGGAATAGCAGCACCCAGTTTTCACTTATTAATTTTAATTAGGTGCTAAAATTGGACACATACACCAGAGACCAACTTCTTTATTTTAGGACAATTGACATTTGAATGTGTGTGTGTGTGTGTGTGTGTGTGTGTGTGTGTGTGTGTGTGTGTGTGTGTGTGTGTGTGTGTGTGTGTGTGTGTGTGTGTGTGTGTGTGTGTGTGTGTGTGTGTGTGTGTGTGTGTGTGCATGTGCATGTGTGCGTGCGTGTGTGTGCATGCGTACGTGTCTTTCAGAAGAATATAGGAATACAAACTGATTAGGCTGGATTTCTTTGCCATTCTATCACATAGAGAGAAGCAAAAAATTATATTTTTCTCTCATTGTTGTCTGGTTTCCTGTTCTGGAACTTTCTAGGCCCCACTTTGCCCACCCTGACCTTCTCTCCCCCTGCAGGCCCTTAATGAACGCTGCTCAGGTCTGTGATTCCAATTAATAAGAGCATAAAAATGTAGGATCAACTGGAGGCATACGCACAACTCTAGTTTTCTTCTTAATATTCATCAATAAATCAACAAATATACAAATATAACTACCAAACAGCCAAGTTGTAATATTGTGCATTTATTGCGCATCTACTATTGAATATTTCTGCATTTTTTGTGCATGTCACCCTTAAAATATTCAAAACCATGTCTAAAAACATTGATTTATTTTGTTTATGAAACATTTATGTGATTATTCACTCTGATTTATCTATTGCTGTAAATACGTGCTACACACACACACGAGCACACACATAAATGTGACACTGACGACTGATCAAACGAGCACGCAGGGAGGGGAGGGTACAGGCGTGTGACAGTAAAGGAGGGACAGAGGACAGTGGTGTGGTATGGTTCTCACCGCCAGCAGGTTCATGATGGTGTGGCCGGTCTCTCCAAACAGCGGCTTCCTGAAACGCACGCTGAACAGCGGGCAGGGATAGACTGCAAGAGGCACACGTTCGTTAGCGAAGACGCCACTAGCCCCATTTGCACAACACACACCAACAACAGTGCAAGCTGAGGACCAACGGCAGCTCATCTACAAACCCACATTTCAGGAACAAACAAACAGCGGGGACATTTCTGCTGTAGCTGGGCTGAACTGAAATTTGAATTCCGGCCTGAGAATAGAAGCGCCCTGCGCTGCATCGATACATTCTCCCCAAATCTGAGCATAACCCGCACAGAGCTGAGTGGGGAATATTACGGTTGGGAAAGCCATTTGAAAAATTCATACTCTTACACACATACTCTACACAAGACTGAGCGTATCGATTTCGCAAAAAGGGAGACTAGGAGGGGTCCATGTCCGCCCCTTTTCATCATGTCCGCCTCCTTGCCAATAGAAATGCTGGCAGCTTGCATTAATTTCCACCGTTTCCCATATCTTTCCTTCCTACAAAAGAGTCTTTTGGAACAGGTGTTCAAAATACGTCCTTGTCTGTGTTGCATATGCAGCTTTTTTATATAAAAATTTTTTTACAGCATGGTTGTCCCTGCGATGCTCTTTATGTCAAAACGGTATAATAAGGCTACTCATCGCAGAGTCCACAGGGATGCAGTGGGCGATGGCCATCTTTAGACACTCCCTGCGTTGTGCTTGAAATGTACTCTGCCAGGCAAGAGACAAAAAAGCAGCGCTCAACGCCACAGTGTCTGGAACCATAATTTACTGTCTCATAGCTAGAAGTGCTGCCTACCCTCACATTGCCCTCACTGGCTAACAAAAGCAGGCTGGGATCTGAATGAGAGAAGTCCTCATTAATGCACTCCTTTCAAACAATGCTGGTGAAAAAAACCTATTAGATTTTTATTCCCCAGAAATGGAAAAGGTTAGGAATAACCCAAAGCATCAAGTTAATGGCCATGGTCTCTCGTTATTCTATAAGAAATACACCTCTGATCAATATTTCCATCCTCTGCATTTACTTCCTCCAGTGGGAATATATTTCATCAATATTCCGCATCTCCATTTGCACAGATATTTTTCAAGGAATATGCAGTATTTTATTAAAAATGGGCAGTCAGGCAGGCAGGCTTAGCTGGCCTGAAACAATTAGATTTTTGCCCAAATCTGGCATTTAACATTAGCAAATATTCACATTCCAAGGTTGGCCAGAATTAATTTAGATCAACAACTATCATTAACAATTGAAAAATAGAATAATAATAAGGGTCTATAGAATAAACAGTGTTTAGAAGACAGTGGGATTAAAGGAATTTTAAGTGTTAATTTCTTGAAGTACCTAAGGAGTTTACTGAAACAATTGTCAATTATGTTTAACTCTGTTTAGGGTAAAACATCAGAAACATTGAAAACACTATATACAGTATAAGTTTTCAACTGTTAGATTCCTTCCATTTTAAGATTGTTTCATCTGTTACTGTCACACAAAATAGAGCTGCATAAATTGCTCCATAATTTTTTAAAAATCAGAATAATGTACAGTTGTGTTAAAAAAAATAGCAGTACAACATCAGTAACCTGATGAACCACTGTTATTAGTAGTAGTGATATTTCTGTATAGCAAATAATTTACTTGTAGATGTAGTAGTGTAATAGAAAAACAACAGACCCAACTGGCATGACATGCATGCTGCTTGTTCTGAGTAATTGACTCATTCATTGAAAGGGGCGTGTTCAAAATAATAACAGTGTGGAGTTTAATGTAATGCGGCGTGACGTGTGAGGTGGGAGGAGCCAAACGCAGCAAGGGGATTCTTTAAGCCCTAAGGCCACTAAGGCGGGATACCCCGCAGTTAAGGGAGGAGACAAGACAACGAACAACGAACACGACTTACAGACGCTACTAACCGGCTCACTGTCACACGCCAATAAGTAGAGCGTAAGGACAGGTCTCTGAATAGCCAGAAATAATACGCGCCCTGTCTCGGAAACGAGACGCATAAGAACGGGCGAGTAGCGTAATGGCAAAAAATAAACAAATAACAAACACTGTAAAAATAATAAGAAAGAATGAGGAGGCGAAAGGAACAGATCCAACGTTCCAAGGCTACTCTCAGACTCGCGGTCACACACAAACATGTCCACAACATCGCCCAATCTTCCCTATAGGAAGACATGCACCGAAAGATGAAACAGAACAGCAGTTCCGAACAAAATCGTCAAAAACTCCATGTAAGGAGACAGGTACCGAAAGGAACGAACAGGACAGGCTTCACCGGAATTACCGGCTAAGGACCAAAGCGAGATTAGTTGAAAATACACGCCCTGCCTCTCTATGATGAGAAATATAACGAGGCGAACAGGAACAGAGATTTAACGTTCCATGGCTAGTTTAATAGGCTCGCAGTCAAATGCAGAAAACAAAGGGGTAAACACCCGATCTCCCAGGAGAGAGAAACATTTTACAGGTGAGTCGACGGAGCACCGCCGTCCCATAACTTTACTATCCAAATTGACTAACGCAAGCTTAATTGAAAACACACGCCCTAGCCTAACGTTCCGAGGCTATTTTCGGAAACACACAGTCACACACAAACATGTCCACAACATCGCCCAAGCTCCATACGAGGAGAAACATACCCGGAGAACGAACAGAATAGTCCAGAAAAAATCGTCCCGCAGGTAAAAAAGGCGAACAGGACAGCTGCAACAACAGACCAACGCAAACTTAATCGAAAATAGCAAGCACTGCCTCTCAATATAATATAAAACCCTGACTCACAACAAAGGGGAACATAGTCCACGAGAAGGAGACAAAACAGGGAACAAACGTACCGAAGCTACTAACTGGCTCACAGTAACACGGAAATGAGTAGAAGCAAAACGCCAGGTCTCTCAGTAAGAAAACCAATCAAAGGCGAAAATGGAACAAATAACTGCTACTCTATACTTCTACGAGCTAAGTAACTAAGTAGAAGCAAAACGCCCGATCTCCCTATGGGAAGACATGTACCGAAGGGCGAACAGAACTACAGTTCCGAACAGAATCGCCCAAAACTCCATATACGGAGAAAAGCACAAAAAAGACGAAATAGAGCAGAGATCCGCGGTCCCATCATTCTACGAGATAAGTAACTACAGAGCCAGCAAGAAATAAGCCCTGCCTCAGCAATGAGACGTAAAAATAGGCGAGTAGCCCAAATGGTACGAATAACTCATAGCCAACAAAACACCACAGTACAAAACAATAAACAAACAATCTCAAAGCCCCGAACGAAGGAAACGGTAGGCTTATATACCTCTCAAGGTGACCACGCACAGGTGTGGACGCTAACAGAAGCTCCGCAATCTAAGCAGGGTGGAGCAAGCATCCATCAAAAGGACAGCGCCCTCGCGTGGCCACCAAGGAAAACGACCGCATAGGCAAAAAGGGTTAAAAACCATGACATTTAATTAGAGAATTCATTCATTCTGTGAAAGAACAGGTGTCATTAATTGTCCTTTATTAAGGAAGAAGGGAAGCAATTGTTTCACACATTGTTATAAAATATATTTCCTTCTGAATTGCTAAGTAAAATGGGCCATTCCAAACATTGTTCGGAGGAACAATGTAATTTGATTAAAAAGTTGATTGGAGAGGGGAAAACGTATAAAGAAGTGCAGCAAATTATAGGATGCTCAGCTAAAATGATCTCAAATGCTTTAAAATGGCAACAAAAACCCGAAACACGCGGAGGAAAACGAGCAACTACTGTTAAAACGGATCGAAGAATAGTCAGAATGGCAAAGATTCAGCCAATCATCACCTCCAGAAAGATCAAAGATGATATAAAATTACCTGTAAGTGCTGTTACAGTCAGAAGATGTTTGATCGAAGCTAAGCTATCAGCAAGAAGCCCCCGTAAAGCACCATTGTTGAAAAAACGGCATGTGCCAAGGAACACATCGATTGGCCCAAAGAGAAATGGCGTAACATTCTGTGGACTGATGAGAGTAAAATTGTTCTTTTTGGGTCTAGTGGTCGTCGACAGTACGTCAGACGACCCCCGGGTACTGAATTCAAGCCACAGTACACTGTGAAGACAGTGAAGCATGGTGGCGCAAAAATCATGGTATGGGGATGTTTTTCATACTACGGTGTTGAGCCTATTTATTGTATACCAGGGATAATGGATCAGTTTGAATACATCAAAATACTTGAAGAGATTATGTTGCCGTATGCCGAAGAGGAAATGCCCCTGAAATGGGTGTTTCAACAAGACAACGACCCCAAACACACGAGTAAGCGAGCAACATCTTGGTTCCAGACAAAAAGGATTGAGGTAATGGAGTGGCCAGCTCAATCCCCCGACCTCAACCCCATTGAAAACTTGTGGGGTGACATTAAAAATGCAGTTTCTGAAGCAAAACCCAAAAATTCACAGGAACTGTGGAATGTAGTTCGTTCATCCTGGGCTGAAATACCTGTTTCTAGGTGCCAGAAGTTGGTTGACTCGATGCAACGCAGATACGCAGCAGTTATCAAAAACAATGGTTATGCAACTAAATATTAGTTCAGTAATTTAAAGTGAAGTTAAATCTTGAAAAACTTCTTCAGTTTATACAGTAAGTGTTTGAGTTTGAAGGGAAAAATGTCGACACTGCTATTTTTTTGAACAGATTAATATTCCTTTTCTTTGCTTCCTGTAAAAGAATAACGCAGACTTGATAAAAATTTGTTAATGCTTTGATTTGGAATTGAATGTGTAATGTTTCCACTACATTTGAAATATGGAACTAAAAGCTATTAAAAAATATTTGCACTTTATTCACTTTTTTTAACGCACTGCTATTTATTTGAACACAACTGTATATTAGTGAAATAACAGTTGTTGTACCAATGTCTACATATATATATATATATATATACACAGTACTTTTGAAAATTGTATACATAGTCTATAGGTCAAGAGTCAGCCTACATTTCTCAGCTCCCTCCCTAACTGTTGATTTTGTCAACATGTGAAATCAAGCTAATGACCCTGGACCAGCAAAAGCAACAAGTTCCTGAGGTGCCAGAGATGCTCCACCTAAATGTGAAACTGAGTCATGTGGACCACATGTGGCATTCATATTTACCAGTGTTTTTCCCTGTTAGGTAGCTGGAGTTTTGACAAAAAAAGGAATATTGCCCATACAAAAAGTTTTGTTTTTCATAGCTTGTGAATGAATGATTACATTTGCATCTTCCATTTAAAAAAAAAAAAATCTAATAAATACATATTCAAACATATATATTTATTTTCAGCATTAAGATTATTAGAGAGTAGTAACAACCCCAACAATAGCATTAATCTCTTTGACCACATAATGTAAATATTTAGTCAACACAATATGATGATGCTGTCATTTCCAACACGTAGGCCAGCCTTACACTGCACTGGGGCAATAGGTTTTCTACTTGGTCAGATGGGAAGACTACCCCCAACCAAAAAAACTAAAAAAGGCCCACTTAACATCAGCCTTGAGACTGGAGGATGTTACAGGTTGGTATGACTGCAAAAAAGGTAAAGTAAATTCTACTAAGATTACAGTCTCAATTCTTTTCTGGCTATAATGGATAGGCAGGCAACAGCGATTTAACACTATATTGAGGTCCCATACCATACATAAATGTTAACATTTATTAATACAATTAGCACAACTGTTTAGCAATGATTCATTATTCAAGAGTATCTGTACTAAAGTGGACACAGCGAACCCCTTAAAAATAACTTAAGAATCCTAAATAAACATACACTACTGGCAGTGTGAAATTCTGTGAATGAGATCAATCTAACCTGCACTGCAAGTTTTATTGGACTTCCTACAGTGATAAATACAAGCTAGTTGATTTGACTTTGGCCATAGGGTAGCTTTATTTCTTTTCAAAATGAAGTACTCCATTTATACATGAGGTTTTGTTGCAAATATGTTCATTTGTGGGTTTAAGTGCTGAATTATACATCTTAAGCACTTAAATTCAAATACAGCAAATGCATTTAAACAATAGGCTTAATCACTATACTTTCTGTTTATCTATTCCAGTTCCAGCAAAAAAGGCAATAAAACAGCAATGCATCACTTGCATATATACTGTATATATGCCACAACATCTAATGGCTCGCTTTGATTGTGGACAACCTCATGCAAGTCATTAAAACAGTTCTCAGGCAACATCAGCCATCAAAGCTATATATCACCTTGTGAATTGAGTGATAAAAAATACACGGATACTGTGGTTCACACTGAAAAATCTAAGATTTTAAATAATAACAGCACAAGGATTTAAAGGTCACTAAGCGTTTGTGCTCAGACATACGCATCTGTGTGGGGGGAGACAGGGAGACATGTCACCCACAAAACTTTTATATGAATTTCCTTAGTTTTCCCATTCCTTATGTTTCATGTCGTGTTTTTCAGTTTACCCTGTTCATCTCGTTTCTGTGTTTATTGCAAGCTGGGCGTGGTCCCCGTTTAGTTCCTTGTTTTCTCCCCTTATTGGTTAGCCTATCACTCTCCCTCTTGCACACATTCCGTACTCCCTTTCATTATTCAATTAGCCTTCTCACCTGTTCCCCTCTCTATTTAAGTTCCCCTGTTTCACAGCCTCTTTGCCAGCCAGAGAGCCCCGCATTCCCCATCCAGAGTGCTATCTTGACGATTTGGGGAAGTGCCGACCAGAGCAAGAGAGGGCCTCAGGACGAGTTGGCGATCTGTGAAGACACCAGTTCCCTGGACGACTTAATCTCCCTCGCCATTCAAATTGATAACCCCATGCGGTCCAGACAGAGGGAGAAGACGGGCCGCAGTGTCGTCTCAACCCAATTCCTCCGTCCCAACTCGGTAGCCTCACCTCAGTCTACTGGACCTGTGTGCCCCTCCGTTCCTGAAACCTCGGCTGAGGAAACGATAGAGCTGGGCAGAACCCGACTTACCCCAGAGGAGCACCAACGAAGACTCCAAGCCAGGTCCTGTCTCTACTGTGGTCAGTCCGGCCGCCTGCTGGTCTCCTGTCCTGTTCGCCAAAAACGGGGTGGCTCACCAGTAAAACTGGGTATCCTGGTGAGCCCTATCTCTTCTCCTGCTACTGCCCAGTCCCGGTTCCTGATTAACGCCATGCTCAGCTGGAACCGGCAATCGCTCCCCCTGTCTGCACTGGTCGATTCTGGAGCCGACTCCAATTTCATCGGTGCCACACTCGTCCGCCAAGCAGGCATCGCCACCAGGCCTCTTCCTAACCTCTCAATGCCTTCGCCTTGGACAGGAGACTCATCGCCCGGGTCACCCATTCGACAGAACCACTTCTGTTCATCCTGTCCAGCAACCACCGTGAAACTATCCCGTTTCACATTATCACCTCTACACAATCACCCCTGGTCCTCGGTCAACCATGGCTGAGGCAGCACAAACCCCATTTTAATTGGGCCACTAACAAGATACAGAGTTGGAGTCCCTACTGCCACTCTACCTGTCTCCAATCAGCCCAACCACCGTCTGGGGGTGCCAACCCATCTCCCCTATCACAACCGCCTGATCTGTCCTCCGTTCCTGCAGCCTATCATGACCTCTCTGAGGTATTTAATAAATCTCTCGCCTTGTCTTTGCCTCCACACAGATTGCTGTATTGACCTGCTCCCAGGGGCCACCTTGCCATCCAATCACCTATACAACCTGTCCCGTCCAGAGAGGGCTGCCATGGAGACTTATATCCATGACTCGCTCGCAGCAGGTATCATCTGTCCATCCTCCTCCCCTGTCGGGCCGGGTTTTTCTTTGTCTCCAAAAAAGATGGCACCATACGTCCATGCATCGATTACCGTGGCGTGAATTCCATTACTGTTCGCAACAAATACCCTCTGCCTCTCATCAACTCTGTTTTTGAACCCCACCATGGAGCCACTGTCTTCTCCAAATTAGACCTCCGGGACACCTACCACATGGTCCAGATCCGGGAGGGGGACGAATGGAAAACTGCTTTTAACATGCCCGTGGGACACTTTGAGTACCTGGTGGTCCCGTTCAGGCTCACTAACGTCCCAGCTGTGTTCCAGGCCCTCATCAACGACGTCCTCCATGATCTCCTCAACCGGTCTGTATTCGTCTATATGGACGATATTTTGATTTTCTCCCGTAACCCTGATGAGCATGTCCTACATGTCAGACAAGTTCTCTAATGCCTCCTGGAAAACAAGCTGTATGTAATGGCTGAGAAATGTGAATTCCATGTACCCTCCGTCAGTTTCTTAGGCTTTATTGTGGAGAGTGGGCGAGAAAGACCTGACCCAGATAAGATCTAGGCAGTGGCAGTGGCAGAGTGGCCTCGACCCACCTCATGGAAACAGCTCCAGCAGTTCTTAGGGTTTGCAAACTTTTACCGCCGTTTCATCCGGGGCTACAGCCAGGTAGCCACCCCCCTCACTAATCTCACCTCCACCTCTGTTCCCTTCAATTGGACTCCCGAAGCTGACGCTGCCATCTCCAGTCTCAAATCCAGGTTCACCTCCGCTCCTGTTCTTGTACACCCAGACCCCAGTCGTCAGTTCATTGTCGAGGTGCACGCCTCTGATTCTGGGGTAGGCGCCATCCTGTCTCAGCGCTCGGCAGAGGACCAGAAATTACACCCGTGTGCCTTCTTCTCCCGCCGGCTGTCCCCCGCCGAGCGCAACTACGATGTAGGCAACTGAGAACTGCTGGCAGTCAAGTTCGCACTGGAGGAGTGGAGGCATTGGCTGGAGGGGGCGGAGCTTCCATTTATTGTATGGACTGACCACAAAAACCTCTCATATATCCAATCCGCCAAACGTCTCACCTCCCGTCAGGCCCATTAGGCACTTTATTTTGGCCGTTTCAATTTCTCGATCACTTACAGTGGTTCCCGCAACACCAAGCCCGATGCCCTGTCACGTCTGTATTCCCCTAAGACCAGTCCTGCCTGTTTTGACTCCATCATCCCTCCATCCTGTGTGGTGGCTGTGGTCACCTAGAAGATTGAGGGAGTCATCAAGTCTGCCCAGGTAACACAACCAGACCCCAGAACTAACCCTGACTCATGCTTGTTTGTCCCAGACTCTGTTCGCTCCCAGGTCCTGCAGTGGGCTCACTCCTCTCGCCTGTCCTGCTATCCGGGGGTTCATCGCACCCTATCCCTACTGAGGAGGAGCTTCTGGTGGCCGACGATGGAGGTGGATGCCGTGCCTTCGTGCTCGCATGTTCCATCTGTGCCAGGAGTAAGGCTTCCCATCAGCCCTCCGCCGGTCTTCTCCATCCTCTTCCAGTCCCGGGCCGTCCTTGGAGTCACATTGGGGTCAACTTTGTTATGGGACTACCAACTTCAGATGGTAACAACCGTCATCCTAACCATTGTCGACCATTTCTCCAAGGCGATCCACTTTATCCTTCTCCTCAAGCTTCCCTCAGCTTCCTGGTACTCCATGTGGTGCAGCTGCACGGGATCCCCTCCGACATCGTGTCCGACCGCGGCCCCCCAGTTCTCCTCCCAGGTCTGGAAGGCGTTCTGCCAGTCCCTGAGGGCCTCTGCCAGTTTATCCTCGGGTTACCACCCTCAGACTAACGGCCAGACGGAGAGGGCTAACCAGGACCAGGGAGCGGCCCTAAGGTGACGTCCCGGAACCCCTCCTCCTGGAGCAAGATCCTCCCCTGGGTGGAATACGCCCACAACTCACTCACCAGCTCCGTCACCCGGGTTGTCCCCGTTCGAGTGTTACCTGGGTTACCAGCCACCCCTGTTCCCTGTCCAGGAGGAGGAGGTCACCATACCGTTTGTCCAAGCCCATCTCCTGCGATGCAAAAAGGTATGGAATGACATCCGCCACAGCAGTCCTCCGTTCCACCACCCGCACCCAGCGACAGGCTGACCTCCACCGCACTGCAGTACACCCCAGGCTCTCCACCGCCACCATTCCCATTCAGTCCACTTCCAAAAAGCTCCAACCCCGATTCATTGGCCCTTACACTTTCGAATCCATCAACCCCTCCGCTGTCAAGCTTAAGCTCCCCCCAGCCCTCAAGATCCACCCCACCTTCCATGTATCTCAGCTCAAGCCCGTCTCCTCCAGCCCACTATGCCCTCCGGCCGATCCCCCTCCACCCCCCAGGCTCATCGACAACGCTCCCGCCTATACGGTGCACTGGATTCTGGATATCCGCCGCAGAGGACGTGGGTCCCAGTACCTGGTGGACTGGGAGGGTTACGGCCCCGAGGAGAGGAGCTGGATTTCCCGCCAGCTCATCCTCGACCCCTTCCTCATTCTGAACTTTCACCGGGACCACCCAGATAAGTTCCAGCCCGGTGGGACGCCTGGAGGCGCCCGTTGAGGGCGCGGTACTGTAACATCCACCGTTTCCCTCCAGTCCACCTCCCTTTCATTTCCTTCGTTTTCCCATTCCTTATGTTGCATGTTGTGTTTTTCAGTTTACCCTCTTCTTCTCGTTTCTGTGTTTGTTGCAGGCTGGGCGTGGTCCCCGTTTAGTTCCTTGTTTTCTCCCCTTATTAGTTAGCCTATCACTCTCCCTCTTGCACACATTCCACACTCCCTTTCATTAATCAATTAGCCTTCTCAACTGTTCCCCTCTCTATTTAAGTTCCCCTGTTTCACAGCCTCTTCGCCAGGTTGTTTTCTCAGCTCAGTTTTGAGATTTATCCCAGCCAGTCTGTTTGTTTCCCTGCTTGCCTTAACCTGTTTGTTTTGTTTCCTCGTTCCAGCCCGCCCAGCCTGCCTCCTGTTTTGCCCGCTCCAGCCCTGTCTCCTCACCTACCCTGTTTTCTTGCTTGCTACCTACCTTGCCTTGTCGAATAAATGCACTCCCTGGTGGAGTTTTCATCGAGTCTGTCTCAGAGTCTTGCATTTGGGTCCAGTCCAGTACTCAGCCATAACAAATTAATTGCGGGGCTAGCTAGTATGCTTGCGAGACTCAACGTTTGACTATGCAAGACTAGGTGGTCCAGCAATGTGTCTCCCCCAAAATGAAACCTACGTCCATGTGTTCAGAAGTATAGATGAACGGTCACACTCTCCCCATGAATGGAGCAGGGGACTCACATCTGTACTCTGCTCCCAGCCGTAGCATGAGGCGGAGGGGGAAGACTTTGGCCCAGGGAGTCTCCCACTTTTGGATGAGGATGCCGAAGAGGTAGGGCGGGTTGGGTAGCAGCAGGTCCTGTAGGGACTGGAAGGTGGGGCTGATGTACAGGAAGCCTCCGTGCTCTTTGCTGCCCAAGAAGCTCTGGGTGAAGAAGGAGTGGCCCAGGTTGCTCACCACATTCCCTGCACAGAGAGAGAGAAGGGTGACATTTTGTTTTTACACACGACAGGCGAAGTAAAATACAGTTTCTGATGTAAAAATTTCTAATACTGGGCTGCTGGGAGGCTAATTCTGTTCAGGCACTGTCGCAGTACACAGATAAGACCCACGGTCTGGTATTGAATCCGGACCGGGCCGGTGCCAACAGCGGCTGCCAGCTTTGGCGACCTGTCCAGGGAGTATTCCTACCTCTTGACCGCTCGTCCTCTTGCCAAATGCATGCTGGGATAGGCTCTAAACCCCCCCTCCCTGCAACCCTGACCAGGATTAAGCGGGTTAGATAATGGATCAATGGATGGATGGATGGATATTAAGACAACTGTGTATCTGAAGCACAGATGCAGAGATGAAAAAATGGTGGTTCATAGCAAAGGTTATGGATTCAGTGGCTAGACTCCTAACAGCAGAGTGCCTCTCTATACAGGCTACTAAATCATCACAAGGGCTAGGATATTAGGCCTGAGCCAGGATCAAAGGGTCAGATTAATTGAGATGCCCTTGGCTATGTTTTTAATGTTTACAAACTGCACTTAATATCAGACCGCCCAAGAGAAGCTCCTGCCAGTGAAATTCACAATGTTACAAGTTGACTGCGTGTTCATAATTAGACACGGTCACAGTAAATCACCTTAAAAGCACTCTTCAATAAATGCATCAGGAACTGTATATAATGGGCTGCTTCTCCTTGCCATAACGCTGCTCTGGCCTTATTTCATGGTAATTCAGGAGCATTCATGGGGAGACATGGCCTTTACTGACTGGTGACAGGCCTCCAGGGTGGCGGCCCTGTATTGCACGCTTGCATGTTCTGGGAGACTAAACACGTGATTTTCACAACTGGGTTGCACCTGCAGGCTAATGGCAGCCGTCCAGGCGGCACATCCATATTCTCCCCAGCCTGAACCCCCGGTCACACGTGAGCATACCGCACCTATCCTGAATCTTCACCAGAAACGGCAGGCATTAAACTGAGGGGTGGATTTGGCAGCGTGATCTATGGATTGTGCATTTAAGAGGTTCTTGCATTTACAGTTTCAGTTTCCTCCCAATACCATTACAAGTGTCAGCTCAGCATGTATTTTGATAAGTTCTTTTTGGTGCAAATATTAAGACCTAAAGTGCTTATATATATTCCCAGTCTGGAATGTGTACCAGCTTCAGAAATCATTTCTTCATTGAATCATTGAACCTTACAAAAAAATAATTGCGGCTCTCTTTCTCTTTTTGTCCTTTTTTTTGTTTATTGCAAGAAACAAGAAGGAAGTGAAGAAAGTGACCAATAAGGGTCAAGGTAGGTTGGGCTTGGGAAGTTTACCAAAAATATATGTGTAAAAGTCTCTTAAAAGAATATGTTCATCATTAGAGCATTCATGATGCAGGTAGTGTGGATAGACTATCAGCTTTGTGTAGTGCGAGCCCATATTTACGATGGAAACAAATTTCTGAGCTTCTATCATCTGTAATATCCCCTTACATAACTGGCTCCAGAAGCCTTTAACAGGATCTTACCCTGCTGCTTCCTGCCACACGAAACTGCAAATAGTCTTTAGCCTCGAAGCGGGGTTAAGCCTCAAGCGTGGTAATAGCATTAGAGCACATAACGTTCCCGCAATATCGCAGCGGCGACGTCGTAACGTTCGACGCCTGCCTCCCGCTCTCACCTGCGAGCGCCTCCTGGTAGAGCTGCACAAAGTGGCTGAAGACGTCCTTGGGGACGCTCTTCTCGTCCGGGAGGCACTGCAGCAGCACCACAACCTCGGCCTGGCCCACGGCGTGCATTCCCTTGGTGGTCACGCACCAGCATTTCCTGTTCACGTCTGCAGAGGCGGCAGCGAGAAAAAAAGGGCCCGTTATGGCCAACGGGTCAAACAAATCTGGCCCACGAGGCCAGTAGTACCACTGATTTTCATTCTTCCCCTCTACTCAGAACTGATTTAAACCTTCGATCAATTAACTATCAGGTAAAAAAGAAAACCAGCAGTACTACTGGCCTCGAGGGCCAGATTTGAGTATCCCTACAGAAGCATCATAGTAAACGAGAAATTAATCCGACAGAGACATACAGAAAGTGACCAATAAAAAAAACAACTTACAGTTAACCAGCTTTACCATGGCCAACAGGTTGGCGTTGAGCACAAACACCAGGGGGTCTGGCCCGCCTTCCTCCAGCTGCTGCATCAGCAGCATCTCAGAGGGCCGCTCCTCCACCGCGTAGTCTGACAGAGGCGACAAGAGAGCACGGGTCACCACACCTACCGCTCATGCCTACCGCCCCGCCCCTTTCTCTGCGTTTCTCCTCTGCGCCGAAAAACAACGGGAGGCGTGTCCCAGCGACCCCCCCCCCCCCCACTTCCCGCCCTCCCGCCCGCCCAGAGAGGAGGCAGCTGAAGGTCAGGATGAACAAGCACCTGTGAGCTGGCTCCCCGTACCTCCTTTGACGCCAGTGGAGAAGAGGATGGGAGGGAGCCCGTCCTCGGGGATCAGGTTGACTGAGCTGCCCACGGGGCTGCCCGCCGGTCCTCCCAAACTCTGGGCGGAGGGGACGGAAACAGCCTGGTGGGACAAATTGGCGACACAGATCACAGCGGGGCTGTAGCCAAGACACAAAATCCTACTCGTAACTGTCTTCACGACAGGAAATCATTACCTGTACATAACAGTGAGGTGAGACAGAGCCAGAAAAATAGATCTGACATTCCTAAACCTGATTTAAGCCTGCTGTTACCTTGCAAGGAGCTCCTGCAACTGCGATTTCATACTCCTAGCTCATTGCCAAAATGACATGTAGATAAACAGTAGGACATTTTAAGGATATTTTAGCCTTTCCCTTAGGTTTAATGTGTCTAAAAAAAGCTTTGGCAGGCATACTATATACACAACATTTCTGAAACACGGAAGCGTCAAGGTGTCGGTGTTACCCCTGGCACATCAGCTGCTGTGGGTTTGTCGCAGTCGTGCGACACGGTCAGAGGGCCTGAGGGGGCAGAGACGCTGGCCGCCATCTTGGAGGAGTCTGCAACTTCCCCGTTGGGCAGGATCCCATCGGCGAACCGCACCCTCCTTTGCTCCCGGGAAAGGGTTCCTGTGTTATGAGAGTGTGTGGGTGTGTGAGTGTGTGGGAAGAGACAGGTGACAAAGTTAGCCTCCATCCTATCCAATCCCCTACATTCAACATCTCTACATCAGATGTACGAAGCGTATATGTAGTGTCTCTATCATAGCACCAATTTAATAAAACATGACAGTTTGGGATGGCGAAGAGGCCCCGGTTTGTTACCTTCAGCACCTGGGTGCTTGAGGACGCCGACAGGCACCATGACAGTGGGCGGGGGCGAGCTGAGCACTCCAGAGGCCTGGGCCTGCTGCAGTGGGGGGATAGTGGAGCAGTACTCTGCTGGGTTGTTGGGGTTGGGGCTCTGGTTAGAAGCACCAGGCATGTTCTCCCATGCTGGGTGGGGGATGGGCGAAAGAGGGCTGGTTATCATCTTCATGGCTTCAAACGCGTCTACAGGATTAACTGAGGGCTGCAGTGAAACTAATCTGGGCTCAGTGAGTAGATGGTAATTGGTTGTAGGCTAATCTTTTCTGGGACACTCCTGTGCCCTTAAGCATGGCACTCCACTGGCCCTGTACAAACTCAACGGTTTGAAAAACGTCTTATTATGATTTCATCTAACGTGATTCTGAGCAATGAATGCATAAGTAATTATAATGCCCATTTTTTAAGTTTTACCAAAGCAGTTTTCAGCTGTTTCAGTAATAACTGCAGTCCAGAATAACTTATAAACTAGGGGTGAGAAAGTCCATATATGAAGGGCCAGTTTGTATGCAGATTAATTTCCGCCAATTACTGTGGTTCACTCGTAGATTAGACGACAGTAAAACATTTCATATAGGCACACAAGAACAGTCTTCAGCTGTCATTCATGGGCTTATCTGAAAATTTAGACCCTTTATAAAATTTAAAGCTTATCTGAAACTTTTTAACTTAAACCCAATAAGCACCCAAGAGAAATATACTTGGCCTCTGAAAGTGAATTACTAGTGTCGCGTGGCATGCGGGTAAGTTCCGTGACACTCACTGTTCATCAGCACAGCGTGACAGGTAATGCAGACGCGCGCCTCTTTCCTGTCCATGTACATGAGTCGACACCTCAGACTGCAGCAGGTTGCACAGAACACCTGTACGCCACACAGACAACATCACTGTCGCTGGCATCTCCCTAGCACATTATACAACAGATACCATCGCCCTCGACCCTGGCCACAGCATCCGCAGGTCTTCCCCAGCCAACCACTTCAACGGCTGAAATGATTGCAATAGCCCTGTGGTCACTTACATCACTACAACATCTCCTTGCGGTTCTGAAACATCACATTGCATAACATTCATTTGGCAGACGCTTTTATACAAAGCGACGTACAGTCAGTGCACAGACACTGAAGGTCATTGGAACAAATACAAACACAGGTCAGATAAATGACAATTCTATCATAAAGTATCAGCTATCCATAGTCATGAACATCAAGACTATTTCACACAGTAAAGCTATGGCTAAGTACTAAGGCAAAGTCAGTAAAGCAAAGTCTTAAGATAGAAGTGAGGCATAATTACAAGAGACACGATAAAAGAACTACAAGATCAAGATAGCAATGCTACATGAAAGTGCTACTTGATTGGTGCGTAGCCCTGCAGAGAAGTGTAGTGCGAACGTTAGTTAAGTTAGAGTCTGAAGAGATGTGTCTTTAGACCATGATGAAAAAAAGGCAGTGAATGAGCTGTCCGTAGAAACAGTCTGCCATAGGCTCATAAGAGAAGGGCAGAACTAGCTGGGAGTCTTCAGGACCTGAAAGAGGAGCCCTTTGCTGTGTTATACCAACCGCCCTTCACTGCACACTGCACACCCGCGAAGGACTAAAGCGTCCGAGAGCCTTCGGATTTATGGGTTCAACGCGACGCAGAAAAATTAACGGGGGGATGCATTGTGGGGCGGGGTTTATGCTGCTTGGCTCGAGTGACAGATGGGCTGTGGGAGGCCCGTTCGTCAAGCTGCCTGCAGAAGAGCATCCGTGGAGGGTGGCTCAAGGAGAAATGACGACAAGCAGATTGCCACTGTGGGCCCCGTGAAGGGCAGAGCCAAGGAGATGGGCTGGTGGGCAATCAGCAGATTTCGAAGCACTGCCTCAACGGAGCAGCAGAGGATACTGGGACTGAGAGGGCGGAGGGGGGTAGACCCTTGGGAATTGGCCCTGCCTGCATTCTCATGATCATCTACGTAGATGGAAAACCGAGAGGAAAACAAGAGAAGGTCACGCTCTCATTCATTCAATTATACATGTGATTTTTGATGAAATAAAAGGATGTCATTACATTACATTACAGGCATTTAGCAGACGCTCTTATCCAGAGCGTCTTACACAACCTTTTTATCATTGTTTACATATTATCCATTAATACAGCTGGATATATACTGAAGCGATTCAGGTTAAGTACCTTGCTCAAGGGTACAACGGCAGTGTATGAGCGCTTAAATTGACTTTCTGTTTTTAAAAATGTGTGAAAGAACATTTTTAAAAACACATAGGCCTATATTAAAGCATGCACGCATGCATGCACACACAGGGTCCAAAATAAAACTTTTTGGCTTACCTGCCAAGGTGGCAGGTAGACGAAAAAAATGTAAAAATAAAATATAATCTTGCCAGATGTATTTTTACCGGACAAAATAATGAAATTTTACTATCATCTTAGGTGGTCGCCTATGCACTTTTCAATCAATTCAATAAACAAAATAACCATTCCCCACTGCAATAACTATTTTAAATGAGAAATAGAACACTTAAAGCACAACTGAATTTTGGTCAAACTTTGGGTTGTGTAGTTACCTGGCCATGATATGAGTCCAAATGGTGGCGAAATATGTTTGTTAGTTGCTCTGTGCTCCCCTGGGGTGATAATCCAGAATAGTGTATTTGTCGCTCTCCATTCACTCTTATAGGGCTGCTAAAACGGTCTCAAAATGACACTTCTAGCACTATAAACTAGGACGAAGCGGATTCTGTCAATACAAACAATAACCAGTCCTCATACGTATTATTTTTTTTAATTAAATGGCCTTTTTCTGGCTTTTTCGTATTTTATTTGGAACGTAAATCCGGTAGGTAATTCTTGCACCCGAAACAGCATTAATGCACCGGTGTGTCAGAACCCACTCATTGGTACTAATTTCCATGGAAGCAAGCGTTCCTGGTAGTATATACACTGCCTGGTCAAAAAAAAGTCGCACACTCTAATATTTTGTTGGACCGCCTTTAGCTTTGATTACAGCGCGCATTCGTCGTGGCATTGTTTCGACAACCTTATGCAATGTCACAACATTTATTTCCGTCCAGAGTTGCATTAATTTTTGGCCGAGATCTTGTATTGACGATGGGAGAGTCGAACCACTCCGTAAAGTCTTCTCCAGCACATCCCAAAGACTTTCAATGGGGTTAAGGTCAGGACTCTGGTGGCCAATTCATGTGTGAAAATGATTCCTCATGCTCCCTGAACCACTCTGTCACAATTTGAACCCGATGAATCTTGGCATTTTCGTCCTGGAATATGCCCATTGATGGGATAACCTGGTCATTCAGTACATTCAGGTACTCAGCTGACTTCATTTTATTGCTGCATAACGTTGCTGAGCTTAGATCTGACCAATTGAAGCAACTCCAGATCATAACACTGCCTCCAGAGGCTTGTACAGTGGGCACTATGCATGACGGGTGCAACGGTGACTTTTTTTTTGGCCAGGCAGTGTATCTATGGTGAACAAACCGACCTGCTGACATTTTGCTAGTCTTTTCAACATTGAAGAAAATAGTACTTTTATAAATAATTTTAATTACACTAAAAAAAATATGTACGAGGACTGGTTTTAAGGATTTAGTGCAAAGGAGATCATTTATAAAAAGATAGGCTATTCTTAAAGATTGTCTCAGATATTAAGTAACATTGCTTTAGCAAAATGCATATTTACACAGGGTTCATAAAGACGTTTTAAACTAAATCAGACACAACAGATTGAAAATACAATTGAAGAGTCTTTTTCCAAAACTCACTCACTTTTACCATTTTTGAGAAAATCTCATTTTTATACTTAAATCCCTAAGAATAATAGTGTAAAAGTAAAACCGCAAATATCTAACCATTTATCAGAATAACATTTCTAACTAACATTTTAACAGTATCTATCAGTAAAATACTTACTTTGTCATTAATGTCACGACAAGCTGAGTTGGCTAATTCACTAATATAATGTAAGGTAACATTAGACAGAATTATGTCAATGTTTCTGTCAACATTATCATCGTTTGGTTCTTTTTTTGTGGCAGTTTGAAGCCAGGAAAATGTCTCCACATTGGAATGGGATGGCTAAATCTACATCTTTAGGTGTCAAGTTTTAGCTGCTAATGAAACGAGAGATGTTCTTCAGCATTTCTTCTATAATATAGTTCAGTCAGAAAGCCGGTTGTTCATGCGATGAATAAGCTACGGTGTTTCTAGAGGACCAAATGATTGCGTCTCTCTGCGATTTTGTTTTCCTCAACCCAAAATTAGGGCGATTTTACCAAAAGAAAAATGTTTTTACACACCAGAGTGGTAGGTTGGCCTTATGTGATTTACCTGCCAGAGAGAATATTTACCCGCTCTTGGCACTTGGAGGGTGTTCATTTTGGACCCTGCACACATACACACACATACAAACATACACGCACACAATCAATACACAGCCCATAGCTTGAGATGACAAATACCCCAGTGCCTGAGAGAAAGTCCCTTACTAGAGATGCTGCAGCAAGCTAAATATGGAGGAACATACAGTAATTGAGAACGCTAAATCAATATCAAACCCTGCGCCGAATCTAATGAGACTTTATGCCTGTCTCTGTGACAGCTCTCGTGAGCTCCACTGCCCCTGAGCAGCCTGCACTGCTGTGCTCCTGAGCAGAACATCTGTTTATATCGCCAGGAGTAATTAGGAGGGTTTACAACAGCCTTTCCCACAATTTACACAGCACCTTCACCAACGCAATACCTTTGGCCTTAGCAAGTCACACAGAAATCCCGCATGCAGCCATCTGTTTTTCCACCTCGTTTTTAAGTGCCTAGCTGCTGGTGACGGTTTGTTTAGAGATGAGTCTCCATATAACAATCTGTGCTTCTGACAGCAAAACAAACTTCAGAAAACAAATTATCTTTAAAAAAAATATTTAAAAATTTCAGATTCAACAAGATTTACAATATTATTAATAGCTAGCCTTCTGCGACCTTTCTACTTCATGGACATATGGACAACAAAAAAGTCACCGTGACTGGTGTATGTGGAAAATTCCCTTACCTTCCCACAGGCTCGACAGTGGTGTCTCCGCTTGGTGAAGGTGAACTTGGCTTCACACTTCATGCAGGTGGGTGCCTGGGAGTCAGGGACCCACACAGGGGCCACTTCTCCCAGTGCACTGAATGGCTTTTTGGAGAGTAACCCAAGGTGCCCAGCTTGGACATCATTGTCTGGGCTCTCAGGGGGCAGCAGCAGAGACGGCATTAAGTCCCCTCCTAAATTAAACCCTTCTCCATTCTCTCCGTTCACCCGGGTCAGACCTGAGTCCTCCTCATAGCCATCAGTGCAGGACAGGTCGGCTCCAGGCTCGAACTGCGCCTCCAGGTTCTTGTTCTTGCTGTGTGGGCCCGGGTCATTCAGGACCTGTCCCGAAAGAAGCCTGGCCCCCTGCAGTTTTGTGCTGACGGGCTGCTTGGGCCGCGCCCCTCCGTATGGGACACTGGCAGGGGGGAGGCGGCTGCTGTCAAAGTTCAGAGAACTTGCGCCCAAACCCGCGCCACCCACCTCTAAGCCACGGGTTTGGTCATAATACTCCAGCTTACTCTCCTCCACCTCCTTCTCCTCTGTCACTGAGTCCTCCTTGGAGAGGGGAGCCTGGGAGGATGTGACGTCCACCAAGAAACCCAGCTCCTCCATGTCCAAACCTTCGGGTGAGCGGACCAGAAACTGGAAATCTCCCTGAAAAGTTGCCTCAGGTTGCTTTTCTCCCTCTGGTGAGACGCTTGAAACAGTGCCATCACTCTCCTCTTTCTCTCTTGCTTTCATAATGGTGAACGTCTCCTGTGTTGAAATACCTTTAACATGCATGCAGGTTTCTTCACTGTCACTCAGTTCCACAATCCCTCCATTCAGGATCTTTTCTGGATGAGTTATGGCATCTGAATCCAACCCTTCACTGTGACCTTCAACCCCCACTGATGCTGTGACATCTCCCTCTCTGGCCCAAGGCTTCTTTCGTACATCAAGATCATGCTGTCCCTTTGGTGACCCGATAATGCTGTCATAATCCTGCAATGTCTGCATTTTGTTCAGTGTGAGGCCTTCAACTCCAAGCGCACCGAGATGCCTCTTCTCCTCTTCGACAGACAAATTAGATTCTTTAAAATGGTTGCCCTCCATTTCCACATGCTCTTCAAAGGCATTGCTGTGGGGCTGCAAGATCTTTGTTTGGTCGATGGGAGGAAGGTCTTCACAGCAACCTTTGTCACCGTCCAGCTCTTCGAAGCAACCGTTGACATCTGGGCAGCCGTTCTCCAGGGCTGGTGGGAGAATCCCAGAGTCTGTCCTTGGGAATGCCCTAGGGGATGGGGCTGTGGGAGCCTCGCCCTTGCTGCTCACTAGCTTGCCAATGTTGGGTTGGGGAGACAGTGATCTGGTGTCAACCCAAGCCTCTGGCTCCAGGGCAGGCTCCCGCTCATCGCCGTTAGACAAGTTAGCCCTGGTCCCATACGAGCTCTCTTCAAGGGGCTTGATGCTCAATGGGGGAGGGTCCCGGGTGCACAGGTCCGCATCAGCATTCCCAATGGCAGGATTCAGAGACAAAAGGTGGGTGGACGGAGCCAGAATCTGGGTCCATTTAGCATCAGAAAGAGTCGGAGCATCTGTCTCATCTGTTGATACAATAAAAACATGAGATTGTTACAGTAGTCATTAAATAAAGTGGACTAGTAAATCTTCCAATATGTAATAAGTTGCTTGTGTTTACAAGCCTGAAACACAAACAGAAAAATATTACAGTAGGGATACTGAAATCTGGCCCTCAAGGCCAGTAGTACTGCTGGTTTTCTCTTCTGATTTAATTTATCGATTAATGCCACTTATTGGCCAGAGATATAATTCACTGGTGTCCCAGGTTTTAATGAGTACTGATTAGAGGGGAAGAATGAAAACCAGCAGTACTACTGGCCTCGAGGGCTAGCTTTAACTATCCCGGGCCTACAGATTGCAGAAATTATATAAAAGTTATATAAAACATTATACCAATGTGAGGAGTATAGGTAAAAATTTAAATCTGCTCCCTGACCTCTGGATCCTGGCCTGTCTATGTCTACCCTCTCCTGCTAATGGTCCAGATCATACAAGGCATCCCTCCCAGTCCCAACTGCCCCTGTCGCTCCTTTTGACTCCTTTACTATCAGAACTCCAGCACGAGAGAGCTCAGGCTTACAGCACATTCCGTCTCTTTCAAGGCTAAGTGGGGCTAAAGGTCAAGCTAACTAAGGGCTTTACGTCTTGCCAGTGGCCCTCCTCAACTTAAAAGAAAACATGCTCACAATAATGTCTACAGACATCAGGAGCAAGAGTTCTCACTTAGGACACAAAGTGTAAATACGCCGAGGCCTCCTGAGTACATGCTTAAGTTCCTGGGATTTAGTTCACCTGGCCACATCCGTGCCACTGAGCGCACACAGCCCTCTCCTACACAGCACATCAGATGAGCTTATTTGCATTCTGCCAATGCTGATTGCTGTGGGGAAATCTACATGGTCTGCTGACCCAAAATGGCTTTCCTCCCTTCTTTTCCAGATATAACCCAGGGAGGGGGAGCTGATCTGGAGGAAAGCCACACACTACTCTGTCACGCGCAGAGGACACAGACATAAGGGCACACACGTCCCTTACAAAAATATAGGCCGTCCAGCAAATTTGCGGCAAACCTTTGGCATTGTTGCCACAGGTTTGCGTCAATCTCATATTTTCACATGCAAATGAGCTTTGTGGGAACTGCCATTCACTTCTGGCAGTTCCCACAAAGAGGCACCTCAAAAACAAACAATGGCACTCAGACTGTGTATAAACCATGTAGCTATATTGAGAATGTACCACTTACTACTTTATCACTTTCTTGTGAACATTACAATTACTGCTCCTCAACATCCTTGTCGGAATACAGAATGTTGTACGTGCTCCAGTGTTGTGGACCCAAACGTACGGGAAAAATAATAGGATTTCAAAGCATATTCAGCGCACTTGTATTATAATACATTTTTAACCATAAATAACCAAATGACAACCATGTTTTGCACATCTGTTTTGGCAAATCTGCTTGTTCCTGTTTGAGACAAGGGCAGTCTCCTTAAAACGACTCAAACGTTCAAACATTCCAATACTGCCGTGTTCAAAAAGTGACTTTACATATGACCCCATGCTTACAAGGTCGCAAAGTGTGTACCAGACTTAGAATAGTTGTGCACACTACATGAATCAGGTTCAAGAAATGTCACTACACAATCCCTGTACTGTACAGTTCCAGCATCAGGGGTATTCACAAAAAAATGTCACTAATCGAGGAATATTAAACAGGACCGCCTCAGTGACTGCCATTTTGAGTTGGAGCTGAGGGACTATGCCGATTTAAGCATTTGACACAGTTTTGCATAGATTAGATCCCGTTCCAGAAAAGCAGAGCCCTGAAAAAAGACAGTTCCAATTTCTTTCGGAAGGTGGCCAACCCTTTACGTCAATCCATTGCGAGTCAGTCAGACTGTTGTGACTCATTAGGCAGCAGCAAGGTTACCCACCTTCATTCTGCTCAAACTCATCCAGCACCTTGTCTAGGTTAAAGGCTTCTGCCTGGAAGTAATTCTCCATGGGTCAGGAAGCTCCACCCTGCTGAATGCTGTATGGATCTGTGGGGGGTTGCAGTTAAATTTAGGTCAGGGGAGAAGCCTCTACACCCAGCAGTGGGTGAGAAACATTGCACTGAAACCAGTTTCCCAGAACCTGTGTGAGGTCATCCTCACTGAAAAACCTGGTGTATTCACTTTGTTCTTCAGTGTTCAGAAACATAAGAGCTGGATCTCTGGCACAGCGTGTCCGTTCTGTATGGATTTTCAATTCAAGTTCCCTTCTGATTGGCAGTCTACTAAATGGCCTAATTAGTTCAAATGTAAATTCCAAGTTACTTACACAGGAAAAATGGTCTCCAAATGACAGAACTTTCCTTGCTTTCAGGATTTAAAAAACTAATTTATAATCTCATCTGAATATAATCCACTTAATATCATTGATTAATATCGATATAATATTTTTTCGTTCTTTAAATGTATATATTAAAATGATGATTTTGATGTACAGGGTTAATCTTTAATATCACAGCATGAGCTGCACAGTAACCAAATGCTGCCTGCTGCTTCCTAAGTGATGATACAGAGGGATAGAGGTAGGCCAAGTAATGGTTACTTATCCTACACATTAACACATATCAATGCACATCTTATAACAGCAATGGAGGTATAATGTTAGGAGTGGAAATGAACAGTGGCATCAACAGCATTCATAGTAATATAATAGCCAAACAGGTCAGCAAAGTAAAAGGGAAGTATAATTGTAATTAAACAAAAGGAAGTGCTTCTGGTTCTGAATCACTTACATTTAAGCAAGATATACACTGTGATTTAAAGTGTACAGGTTCTATCACAATGAAAGGCTGGGCCTTGAAACCATAGCAACGTTTGAGTTAAAAATTCTTGGCTAAGCTATGGTTGCTGCAAATGCTTCACGCCATCAGGGAAGATCCCTTGTCAACACACAGTATATGCGGTATTAGCACACATACCGTTCATATTTCCTTGCGGGAACCCAGTGGGAACGTCGGCACGATTTTCATCTATGCAGCGTTTCTCCATCAATTTCTTTTTTAATGCCTTTCCCCCCCTTTTCTCCCAAGTTGGAATGCCCTATCGTGTCACTCATCAGCTCTCATCATTGCTGAAGCCTCTGCTACTAATTCAGTAGAGCGCAGTCAGATATGTGCTCTCATCCGACGTGCCACAGACTTGTTAAACCTGATAAAGAAAGTCAGCGTTCGCCAAACCACATCAACAGGCTCCAATGCTAATCCCAGTGCTTCAGGAAAACTTTGATTTGCTTTACCTTTCTTTCTCATATGCAAGTCCCGCTTACATTCTTATTCCTTGGTAGCTGTGCATACATTTGCTAAAAATTGAATGATAATAAAAGCCAGCAAATGTAGTTCGAGGATCAAAGATGCGTTGAGAGAGCTACGAGGTAATAATGTTGATAATACGCTGGCTTCATTGTGGTGAAACACGCCGTAGTCTGACTTTGCCAGTGCCAACTGTGGCCTGCAGCCCCCTAGAGGTAGGTGCATAATTGCATAATAGAATAGGTGCCCCGGGAAGGAGAGTCTGACTGAAGAAAAGTGAGGCCTGGTCTGGTCAATCAGGCAGCTGTGATCTACTTGCGCCAACTGCGCCGGCTGCTCACGCAGTGCAGTCCTCCGGGACGACGGATACACGGCTCAGCTGGTAAACAGAGTAAACAGGAGCAGCTGTGTTCTCCTGGACTGACAGAGGGCAGTGCAGTGATGAGACAATTGACTGGACATTCCGAATTGGGAGGCAAAATATAGGGGCTAAAACCGCATTAAAAAGATGCAGTGAGCACTGATGTGGATGCCGTCTGATTGGAAAACATGCCAAAAACTCTCATTTAAATACGGCTGTTTTCGACTGGAGTAATTTAAATAATGACTCTTAGCTGATCACTCGCAAAGTCTGAAGTGACAACACGGGCAAATACATTGGCTGTGCACGCAAAATAACACCCCTTATTTGGGATCTTAGTAAATCAATCCCTAAATGTGATTTCAACGCTGGATTTCCATTCTCAAAAATGAGACACATCTGACCTTCAAATATTTGTCATAAAGCTCACAGATGAAATGTTGTATTAGAGTGACTCAGTGTGTGTATTTGTGAGAAACAGTGGGCTGTAGACTACAATGGAGTTAAACATATTCAAAAAGCACCAGAAACCTAAACAACCTATAGCAACTATACTACAAATTACTTTTTTTTGTTATTTCTAAAAAGCAGCCTAGCACTATCCAAAATTGCAGGCCGCAGTAGACATTCTACAAAAGTTACATGCCAAAATGCACTTTCTAGAAGATGTTAACTCAAACCGCACTATGGAAGCTTCAGATTTCACACACTTCGCCATTTTTTAATTCAAGGGAAATTGCTTGCTTGTTAAAAGATTCACATGTAGAAGTTATGTGCATTTGGCAAAAAAAATAAAAAATACCGTACATTACAATTACCATCTAAAAATATCTTACAACTCCATTGAAGGTCCAATATCAAGAGATAGCCTACACATACGTATGTGTTTACAAACAGCAAATATCTCAAACAATAATGCTGAAGTGTCATGCAAGACAACCTAACATTTCCAGACAAAAATGTATGTTACATAAGCAAGCTGTTCCAGATTTTTAAAATCTATTATGCACATCCTTGTGCTTTGTACATATGGGACTAGACACACTTGGATTTTCACTTTAGGCAGCCAGACTGAATTAGCGGAAAAGAGTACTCCTGAGTATAACTCATCTCAATATGACGAGCTCCTGGAACTCAGCCACACACCCCACAGGAGGATGAGTGGCTATAATTACTGCCACAACTAAGAGTGCATGTAGCCCACATTCAGACACACTGATAGCCAGTGCCAGGCTCCGTATCTAAGCCATTTGCTTACTGCTATTGCTAGGCTAGGTGTCAAACTACCTAATCGGCAGTAAACCTTTTCACATCACCAGCCCTCCATTTGCAAAAATACCGACACTGTAGCATCAAAGGAATCTTTGGAAATGTGAAAAACACAGCTGACCCAGGGATAATATCATTTGTAACCAGTCTCACTGTGATTTAAATAAACCCTCCTTTCTTACGAGATGTAAATGCAGGTTAATTCAGCACTTCCTAAAATGTCACATGGTCCTCTCTGATTGAGTCAGAACTGAATTGATGATCAAAAATGGTTATTTTACATTTTTCATAAGGCATCTCAAATACTTACATGCTTGACTGTGCATTCCTGTGAGCTTAACCCGATTCTCCTCCTCCCCCAGTTGATAACACAAGCCTGCCTTGAGTTCACAGTGAACAGAGACATACAAAACCTGTCAAAAACTGAGCGGAAAGCAAAACACCTGAAAAGAAGTTAGAGTTAAAATGACATTCTCAAATCCTTCCAAATAAAGACTGCTTGAATCATCAAGTGTTTTCCCCTCTGTGTCAATACAGTGAACTCCTCGCCTTGCACAAAAACACAAATTGATATGCACACAAGACTTTCTATGTGATTCTGCCCAGAGCAATTTATTTTTCGTGACATATCTTGTTCCTCATTTCACTCAGGGGAAAACTGCCTGATAGTACTGCTGGATTGTGTCAACAACTTGAGGAGGGAGGCCAGGTTCTAGGCTTACAGAACAGTTTGGAACATTCAAGCATGCATGTAATTAATTGAGACATATCATTAAAAATATCTAATGAACTTAATAACATTACTGCAAATGAACCAAATGAGAGGATTCTCCACTAAGGCGATCAGTAACACAATCACCACTTAGTGTACCATAGGTGCTGAAAACGAAGTTCACAATAATTTTTCATTTTTCAGTTATTTTATAGAATTTTGTTTTTAGATCATCATATCATTATAATTCCACTTGATAATGTAATATGAGAAGCTTTAAATTCCATTATTATCCTTTGTCACACTTTGTGATCACATTTAATAATGGCAGAGATTGTTAAGCTGTACAAAAAGTTGAATATTGTCCGGCTACAACTGCACATAGCAATAGCTTAGCACAAGCCTACCAGACTGATGTAATCTCATTCAAATAGAATCAACATTTACTTCTGGATACGGCTGTGAATCAGTGAGTCCATACATAATTTGGTAGCCATGAAGATAATTGTAGATACTGTATATTTGATATTTTGTCATCAAAGACTGAAGCCATCTGAAGCCATCCCTCTCCAAACCCGACGCTAACAAACTGGTTCACGCATTCATCTTTTCCCAGATAGACTACTGCAACGCCCCCCAGACTACTGCAACGCCCTCCAGACTACTGCAACGCCCTCCAGACTACTGCAACGCCCTCCAGACTACTGCAACGCCCTCCAGACTACTGCAACACCCTCCAGACTACTGCAACGCCCTCCTCACTGGCCTCCGGGCTAAATCCATCAATCGCCTTAAACCCATCCAAAACAGCACCGCCATAGCCCTTACCAGGTCTAAGAAGTCAGCCCACATCACCCCCATACTCGCCCAACTCCACTGGCTTCCAGTCCATTATAGGATCAAATTCAAAGTTCTTCTCCTGACCTATAAAGCCCAAACAGGCCAAGGCCCCACCTACCTCAGTGACCTCATCACCATCCACAAACCCTCACGCTCTGTCCGCTCCAGCCATTCCCCACTGCTCTGCATAGCCCCTACACACCTTGGGGGACAATAGGGGATCGAGCCTATTGCTCGATGCTTTTATAACAGGCCTTAAAACTCTTTTTTACTGGCAGGCTTTCCTGTAAAGCTTTCATTGAAACCTTTTAGTCACTACCTCACTTTTATCCATTTTTATATATATAAATAAAAAAGGTTTTATTATTATTTATTGACTTTTACTATATATTTCTTCTTGTTTTCACTGTAAAGCACTTCAGGATGTGCCCCCGCAAATGAGAAGCGCTATATAAATGGAATATATTATTATTATTATTATTATTATTATCATCATAAATTTTACATAAAAGATAAATGTGGCAATTCAAAATCTCATACGCATTTGTAAAATAAAGTTTTCATTTTGAAACTCACTTATTGTCATCATTTATTTTAAGTTTTCTACAATTTCCTTGCATTTAGTTAAATATAAAGGGTGAAAATATCACTGAACTTCCTCAGTAACACGTGTTATTGTAACACGTGTTATTGTGTTACATGAATAATAAGTACATTTTCATGCGGTAAAAGCACAATTTCTCTGCGTTCCATTGAAATAAATAAAATAAAAAAAATAAAAAATTCACAGTCCAAAAGGGACTACTCATGTGTGAAAATTTCAGAGCATTCCATTGTGTGGCACACGAGATATTAACAAAAGTTTAAGACGCTTACAATTTGGAGTGTAATTTGTGCTACTGATCAGGAGGATAACTCCCAAAGACAAGGAAAACATGTCAATGTAGAAACTATATCAGCCATAGCTAAAACGTCTGAACAGCACAATAAAGCCTGACACTCTGGCTGGACTGTGATTGGCTGGTCGCTGTTACTGGTAGGAATCTAACTCACCTGCTCCCAGATCCTCTTCAACAGTATCAGTGGAATGCACTGAGGCCAGTCACCAGGCAGTCATTCCTTCCTGTTTCATACACATCTGGAACCCATTCCTGCAACAAGAAACAGTGTGCTATCACTGCAAGCTGTGGAGAGGCCTGGGAAAGGCGTGAAAATGGATGAACCTGACCACTTACGGAATCTTAGACTATAATTTACATTTGTGCTTGGACCTGCAATTGAAAGGCAGATTCTATGCCACTATGCTCAAGGGTAGCCTTGAGATATTACCTGTAAGGACAAATTCCACATCAGTTGGTTACACATACAGTGCGGTCTGCAAGTATTTGGACAGTGACACAATTTGTGCTGTTTTGGCTCCATACTCCAGCACGTTTGATATGAAATGGAACATGGAATATGCGGTAAAAGTACAGACTTTCAGCTTTAATTTGAGGGTTTTTACATCCATATCGGGTGAACCGTGTAGGATTCGTAGCCCTTTTTATACATAGTCCACCTATTTTAGGGGACCAAAAGTAATTGGACAAATTAACATAAACTTAAATAAAGTCATCATATTTGATATTTGGCTGCATATTCTTTGCATGCCATGACGTTGTGATGTCTGTGACCCAACAACATCAAGAGATTCTTGTTATCTTATTTCCAGGTACTCTTATAAGCGATAATATAACCTCTCTGAATTTGAATGGATCTCTATGGGAATTGAGGGAGGGGGACTAGATTAAGCTGTAAATTACACTGGAACAGTATGGAAAACATGGTTGGCTAAAGGGCTGTAAGTCATCAAGGGTCTGAGGTATTAAACAAGCCTCAAACCATCACTCTTCTGCCAGATATGCAGTAGATATGGATGGATCACTGTAAAGAGTAACTACACCCACTGTCTCATCCTGTCTCCGCCTACTACACAATTTTGAAAAATACTTTGTGGGGTGATCGAGGGAGAGGGGTGGGGGGCGGAGGAGCTGTGTCCATCGTCATTTGCATAAATTAACGTACATTGTACAAATGATTTCGTATAACTCGGATCAAACTGTCAAACTAGACATTGCACATCAAATATGAATCAAGATTCAGCAACTGCATTGCCTATTTCTCACCTCAAATATTTTCAGAAACATATTTTAGTGGACTATTTAGGTGGAATAGGAGAATTGAACAGGACGCCACATTGTTCCGGTTTAAAAACGTAGAGGTGAAACAAAAGTAACGTAGTGGGTCGAACCAATCAGGTGCCAGCTGTTTCCGTTGTGGGTGACAACAATTATCCATATGACGTAGAGGTACCTCCAAAGAGGTACTCTGACATCACGATTGGGGCGGGGGGAGTGTGGGGACCAGAAAGGAAATTTCAACCATTAGGAGCAGCACAAAGACGCTTTTCTACCAGTTTCTTATGATATACAATATTATTTCTGAATAGTTGAAATAACGGAATGCATGAATAAGTTTCATTATAAGGTAGGCATACAAACACGTTTACAGCAAAAAAAATAAAAAGTGATCTAGAGTGTAGATACCCTTTAAAATGATCCATCCACATCTACTGCATATCTGGCAGGAGAGTGATGGTTGGAGGCTTGTTTGATACCTCAGATGCCTGTTGACTTACAGCCATTTAGCCAACCATGTGTTCCATACTCTTCCAGTGTAACTAATTTACAGCTGACTCTAGTCCCCCCCTGAAAATAAGATATCAAGAGTCTTTTGATGTTGTTGGGTCACAGACATCAGGAAGTCATGGCATGCAAAGGATATGCAAGCAAATATTAAATATGATGACGTTATTTAAGTTTATGTTAATTTGTCCAATTACGTTTGGTCCCCTAATATGGGGGGACTAAGTAAGTACTGCTACATGGTTCACCCGAAAAAGATGTAAAAACCCTCAAATTAAAGCTGAAAGTCTGCAGTTTAACCTCATAGTCACTGTTCCATTTCAAATCCAATGTGCTGGAGTACAGAGCCAAAACAACTAAAATTGTGTCACTGTCCAAATGCACTGTATGCATGCAGTTGCAGTATCTATGATCTGAGCGAGTGGCATGGAACAATAACAGTAAGAGTTTCTATTTATTTTGTTTGATAAACAAGCATAATCTATTGGTAAGTAATGCTAATGGCAAGTTTTCTCTCAACTGTCTCAGACTGTAGCATTCTCTTTCGTCCTGTCAAGTTAGAGAATGTAGGGAGCTGAAAGAGGATATGGACATCAAGTCAGAGATCTATTTAATGTATATGCTAAATTTAAGTGGAAAATCTCTCCATTGTCACATTGTGCTCAATGCTAGCAAATAAACGTTGGTGCAAAAATCACATGATGCACAGAACAGGTGAATGGATTTTTATGCCATCAATATACCTTGAAATTTAGGCTTGGAGAAAAGGGTAGCTACATTTATCCACAAGTTCAAATGAATATGTGGATAATATAAGACAAAGCTGAACAATTCTGTACAATTTTGTGATTAAAAAAGAAAAATAATGCTATGAAAATGCAATGAGCATTCAGTATATAATGCTTTCAAAATGTTATCTGCATGTTAGCAATGCTAATTGTCAGAAACACTTCTGATGTACTTACTTATGACGTGACTCAAAATCATTTCGAGAGATTTAGAGAGAGATTTCTCTTACACTGGCATTGGAGACATGAGGTGTGGGAGTCCCAGATCTCTTGTGTGCTACCACCAGATGAAAATCTCACGTCAAATTCTTCAAAATCTAGATTCCAAGACAGATACTTGCAATAGTCTAAAGATGGCCTATGTAATCAGTTAACTTCTAGGTAAATCTGAGTACACTACAGTTTATACGACTGCAGTGAACCCTGCCTCAACTGCTTTTAAAAAGCAGTACTGTGAGCACTCGCAACTTATTATACGACCCAATAAAAAAGTAAACTGCATGTAGGAAGTGTAGATCAAAACACAGTGTGATCAAATTAAATAGGTAGTGCATTTCCATCAACAATTAACCATGAACTTCAATACAACCGCATTACACTAATAGCACAGATTTTCTACATAAGATGTAGTCCAGCATTTTCCTGTTTGAACAAGCCATGACTATATAGGTGAAGGGCAGTACGCACTATGCTGTCAATACATGACTATGAGAGCGGTGAAGGATAATGATCACAATGCAAAAACCAAATCTTAACAAGCATATACACTGCCTGGCCAAAATAAAAGTCGCCGTTGCACCTGTCACGCATAGTGCCCACTGTACAAGCCTCTGGAGGCAGTGTTATGATCTGGGGTTGCTTCAATTGGTCAGGTCTAGGCTCAGCAACGTTATGCAGCAATAAAATTAAGTCAGCTGAGTACCTGTATGTACTGAATGACCAGGTTATCCCTTCAATGGGCATATTCCAGGACAACAATGCCAAGATTCATCGGGCTAAAATTGTGAAAGAGTGGTTCAGGGAGCATGAGGAATCATTTTCACACATGAATTGGCCACCAGAGTCCTGACATTAACCCCATTGAAAGTCTTTGGGATGTGCTGGAGAAGACTTTACGAAGTGGTTAGACTCTCCCGTTGTCAATACAAGATCTCGGCCAAAAATGAATGCAACTCAGGATGGAAATAAATGTTGTGACGTTGTATAAGGTTGCCGAAACAATGCCACGACGAATGCGCACTGTAATCAAAGCTAAAGGCGGTCCAACAAAATATTAGAGTGTGCGACTTTTTTTTTGGCCAGGCAGTGCATTTTCCACTTTTGGGGAAAAAATAAGATTTTAAGTCTCATTACAAGACTAAAACACTTGTTAAGACAGACATTTTTTGCAGTGTATAATAACAGAGCTTGTTATTCCACCCATGCCATACTGTGCACCCATGTAACACTAGATCATTCGAGGTGTTGTGTTCATTACATCCAACTCCTAAATTATTAAGTAAGACAAACAAACCAATCAAGTTTGTAGCATGTTAATAATTCAACTGCACCATAACCTTGACTGTGCTGTGGTCAAGGAAGTGTTTGGCCACTATGCTACATGGTTCAGAAGCGATTTCTTCTTCCGTAAGACAAAAAAAGGCCATAAATCAGTTTCACAGAACCAGCAAGGTAGCCATTACCACACTCATATACGCAAGACTTCACAGCACATGGCTGATTTCCTGCCCTATAGCAGTGGCGAAATTGACCACTTTGCCACAAATTCTCTTTGCTTGATCAGTGATTATTGGGCGAATTACAAACTCAGTGAATGCAGAAAATGAGGCAATACCACTGCCAGGGAAAGAACGCACTTGAATGTCCCATTTTTACCCTATGTCACTGTTTCTAAGCTTTTTAATATTGGGACCCAAATTAAACATTTTGTACCTTTCAGGGATCTATCAAATACATATACTTGCATAGCTTAGTGGACAACAGAATTCCGGAACCCACCTCATACATTCCTGTGACCCATATAGTTTAAGAAACACTTGTTGTGTATATCTTCACATGTGGTTGGTCGTTGGCGTAATTGGTAGCACCCACGTACTATAGTCAGTGCTCCCAGAGATGTTAAGATGCGCCAGTCTCCAGTCTGAGGGAGCTCTCTCCCCAAAGTTACCTTTTGGTTTCTGTTTAGGCGTTAGCCGATCTTGTTTGTTGGGTTTACACCACACTGCTTAACCATACTCTTCATACATCCACTCACCTACACCACTGAGGGGACTTCCACACCCCACGTGCAGTTGTCTTGTCTTTTTTTGTAAAGTTAGGTTATTTTCAATAAATTTGAACTTGTCTTTTAAATGCATCAGTGTATGTCTCCCTTTTTGTCATGCCTGTTGAGCGGGGTCGTGACACCCGTGTTATGAGATGGACTGAAGTCTGAGACCCCTGTTGCACATGTTCCCCTTATTGACGTCAGTGGACCATAAGGCACAGCTGTTACGAGATTGGTCTGACCGTGTTATTGACGTTTAATATTTAGATGAGAATAATAAACGGCCAGACTGGATTGTCAGCATTTGCTTGCAAGCACAATCACCAGCTGTTTACAGCATTGCTCCAAAAATCAGGGCTGCTCACACTCTTAACGTAACGAACTAGCAATAACCTGTCTTTATTAAGATTGAATTGCTCACTGCCTTCCTTGAATAATTCAGCTCTGCACAAAATAACCGAAGGCACTGCATTTTTAGCATTTTGTCTGCGTTTACCTCAGCCAATATTTTCCTTTATATGGAAGGAACACTTCGGATTTAATCAATTTGGTAATTCTATCGGGTAAATATCACATTTACATGGAAAGGGATCAAGCCAAATTTTTTAAATGACATAATTTGTCAAGTAGCCTATTTTAAATCCATTTAAAGTGTGACTATGAAAAGACTATGAACAAAAAGAACAAGAAAATATTTATGTCTCTGCCTTTTATTCTAATTGATTGTCATGCTCGTCCGCTTTGGATCCTTTTTTTCCCTGATAGATGGGCCATTCTACAGAAGTCGTGCAAATTGAGGGTTGGAGAAAAGTGTAAATTTGTATTCTTTTTGCTAAATTCTTTTATAATATATGTGTTACACTTTATCAGAGATACATAAATACACTAGATGATAGGGTTGTCAAAAGTATCGATACTTCGATACTTTTCAATACCACATGCTTAAAAACGATACGATCTCAACTTTATAAAAAAAACGATATTAAATTAAATTTTTTATTACAATTTTTTATTTGTATTAAATATTTGTGGGTCTTCAGTGCCTCTGGCTTCATTACGGCATTCTCTCCAGCAACGAACCCACCACGTGACTGACAGAGTGAGTGAGTGAGTGAGTGACAGTGGCAGAGGCACAAGCACTAACAGGTACGATGATCAGAAGGAGAGCGAGAGACAAAACACGCCAGTGGATGTCACTCAGAACAGCCAGCGACCTGTCACTGTTATTCAAGAAGCTAGCTAGAGTTAGCCATGGCAAGTCCGGCTCCAGAACTAACGTTAGTCGAAAAAGAAAATAGTAGGAGTGCTGTTTGGCAATATTTTGCCTATGAGGCGGATGCAGAAGGAAAGGCGAAAGATTTGCAAAAGCCGATTTACAAAAGGTGGTTCAAAACGGTGCCAACAAGTGGAGGGAACACTTCAAATTTGGCAAAGTATCTGAAGGACCGGCACCCTGATCTCTCCAAAGAATTGAGAGAGGTAATGTATAATTTAATAAGTGTGTAGTTATTGTCATGAATGACGTTGTGATGTGATGCTGATGAGCTCAGAAGGTTTCCCCCGAGCGAGCTAACGTTAGCAGCTATAACGTTAACGAGCCTAGCTTTATTTTTTTTCTCAGAGCAAGCTAGCATCTAACTAGCTGGCTTGCTATGTTGTGTCTTGCTTAACGACACAAACTACATTAGCCAAAGTAAGGTAACGGGGTTGCATGAACTGAGCTGACGACATAACGTTACACATTTATCCAAAATTAGTTTCAGCCAACGTTAGCTAACGTAAAATAGCTGGCTGATCTTGCGCATTGATTACTGCCAGTGATGTTGGACCTGACAGAAAGTTTTATTAATTTTAATTGTTTAAAAATACATGCAATTTAAGAATTATACCATCAAATCTAATTATGGATTTTCTTTCATATAGCACCAGAGAGAAGCTGCAAAGGACACCCAGACCCTTGCAATTGGAATGTTCTTCTTTTATTTGATTTATCCTTTGTTTACAGGGGAAACCCACTGAGACTGTATTGTGTTTACAAGTGAAGCAACATTAGAGAAAAAAAAGAAATAAAACAAAAAGCAATAATAACTACATAAATAATGTGTAGGCCTACAAGGTAGGAAAACAATTAAGAATAGTAATAATAATGTTAATCTTGTTCTGTGTTCAGTCACTTTTTCTGTACCAGCACTGTGTGCAGGTTGTTAATAATAATTTATAAAAAATGTATCCTATTTTGTGTGCCAAGGACTTTTTTTTGTGTGCCGTGGTATCGAAAGAGGTATCGAGTATCGTTTTCTTATACTAGTATCGTATCGAAGTTTCAAATTCTGGTATCGTGACAACCCTACTAGATGTACAGTGCAATCACATGTAATTTTTTCATAATAAGGATGAATTTACTGACTGCTCCTAAATATGTCACAACCGAAACATGGTGTAAACCCTGCTTTTGAAATAAAATTACATACCCAATTGATAAGTTTAATTCACCCCTTAGAAAATGACATTTAAAAAAAAAAATCTTGACTCCTGTTGAATTTGAATCAATTACCCTGAATTTTTTAATCAAATAAAACATTGGATTAATTAAATTTAGTGAACACTCCGTACAAATGTTCTCTATAAAATGGACAGATTTGATCACATGAATCTTATTTATGAGATTATATATACCCTCACCAGCACAATATCTTAGATATTTGATTGATTATTCATATTATTCAAAATTTTAACAAAACAGCAGGTGTTTCGGTTGTGACCACATTGTTGCGGTTGTGACATCTCTTACTGAAACCTGAATTCCAAAGTTGGGACAGTACGTAAAATGCAAATAAAAGCAGAAAGCAGTGATTTGTAAATTCTCTTGTCTATATATTTAAATGAAAACAATATTTAAAAGATATTTAATGTTTTACCTTAGCAACTTCATTGATTTTTGTAAATATACGCTAATTCCGAATTTGATGCCTGCAACACGTTCCAAAAAAGTTGGGACAGGGGTATAAAAAAGACTGGGAAGGTTGTGGAATGTTCAAAAAACACCTGTTTGCAACATTCCACAGGTAAATAGGTGAATAGGTGACAGGTGATGCTATCATGACTGGGTATAAAAAATCCACGAAGGCTCGGGTGTTTACGAGCAAGGATGGGTTCGCCACTTTGTGAAAAACTGCATGAGTGAATAGTCCAACAGTTTAAGAACAACGTTTCTCAACACACGATTGCAAGGAATTTAGGGATTTCACCATCTACAGTCCATAATATTAGTAGAAGATTCAGAGAATCTGGAGAAAACGGGCAAGGCCGTAAACCAATATTGAATGCCCGTGACCTTCAATCCTTCAGACAGCACTACATTAAAAACAGCATGCTTCTGTAATTAATATAACCACATGGGCTCGGCAATACTTCAGAAAACCATTGTCAGTAAACACAATTTGTCGCTGCATCTACAAATGCAAGTTAAGACTCTACTACCCAAAGCGTAAGCCATATATCAACAACATCCAGAAACGCCGCCGACTTCTCTGGGCTCATCTGAGATGGACTGACACAAAGTGGAAACGTGTGCTGTGGTCTGACGAGTCCACCTTTCAAATTGTTTTTGGAAATAATGGACGTCGTGTTCTCCCGGCCAAAGAGGAAAAGGACCATCTCGATTGTTACCAACACAAGGTTCAAAAGCCAGCGTCTGTCATGGTATGGGGGTGTGTTAGTGCTCATGGCATGGGTAACTTGCACATCTGTGAAAGCACCATTAACGCTGAAGGGTACATATGCATTTTGGAGCAACATTTGCTGCGATCTAGACAATCGCTTTTTCAGGGACATCCCTGCTTATTCCAGCAAGACAATGCCAAGCCACATTCTGCACGTGTTACAACAGCATGGCTTCGTCGTCAGAGAGTGTGGGTGCTAGATTGGCCTGCCTGCCGTCCAGACCTGTCTCCCATTGAAAACGTGTGGCACATTATGAAGCCCAAAATATGACAATGGAGACCCCGGACTGGTGAGCAGCTTATATTAAGCAAGAATGGGAAACAATTCTGCTTTCAAAACTACAACAATTAGTGTTGTAGTTCCCAAAAGATTACTGACTGTTAAAAGGACAGGTGATGTAACACAAAGGTAAACATGCCCCTGTCCCAAATTTTTTGGGAGGTGTTGCAGGCATCAAATGTAGAATGAGCTGAATAAAGAATGAAATGTAGAATAAAGTTGATTAGTTAAAACATGAAATATCTCCTCTTTGTACTGTTTTCAATTGAATACAAAAAGGACTCACAAATCATTGCTTTCTGTTTTTGTTTACATTTTATACACTGTCCCAACTTTTTTGGAATTGAGGTTTGTACATGTGCATTGATTGTCTCACCATTTATTGTCTTTAATAAGAATTTACGGACAAGTGTCACCAACCGAAACAGGCCTGTCAAAACAATACCATTTGTTTCGGTAGTGACTGTTTCGGTTGTGACAATTTTGGCTCATTTCGGCCACAAAACAAAAGATTTGGTTAGCAACACATGGTTAGCAACCACTTCTCTGTGCAGATGCACCTTCCTTTTAATCAAATCTACAGTTATGAAATCAACTTTTTTTTCTCTAATATGAAAACTTGGGTGTTTGGGTGTGACGTCTCTTAAAACCACAGACTAATTTTCATACTTTGAAGGCCAATTATATCAAAACGCTAAAACCTAGCTACTCACCATGTGGCCTTGATTCATATGAAGGCTGTCTAATTTACTGGTTAAAAAAAGGGGTGTGTGGCTACAAGCAGGTTCACTGCACAGACTCAAACAGTGTACGTTTCGGTTGTGACGTAAAAATTGGGGACAGCATTTTTTCGATAGGTTTTTTGAATTATAAAATTTATTACAAAATAGATTGCATTATCTGAACTTATATTTGATAAAAATTCACATGCTTTATTGAATGAGACAAGTCAAATAATTGGCAAAAATATTTTGGGTATTATTTTTTAATGCACCAGTTTAAGGGTTGATAGTGGGGACAGCCATCTCCCAATAGGAATTTATACTCCCAAGAGTATAAGTGTTGATTTTGGATAAATGTAACTATTATTACTGCAATTTATATCTTGGATTATATTAAAACATAACATGATCTAATGAATTATATAGCATTGAAATATTTTATTGGTCAATTTCTTACTTTTATCAGAGAGGGACAGCAATTTGCATGACTTTTGTAGAATGGCCCAGATACGCTATGTTGGTTTTGATGTCTTGTTTTTCATGACATGCCTTTTACCACCAAATTTGTATTTTAGTTTTTATTTCATTTAATTTATGTTTACTTATTGATGTGTGTAATGTTCGCCACAATGTCATTTGTTCCCTGACTTGCCGTGTAGGCTATAGCTTATGTCATTTTTGATAATAACTAGATTTAGCTGTAAATTACACTGGAACAGTATGGAAACACATGGTTGGCTAAATGGCTCTAAGTCATCAAGGGTCTGACGTATCAAACAAGCCTTAAATCATCACTCTGCTGCCAGAAATACAGTAGATATGGATGGATAACTTGAAGGGTTTCTTCTCCTGACTTATTTTCCCATAGAGTTCAATAGGAAAATTTGTCAGGAGAAACAACCCTTAAAGTGATCCATCCATATCTACTGCATATCTGGCAGCAGAGTGATGGGTTGAGGCTCATTTGATACCTCAGACCCTTGATGACTTTTTTACCAATCATGTATTCCATATTGTTCCAGCATAATTTACAGCTAAATCTAGTCCCACTCCCACCTCCCAATTCCCATAGAGATCCATTCAAATGCAGAGACGTTATAGTATCGCTTGTAAGAGTACCAGAAAATAAGATATCAAGAGTCTTTTTATGTTGTTGGGTCACAGACATCAGGAAGTCATGGCATGCAAAGAATATGCGACTAAAATTTTAAAAATTAAAGGCACAGTCAACTTAGTGTATTTAAACTTCTGACCCACTGGAATTGTGATACAGTGAATTAAAAGTGAAATAATCTGTCTGTAATCAATTGTTGGAAAAATTACTTGTGTCATGCACAAAGTAGATGTCCTACTTGACTTGCCAACACTATAGTTTGCTAACATGAAATCTGTGGAGTGGTTAAAAATGATTTTTAATGACTTCATCCTAAGTGTATGTAAACCTCAGACTTCAACTGTATAGTAGACTATATCACCCATTCATGAGAACTGGAACAAAGCCTTGTTTTTTTTGTTTTTTGTTTGTTACTCTTCAATTATGCTGGGGAAATATATCTGGATAGATCAAAGTCTTGGCTATTAAAGGGGACATCTCCCAGTCATTACATTTTTTCTTAAATAGCACTTTTTTGAATTTAGGCACACAAAAAAACATATGTATTTAATGCTTTTTGGAGTATTAAAAACTAGACTATTTTATTAGCTGTATAATGAAAAATTGTGATATCTTTCTTATTGATATAAACAAATCATTATTAACATATTCTACATGAAAATAACAGAAACCATCCATCTGAGGTTGACAGCCAACTGACGCAGTTGAAAATGGTACACATAAACACACTTAATTCCACCAATAATAACAAAAAGTTGTGAGGTGTCGGGTTCGGAGGACCAGACGCGACAATGAGGGGATCAAAAAGTAACCCACGAGATGTGGGAACCACTGATAAAAGGGGAAAGGAAGTCTGTGAACGGAGCAGGGAAAATAAACAAAAGGGAATAAAACCTCCCGGCGAGAAGCCAAATGATAACGAAACTCGCTGCTGAAACTCGCAGACGCGAGCAGTAGTCAGAGAAAGAAAATAATTTACCTCTTGCTCTGTATACTATGAAAGAGCTTAAAATAAAGAGGCAAACGGAAATGAAGCGAAAGAATAGCGACCCAGGAAAGTGGGTGAAAAGCTTGCAGACTCAAGCAGAAATAAAAGGGAGAAACGATATTACCTCTACCTCTATATTCTATGAAAGAGCTAAAAATAAAGAGGTAAAAAGCAGAATGGTAACGGAGGTTACTGCCTCGGAAGGACAGAAAGGAAAACCAAGGCAAGGAACAGAAAGTGCAAACGCGAAAACAAACTCCTAAATAAGGATAACTAATGCGCACCTACAGGCAAGTCCCGCGTTACTTTTTAGCAAAGCTGAAAAGCCAAGTGGTCGCCCAAACCAATACCTGTTACTAGCTTTGTGGAGTGGCAATAATGACACAAAAGCAATGGAAGAGGAAAGCACAGTGCTTATATAGCCAGGGAGACACCTGAAACAGGTGCACGAGATAAGTGCCGGACAGAGGAAAAACACAGCAAGGACGCCGTCCCGGAGCTGGGAGAGAAACCTCCGCAGAGAAAAGGCGGCAACTTGCAAAACCATGACAGGACCCCCCCACCCACCTCTAAGGGATGACCCCAGACGATCCCTCAGAACTATCTCCGCGAAAAGCCCTAATTAGTCCCAGGTCCAACATGTTCCTAGAGGGGACCCAGCAGCGTTCCTCAGGGCTGTAGCCTTCCCAATTCACAAGGAACTGGAACCCCCTGCCCACACGTCTCTCAGCCAAAATGCGCCGAACCGTATACACCGGACCTCCTTCCACGAGCCGAGGAGGGGGCAGCGGCTTGTCTGCAGTCGCTAGGGTGCTCATGAGCACAGGTTTCAACCGAGAAACGTGAAAAGTAGGGTGAATATTCATAGAGCACGGAAGCTGTAGCCGCACCGTGACTGGGTTGATCTTCCGGGTGATTTTAAAGGGGCCCACGAAACGTGGGGCGAGTTTTCGGGACTCCACGCACAATGGAAGATCCCGCGTGGAGAGCCAAACCCGTTGCCCAACCCAGTAGGAGGGAGCCGGGCGACGGCGCCTGTCGGCCAAAATTTTTTGTCTAGCCGAGGCACGCAGTAGGGACGCGCGGACACACTTCCAAACGGATTGGCACCTCCAAACAAAGGAACCCGCAGATGGCACCTACACGTTCCTCTCCAACTCGGGAAACAGAGGGGGTTGATACCCCAACTGAGCCTTGAAAGGAGAGAGGCCCGTGGACGCATTGCGCAGCGTGTTATACGCATATTCCACCCAAGCTAGGTGACGACTCTACAACGTGGGGTTAGATGCGGCCAGACATCGAAGAGTGCTCTCTAACGTCTGGTTAGTCCATTCGGTCTGGCCATTAGTCTCTGGGCGAAACCCAGAGGAGAGACTAACGGATGCCCCTAGCTGGGCGCAAAAAGAACGCCAGAACTGTGCGGCGAACTGGGGGCCACGATCTGAAATAATGTCCTGTGGAAGGCCATGTACTTAAAACACGTGGTCCACTACCAGCCTAGCGGTCTCAGGGGCTTGGAAAACCTATCCACGACCAGGATAGCGGTGTTGCCGTCAGTGGTAGGCAAGCCAGTAACGAAATCCAAGGCGAAGTGGCTCCACGAACGCTTAGGGATGGTTAAAGGGCGCAGAAGCCCAGAGGGTGGGAGCTGTGAACCCTTATTATGAGCACAGACCGCACAAGTCAACACAAATCCCCACACATCCCTCTCCATACCAGACCACCAGAACCCCCTGGACAGGAATTCCTTAGTCCTATGGACGCCAGGATGGGCCGCCAGCTGGGAGGAGTGATCCCATTGAAGGACCTGGGATCTTACCCTAGAAGGAACAAAGAGGCACTGGGGAGGACCCCACCCCCCCGGGCCTGGATCCAGGCGCAATGCCTTCTGCACAACAAGCTCGATCTCCCACATAATCTGGGCCAACATTTGGGAAGCCAGTACAATGGGCTCCAGAGAAGGATCCCTGTCCGACCGGTCATAAATGCGGGAAAGAGCATCAGGCTTGATGTTCACAGACCCGGGGCGGTACGTCAATAAGTAATTAAAACAGGTGAAAAACAATGCCCAATTTGACACAAATTGCATCTCTTGGCCTGCTGGACGTATTCCAAATTCTTATGATCCATCCACACCGTAAAGGGATGCTCCTCCCTCTCCAACCATTGACGCCACTCCTCCAATGCCAATTTAACCGCCAAAAGCTCCCTGTCTCCTACGTCATAATTTATCTCTGCAGATGTCAGGGACCGAGAGAAATAAGCGCAGGGGTGCATCTTACGGTCCTGCGTCGAATACTGGGACAAAATGGCCTCGACCCCCAACTCGGAAGCACCCACCTCTACGACAAAGGGGAGGGAGGGATTGGGAGTAATCAGAATGGGTTCCGAACTAAACCTCCTCTTAGGTTCCGCAATAGCAGCCCCTGCCTTCGGGTTCCAGTGAAACTAGAGGTGAAACTAGAGGTCTTCCTAGTCAAAGCAGTGATGAGGGGCGGCTACTGCGCTAAAATTGCGGATAAACTGCCGATAAAAATTAGCAAACCCTAGGAACTGCTGAACCTGTTTTACAGATTGCGGGGTAGGCCAGTTCATAACTGCCAAAACCTCTCTGGAACTCTCCCAATGTCACAATGAACCCCAGGAAGGAAACGGTGTCAGAATGGAAAGTACACTTCTCTGCCTTAATAAATAACTGTGCTCTGAGAAGTGCTTCCAGAAACTGTCTGACATGACCTATGTGTGTATTAAATTTAAATGTCATCAAGATAGAGAAATACGAATTTCTCCAGCATCTCCCGAAGCACATCGTTCACTAGCGCCTGAAAATCAGAGGGGGCACTAGTGAGCCCGAACAGCATGATGAGGTACTCGTAGTGCCCGTTATGGGTGTTAAACGCTGTTTTCCACTCATCACCCTCACCAGTGGCGATTTTAGCATGACATTTCTGGAGGGGCAGTTTTGTATGACGTCACCATCAAAAAAATAAAGATAGCTAATTAGTCTATGGTAAGCCTATGCTATGGGCTGCGCTCTAGGCCTAAGTGCCAGGGAGCAGAAAGATTTCAAAACTGAATACATTACCTTACATTACATTACAGTCATTTAGCAGACGGTTTTATCCAAAGCGACATACAATAAGTGCATACAGAAACAATGTATCGCTTCAGCACAACACAGAACCCTACATTGCGGTTGCCTATACTGCAACAAAGTAATAGGATGAGACAAACTTGTATGCTTTATCAAATACAAGCATATGACACGTTGTTAACTTGTAGGAAAGTGAAAACAAGTTTGATCAAGTTTATCCATAACTAATGCAATTATAGCCTAGCTAAAATACTAAAAAATGCAAAGCATGCCAACGGCATATTATAATAACGAGAATTATCAGATAAATGTCAAATAAATAGGCACACATTTGATACAAACATTTGGTATTGCTTTAGCTATGTTAAGACATGCCTTAACATAGCTAAAGTGAATGATACCAAGTAATTAGCCTAAGCTTTTTAAAATGCTGCTTAGCCTACTGACGGCATGTAGACTTTGATTCATTGTAAAATAAATAAATCGTTCAAACTTGAACTTAAAGAAACTTCAAAAAGGTAAAACATAGGTGTCAACCTCTGGAGAGAGCTGCCTTTATTTTCACGCCTGAAAAACTATAAATTCACCAAAAACCGTATAGAACATTATCTATTATCGATTAAAATCACTAGCCACCACAGTTATTTGTCTGATTCAAGTTTATTTAATATATTCCTGTATTTAGCTTTTCACATAATAATGAGTGTGTAACAAATTCAGCAAGGTGCTTCGTTGTCATAAAGTGTATTTTTAGATCATAACTTACAGTCCTGATGCACTACTTGCTTTTTCCACGGCCTCAGAAATATCAGAGAGAGGGAGAAAGAAAATGCGATTAAATTAATTATGTTGGAAAATGTTTTTAAAAAATGTGTTAGACTAGATTTCCCGTATTATAACCTAATACGCCTGTATACTTTCGAAAAGGTGGAAAAACCGTATTTTATCTGGGCAAACTTGACACCTAGACAAAATAAAATCAAACTAATGGAAAACTTTAGCTGGCTAGCATTAGCGATACACATACATTGAATTGGCCTTGTTTATGTTTATTTCCTGGTCACGTCAGCCCACGTTAACGACGTTAACTTAACGTTTATCATTTTTTCGCCACCTGTTTCTAGGCAGAATTAGTAGGGGCAAAAACATTTCTGCCCCTCTGCCCAACATAATTTGCGGTTTTCCCTGCTTATGCAGATCACGCTCCCGTTGTTTCCCTAGCAACGGTGGGACAGAGTGCTCCACTGCCCCACAGCAGAAACATAGGACAGGGAGCGCAGTCCACAGCATGAGCACACATACAAGGAAACTACTCAAAAACAGCACTATAAGGAGTGTGAGTCAAGTTTATTATATTTATACAAGCCAATTTCACGATCACTGTTTTGTATTAAATATAAAATACATTTTGCCACAACGTTCAGATGTTACGAGTATCTTGCACAACAGCGCCACATCTGGTGGGGCACTGCCCCACCTGCCCGTAATGTAGAAACGCCACTGACCCTCACGCATGCGCACCAGGTTATAAGCATTCCGCAGGTCAAGTTTAGTAAATACTGACGCCCCCTGAAGGCGCTCAAATGCGGAGTTCATGAGAGGCAGTGGGTAATGTCATTTAACCCCTGATAATCGCAAGTGGTCGTCCGAACCAATACCTGTTACCGGCTTTGTGGAGTGGCAATAAGTAAGCAATAATGACCGAGGAGCCGGGCATTTAACAGTTTTATACCATGGCTTGGCTAAATACTCGATTCTGATTGGCTGGAGGGTGGGCATTTATTTCGTTAAACCGCCCGGCAACGAAGTAGCGCCGGCAACATTTTAATCACCGTTCTAAATTAATACGCCGTCTACGTTATCTGCTGCCAGCGCCATTAGAGTCGACACTTTCATGAATGGTATCCATAGCAACACCAACAGCTGATTAATAAAGCCGGCAAATAACGCTAAATCCGCAGATTTGAAAAGTTTGTCTTCGCCAAATATCTTAGTTACAACAACTTTAATCTAGCAAAGAAGTTTTGTGGTTCGAGGTGCAGTATTTATTCAGTTTGGAAATATGAACGTAACATAGTATCATGTAATGTAACGCTGACGTGAGCAATGCTGGTTGTGAATGCGAACAAGTTACTTCACAAAGCACGTTAATCTGTATATTAAAAAAAACATTTTATCCAGCGAAATGTCTTAGATATGACAAGTTACATCTAACAGTAACAAACTCGATCTACAGTAGGCTATTTTTTTCAGATGTTCCCATCTCATGATGCAGATCGTGAAATGCAATTTCCTTAGCCTGGGCTGTTTAAAATAGGCTGCGTGACCAAAGCATTTTTAAAAAGCAAGACGGAGAGAGGGAGGTAAATTGAGTTGCGGTTTCATGCAATTTTCTTAAATTATCTAACTAATGACAAAAATAACCAAAATTGGTGCTAATTTTATGGTATAAAGTTGAGAAGGAACTATTTGCTTCCATATAGAATCACTTATTTTCAGAACTACCAACGAGAGGTTTTTGCATAACTACGGACAAAATAGAACTAGTAACGAGAAATAGAAGCAGCAACGAGATGTTTTCTGTTCAAATAGAACTAGCAACGAGCAGTTTTGCATGACAACGGCAAACTACATGCCAAAATGGCCTCGGAAGGATATTTAAATTTCAGCTGATAAAGTAGATAAAAATCAATAAATATAAACGTGACTATATAAAATAATTGTTGGTAACCATGGTATAAGCGCAATAATGACCTCGGAGCCGGGCATTTAACAGTTGAAATGCCCTTCGCGGAGGGAAATTGCCCTCGGCTGCGCCTCGGGCAATTTACTACCTCTGCGTCGGGCATTTAAACAGTGAAATGCCCGGCTCCTCGGTCATTATTGCTTACTAAATGCCCGACGCGGAGGTAGTAAATTGCCCGAGGCGCAGCCGAGGGCAATTTCCCTCCGCGAAGGGCATTTCAACTGTTAAATGCCCGGCTCCGAGGTCATTATTGCGCTTATACCATGGTTACCAACAATTATTTTATATAGTCACGTTTATATTTATTGATTTTTATCGACTTTATCAGCTGAAATTTAAATATCCTTCCGAGGCCATTTTGGCATGTAGTTTGCCGTTGTCATGCAAAACTGCTCGTTGATAGTTCTATTTGAACAGAAAACATCTCGTTGCTGCTTCTATTTCTCGTTACTAGTTCTATTTTGTCCGTAGTTATGCAAAAACCTCTCGTTGGTAGTTCTGAAAACAATTGATTCTATATGGAAGCAAATAGTTCCTTCTCAACTTTATACCATACAATTAGCACCAATTTTGGTTATTTTTGTCATTAGTTAGATAATTTAAGAAAATTGCATGAAACCGCAACTCAATTTACCTCCCTCTCTCCGTCTTGCTTTTTAAAAATGCTTTGGTCACGCAGCCTATTTTAAACAGCCCAGGCTAAGGAAATTGCATTTCACGATCTGCATCATGAGATGGGAACATCTGAAAAAAAATAGCCTACTGTAGATACAGAGTTTGTTACTGTTAATTGTCATATCTAAGACATTTCGCTGGATAAAATGTTTTTTTAATATACAGATTAACGTGCTTTGTGAAGTAACTTGTTCGCATTCGCAACCAGCGTTGCTCACGTCAGCGTTACATTAGCTAGCTACATTAGGTAAAGCCCTACTATGTTACGTTCATATTTCCAAACTGAATAAATACTGCACCTCTAACCACAAAACTTCTTTGCTAGATTAAAGTTGTTGTAACTAAGATATTTGGCGAATACAAACATTTTAAATCGGCAAATGTAGCGTTATTTGCCGGCTTTATTAATCAGCTGTTGGTGTTGCTATGGATACCATTCATGAAAGTGTCGACTCTAATGGCGCTGGCAGCAGATAACGTAGACGGCGTATTAATTTAGAACGGTGATTAAAATGTTGCCGGTGCTACTTCATTGCCGGGCGGTTTAACGAAATAAATGCCCACCCTCCAGCCAATCAGAATCGAGTATTTAGCCAAGCCATGGTATAATGACACAAAAGCAATGGAAGAGGAAAGCACAGTGCTTATATAGCAAGGGAGACACCTGAAACAGGTGCACGAGATAAGTGCCGGACAGAGGAAAAACATGGCAAGGACACCGTCCCGGAGCTGGGAGAGAAACCTCCGCAGAGAAGGGGTGGCAACCTGCAAAACCATGACAAAAGTCATTAGTAATTACATGCATGCTAACCAGTACTTTTTCAAGTTTAGCAATTATAACTCATGTGTTCCCTTTGTTTTTACTTCACTAAACTAAACACAGATTGTCCTGGAAACACACTGTAAGAGAGCCATTTCAAACAATAGGACCTAGTGATCCAAAAGATGAGGACTCCAACTGGGCCAGACGTGACATACAGTTGTACTACTGAGTCACTTTCCAACACTGCTGATGTGATTTTTGATTGAATGAGGCAACCCTACCCATTCGGTTTAAATACAGATTCACTGTCGGTCGAGGTCATGTGATCAGGATTATGAGGGTCTTGTTCAGATTGTAATTGGTAACAGGTGGCAAAAGCAAATGATAGAGAAGAGTACATTTTTTACTGTGTGGACTGGTGCATTGGTGAAAACCACTGAGCCCCTCCCTAAAATGATTTTCAATGGTATGGTGCCGCTGAGATTTGATTCTGAGTTCATAATTTGTTTTCCTAAATCATGTAATTTTCCGTCTTTCCGTCAAAATGCTCTTCATTATCCCCTGGGTCAGCATCCAGTCCCCGTCTATCCACAGAAGCTGATAGAGAGCCAGTTAAGGCCACCGGAGGCGATCTAATGTAAGAATGTATGGATGAGACAAATAAGAGCCTGGACTTGGCGGAAGAAGACGGTGGGTAGAAACATCACATGGGTTGACCTCTGGCAGGCAGAACTGCACCGCATCAAGTTTGTTGTCCAGGTTTACGATATCCGCCCCAGCCGTTCAAATCTACATTGCTGGGGCTTTTGCAGAACCCTCAGAGTGACTGTGGTGTTCCAAGAGTGGAACACTCAAACACATCCTATTGTCCAAAGGCTCTGGAGAGGGCCGTTACCGTTGGCGGCATGACATGACCAGGCACTGAAGATCATCACAGAGGCCACCTCGGATCGGTGCAAGCAAGCGGACGTGAACCACAAGCTTCACCAGACCTGGAGAGCAACCCCAATAGACAACTCTACCAGCTGGGCTTCTTATTACTGTCCAGGACTGGCAGCTCGTCGTCTTAAAAAGTGACTGGAAAAATGATGCTTAAAAGCACTGGCCCATACAGGGATCGAACACACGACCTTGGCGTTACTGGAGGGATGGAAGACCATTCTTCCAAAAGATATTACCTCATTTGGTGTTTTGATGATGCTGGTGGAGAGCGTTGTCTAAAATCGGTCAGTGATTTCCCATAGGCGTTCAATTGGGTTGACATCTGGTGACTGTGAAGGCCATAGCAGATAATTAAAATAATTTTCATCATATTCAGTGACCCCTCGTGCCCCCGCTGTGGATGGGGGCATTGTCATTCTGGAAGAAACCACTCCCATCAGGAGAGAAATGTTTCATCATAGGGTAAAGGTGATCACTCAGAATAACTTTGTATTGATTTGCAGTGATCCTTCCATGCCAGGACAAGTGGACCCAAACCATGGTAGGAAAATCGGACCCCCTCACTATAGTAGTTTTTCCTTTAATTTGTCACTCGTCAGTAGATAGCTTTTGAAAGGTGGATTATTATTCTGCCTGTTTACATGACAAATCCTTTTTGAAAGTATAATAAAGCTGTACAGGTTGACATATAATTGTATGCTTGCTGTGATTACATTAGGCTATACAATGTATACTTTTACGTATTGTTTTTATTTCTACCCTGTGAACTCCACTATGTATGACATATCAGGACAACTAGGCCTATGCTACATGTTAATGAGTGAAATCTTATATGCCACTACTCTGTATGCCAACAGTGAATGGTTTCACATATATTACATAATATTTGGGCAATACAACTTACTATCAAGCTACCGAGTTGATAATGATTTAGCAGTGCTTTCCATCTCTAAATCCACAGGTTAAATTTCACTCAGCATACAAACAGCATCTTTCATCTATTCAATTTGTCAAAAGCCCCATCACAATGTCCCGCAACAGTCTCTTCATACAGTATATTACTATCAGATCAAAAACGTCTACGACGTAAAAAAAGCCAAGTTACTCACGCATAGCCTACATAGCGCTGTTCATAAGTTCTTAATTCCAACTTGCAAAAACTAGGCCTGCCTTTAAAAGTCTTGATATCAAAATGTGGCCAAGTTACAACTACCAATATTGCCTATCGTAGCTCACACTAAATAAACTAGCTCTATTCCAAAGCAATGCTATCCAAACTTTCCTAAATTATTTAATGCAACTTGGCCCTGTGTTTCTTCATCTTACCATCTCAAGAGAATGTGGTCAATGAAACTGTATGTGTCACATCAAACTGCAAAATGAAAATAATTTATAGTGGAAATACTGATTCAGATGTGTTACACTTAGAAATTAAACAGAAAAATTACTACACTATAGGGCATGTTTGAACAATTGTCTGCATCCACTGCTTTGGGTCTATGAAAAGCACAGAATGAATGAAATGTATTATTATTATTATTATTATTATGTATTTATTGATTTATTTATTTGGATTTCTATCAAAACCTGTGTGGTCCTACAGAGCATAGATATCCTTGTGTTCACAAAATTCTGTTTGCAAATATCATCATCATTTTTATCTGCATTTATTTATTCATCACCCCTTTCTCTATTGCACATGATGTTTCTTCATATAAATGTCTGTTTGTGAATTGTAAAGAATGCTGTAGCAGCAGTTAACATTTTAAAACCTGTACATTTTCTAAAGTAAACTTGCCAACAAAGTACAACCATATCCTTTCTGGAGTGTAATTATTCATCAACTGTTAAAAACATTCATTGAAATCATATGTTGTTCCATGAGGCACAATCTCTTCACATGCAAAGATGAAGAAACACAGGGCCAAGTTGCATTAAATAATTTAGGAAAGTTTGGATAGCATTGCTTTGGAATAGAGCTAGTTTATTTAGTGTGAGCTACGATAGGCAATATTGGTAGTTGTAACTTGGCCACATTTTGATATCAAGACTTTTAAAGGCAGGCCTAGTTTTTGCAAGTTGGAATTAAGAACTTATGGACAGCGCTATGTAGGCTATGCATGAGTAACTTGGCTTTTTTTACGTCGTAGACGTTTTTGATCTGATATCACTTATTTTTTTATAGCTAACTAATGATGAATAATGCATGAAGATAAACGCGGAGAGAGACATGCATTCCAAAGAAATGTATGCAGACATTCGCTTAACCATAACGCCCTCTATTGACAAGAATGAGAACAGTTATCCTATTACAGACAGCACACAATTACATTAAAAGAGTTTGTAGATTAGCAGTATTTAATGTGTAATGAAATACAATGAACAGCACCACCTGAGCTATGGATCATGAAGAAGCATGTAAATTAATTAACCAAGTCTATATGGAGACATACATGCACAATGGGCTACGCAAACACATTCTAGATGAAAGACATACAGCCTAAATAGCTAGTACAGCCTAAATAGTTTGCATCAGTAAAATATGGAAATACAGTTTTAAAATAGGGCTATTAGTATTCTATAGAAAATGAAATACATTTAACGTTAGGCTATTCAACACTGGATTGCCGGATGCGTAACTCCAACCTTCCATGTGTGGGCTACGAGCTAGCGAGTGAGCTGAGTTCATAAGCACAGCAGTTAGGCTATTCAACACTGGATTGCCGGATGCGTAACTCCAACCTTCCATGTGTGGGCTACGAGCTAGCGAGCGAGCTAGTGAGTTTCTGCACAGCAGAGTATTTTTTCCGGTAGTGTAGAACGTTACCTGCGGGAAATGTTTTGGTACCAGACAGCTAAGTTTAGTTTCGTTTTCTGTAGTGCAATGAATGTAGGCTATAATGCATGTTGATTTGCTTCGTAGCAGCCTAGCTTGTTTCTGCTTCCTGACGAGAAGCAGGAAGTAACATTGGCGAACAAGCTTAATTGGACAACGCATATTTCCCAGGAATCTTAGCCAGAAAGAAAACAGTAGATACTACTAAGAAAGTACATACCAGAGATTATTCTTCTTCTTATTATTATTATTATTAAAAGTGTTTGCAGTAAGCTACATTATCAGCAGAGTAGCGTAGACTAGAGCCACTTTCGGAGGCTATCTATTTATTTATAAGTGACTAACCATGAATCAGATATGTTTGGGGAATTGGCGGTTTATAAATCCGATCGCTTAAAGGCTTGCAGCTTAAAAGAGGCTATCCTCAATTCTTAATGTAGGCTGTTATCGTAAATTCTTAATTTTCCTAGTAGTTAATTTTACGGTGACCTTGTGTTATGTGTGAAAAGGATAAAGTGAACAGAGCTGAAGTGAAGAAATTAATGAATAAAGAAATGTTGGCCGAGGCAAGGGGTTTTCACAGTCAGTCAGTCATGACCGCAAGAGCAGAGCGTAACACCCTCCCCAGACCAGACAAAAGCGAGCGTCTGGTTTGGGGAGGGTGTGATATAATACAAGTGAAACATTGAACAGTTAATATTGTAAACCTGTTTTGCCTTTGCAAAAAAAATATGTTAATGTGTCAATGTGAAAATAACAACAGTCTAAGAAATGAAAAGAACTTAACAGTTGCACATTGTTTTTGTGGAAAATACACATGTGCCCTGCTGGGCTCAAACCCACTATCCACTGTGTGATAAACTGCGGTTTTAACCACTAAGCCACAGTGGCTTCTTGGAAAGCATGAAGCTATTAGCTATATTAACATTAAAAAACATTAGTATGAAGCGTTTTTATTGGACGATACGTTTGATGAGCAGGTATAGGGAAATATTAATAATAATTCTCCCCATTGGATAACATCCCAACAGAGGCAGGCAGTTTGGCAGGAAAATGGGAAGAAGAATAAGAAGAAGAAGAAGCGGGAGAGGAAGGAGAAAAACGGCAAAATAACCCAAGTTTGGGGCTTTATTGTGTGGATGTGTGAAGTTGTATCTGAATTCTGTGTGGTTACATTAGGTCAGAACATACAGAAGTTAATGTTTTTAAGGGTTGAGAGTCTATGGTCATTGTGGTTACTTCTGTAGGAAACCCTGAAAAGTGCCAAACTCTCGGTGCTGTATAGGTATGGGGCATAGAGCAACTCTACCCCAGACCAGAAGGGCAGGTGTGGCTGCATTCTATTAACACCATGAATTCAATTACTTTACATTGGTGACGGTTCAACAAAATATTTCATCCTTTAACTGTGGGATGTGAATTATATTTGAACCCAATAGCACTGTACCTGTGGACAGCTTGTTTTGTATTCTATTTAGCCACATCAATACTGCACACAGTCCGCCTTGAGGGATGTGAAAGTAGGCACAGCATTTAGCCTTTGCATCAGATGCATACCTGTTCATACCTTCACACAAGTAGCAAAAAGGCTATGTCGTACAGCATTCTGGATTCGGACCTGAGGTGCATTTCAAAATGTCCATCTCAGTGACAGTGTGAAACACTGACATTCAAAATTGAGTAAAAAATTGAGATCAGAAGCAGCTAAAAAGAATAGTGGGTGGGTTTTCTGCTGGCATAATATGATTCCTATCCATTCATCTGTCTTCAATGATTATTTAATGCTTCAGGGAGTACCTTCTTGACTGACTTCACAGCTACAGGAAGCACTGTTCATTGAGCAATTTTCAAATGAGTGTTGGTGAAAAAAAGAGAAAAAACCTGTTAAATGGTAGCTCTTTAGAACCACGTTCTTTAGTGGCCCTATTTTACACAATACTTATGCGTGAGAAGGTAAGTGGGTGGGGGTGAACAACACTGAGTTGTAATTGGGTCAAAAATCTAATTTCAACCATTGGGTTGAGTAAATCCCTCACATTCCACTGATAAGATTTTCACATCTGCATTTAGCAAGCCAATGTTTTACCTTTGATTATGTAGTTGCATAATTATTCGGAATTTTCTGTTAACTGACACTCACATGGGCAGTGTCATTTAAAATAAGATTCAGAAGAGTAAAACATACACTTTTCTCCACATCACGTAAGAGTAGCATTAGAAATCACACCACTCCAGCAACACATTTAAAGCAAAAGGTTCCAAGACTGTTTTTCACAGGTGGAAATAAATACAATCTTGCAAAAGACTGTAATTCAAGGGAATTCTCTGTTTATATTGCTCACTGCTACAGTGAGTAGCACTGCTACTTAATCAGTCAAGCATCACTTCCTGGAGTACCATGGGTTATGCCTATTAGCTCTTTCTTGAAAAAGGTATGCGGGAGAGTGAGGTCAAATGGTTCTGTGGGAAATGCTTCCTACCTAAACAATTTTATTTATATATAAGTGTGACAAATGCCTAACTATCCCTTTGAACGTTGATTAGTAAATGTTTCAATTAATATTATGTTTTTTTCTGGACACAGATATATCACTACAGTAGACAACACAGGAACTTGTAACACTTCATCAGTACTGTGACAAAACTCACAAATTATTCCCATAAACTAATCTGAGTTTTAAAATCAATATGGTATTTTTTCATTATAGATTGTATTACATCATGATTAGCACTAGCATTAGCACTAAATGTGTAAAATGGCAAAAAAAATGAAACCCTTCTATTATGTTGTGGGTCAGTTTGACCGATTAGAGTTTTGAATGTACCTGAAACTTCTCTTTTACTTACTGAAATGTAATAACGTGCTACTTTGAGGTTATGAACTTTTATGCAGCATTTCTACCCATAACTGTGTTGTGGAATGCCTGTATACACTTTGGGCCTGATTTACTAAGACCTTTAGCGGGCGCAAAACCATTTAGCACACGCAAAACCAATAACATGACCAATGGTAACATGTCATGGTATTTGTTTTGCGTGTCCTAGAAGGTTTCGGTCTTGTTAAAGGTCTTAGTAAGTCAGGCCCTTTGTGTACAAATATGATGTTGCGGGCCAATTTGGGTCATCAGTGTTTTATGGTCACCTTTGTGAAATGCAGAAAAAATACATTTGATTCCTGAAAATGGTTACATCAATTTTGATTAACAATTTTATCAAATTCCAGCTATTTAATTGAAAGAAAATTTGTTCAATAAACTATTGTTAAATACAGCCTCTGAAATTGTATTTGTTCTTTGTGAATAGCCCGATGAGACAATAGCCTACGTTTTCACTGTTTTAGGATTATTTGACTGTGTTGAAGACACAATAAAGCTGCAATATTATAATAAAACCTCAGAATAGACTGTATAATAAAACCACTTTGCGGATCAATTTGACCTGTAATGGATATAAGTATTTTTCAACATAATACAAGGATTAAAGGAATGCTAATTTTCTGAGGTTTTATTATAATATTGCAGCTTTATTGTGTGCGTTTAAAAATGCACCGTCTACATTTTTGCATATAGTGATGGAGTGGTGATTATTTATATTTTCTTTAGTCATTCAATGTGTGCACAGAATGCCTTCTTATTGTGCGGAGAACGTGTTACTGATTTAAGATGGGTGTATGTAAGATACTGATCACGCCTGGCGCAAGCGAAACCCTACCTAAAAATACACCTGGAAGAAGAACCACACTGTGCCGGTCATCAGAATAGTTACAGAACTATTGTTTCTCGTCATTATTTATTAATCTGTCATATACGGTTTCATTCAAACCTGGCAACCTGTACACTTCTCCAATAACTGACAGTTAATTGCAACATTGTAACGTTCCCCATAGTCACTGCAGTGGCCAGCTATTTAACCCCCAGATTACACTGGCAACGTTTAAACGTAAATGTGCATGCATATCATTATGTAGGCTACTTACATTTGCGCTATGAAACTGAGCCTCCGAACTGACTATTTTCTACAGAAATAAAATGTAGTTCGCTAGCTGGCAAACCTTGGCTACGTGGCTTATCCGAAGAATAATGTTTATTAAACCCTATAGCGAGCAACCGTTATTGAAAGCCAATGTTGTTTACGTAAAGTAGCTGCTCAACGCATAGCAAAATTGAATGCAACATTAAAACAGACTGCATCGTTAGCAATATATTCAGGGGATTTCGAGCACGACTCATGATAAACTGCTAGCTATCAAGCTGTCCGGCTTGATGTGTGTCATCGTGTACGCACATAGTCAAGAGTAAATATCAATAAAACATATATTAAAATATACGGATCTAAACATATTCATTACTTAGTATGGTGCTCTATTGTGGTGTTCTGTGTTCTATATTATTTGCCGATACAAACATAAGCCAGATAGCGATTTACTGAAGCACTGCCGTTTTCTACATAATGACGCTAATCGATACTTTCGTGCATTTTCCATGAACGAAGATTGCTAAATGGTGACAATCTAAGTGTCCACCCCAGGTTTTTATCGTTACATAGATGATTCATATTACTGCTTGCATCATGACAAATACAACTCCCGCGTCTGAGCTCACCTGAGGAACCCTCATCTTCACGCACCCGTGCGCCAAGACCTCTGTTGCCGTTTTAGCTTGTATCCAGCATATTTAAGCTAGCCACAAAACCGTACAGCAGCTAGCTTATTTGGAATGATTCTTCCTAGGTTTGTCTTCTCCTTGATACCTCGGTCTTCTCAGAACTCTGGTCTGTCCAGGCTCCAGCTAACGAACAGTTCGGTGAAGGCGCACAAAACCCACTCCCCGAGATTTAGCGTAAAGGTTACGAAACTGATGACTAGTGTGGCCATCTTGGCTCTACGCAGTTCAATGTTAGGAATCCCAATCAATGCGGGTCATGTTGAGCCAAAATGGCATTAGTTTCATACGCTAAACTTTGCTCCACCCTCCCAATCACAAAATAAGCATCTGCGGATAAGAAAGCGTGATAGGCAGCGCCCCCAAGATTGGGCGAGATGCAAGTGCACTGCATCAACAACCAATTATTGCAGTACCGTACCGTTAGAAAATAACTTAACACATTAAATTGCAAAAGAAAGTCTACTGGAAAGGACACCACTGAATTTCACATGACATCATGCTCAATATATTTCTCAAGTGGTGTGAGAACGTGGATATAGTCTGTAGGCTATAGCCTACATAGATATTCATCTATAATCGAGAATTGCAATTGTTTTACCTTCAAAACAGATATAATGCATTTCCCCAACCTCAATTTTGGACCCCAGTTCCTAACAGCTACATTTTAACCAGAAAATACGTTTACAAATATTACCCAAATATTTTCTGTGGTGTATTGTAGTTAACTTAAGTAACCACATCACAATAAAGAAAATGTTTATTCATTTTATTATTTTTACTGCATAAACAAAACAAAAATACTTAAATAAGACTACCATTCATCCCTCCTCACTGCAATCATAGGCAAAACGGACTATTTAAAGACAATTATTGAACCGTTGTGTATAGTTTGAAGATTTTCAGATTTAAGTGCAACATTCTGTTAGATTGGAAAGTCCAGAAGGACAACCCATTATGATACTGCAGTCCCTGATTGGTTGGTTGTTGTCAAAATGATATGACTAGTTTTCTAAAGTTAAAACACTGACACAAGTTCCTTTCTTGATTGCAGTCCCCATCTTTGGAGGTCTCCCTCATCTCCAAGGAACCTTCAGTTTGCCTCATTCTTCGATGCCTCATCAAAGTTCTCTACAAGATCTAAAGTTAAAGAACAATGTTAACACAAAATTCTTAAATATTAATTTCAAATGACTGACTTAAATGGAAGCATTAGTACCTGGGACATCATCATCTTCCTCATCAATATCTTCTGCTTTTGGTGCCTTATTGTCAAGAACTACGATAAAAAGAAAAATCGATTACACAACGTCCAAAAAGCACCCCTCCATCAAACTGCTAGCAAAATAGTCAAGTATGTTACATAAATGCTGCTTGACTGATATTTATTTTTAATTAAGTGATGATTTCTACAATCCATGTCAAACACATCTTAATATCTCTCCAAAACATTATTCAAACCTTTGAGGCATTATCAAAATATGATATTGTAGGTCCCCCAAGACTGGCCTATTACTGGCTAAGATTTCAGTTGTTGGGCAAACCTGGCTTTAGCTTACTAGGGAAGGATGGGCCAAGGTTGCCCCTCTAGTTACCAGGCCAAGTACCTACTTGTTACCAGTAATCAGCAACAGATGCACTTTTCGGCAGATTAATGCAAGTTCTATTATTGCAAGTGGTATGGCTTGTAGTATGGAAACTAGTCTCAGGCTTGTGGACAAGTAACGCAGGGTGATGAGCTCATCCACAGTGCTCCTCATGTCGGTGCAAGTAGATATTAGGGTGAGGTCATATAGCATAACTGGCCATTCTAAACAAAAAAAAACTACTTAGTGACAAGGAAGAAAAAGTGAGTGATTCCAAATCCATAATATTTGCCTTTGAAATATGGTGTGGTGGTGAACATTTCTTCTGATATGTATCCACTAGCGTTTATATTATAAAATAAAAATCAAAAAATTATTGTCAACAGTGTGGGCATAACTGAACAAAATATAGGCTATAGCCTATAATGTGGGGAAATATTTTCATTAATATAATTCATATTACATTGTTTTACTTCCACAAATGCACACACGCACATTCGTTTCCGACGTCAGTTAGCAGCTCAGTTAAAAAGGAAACAAAAATCGGGTTATACTAAATGTAGCCTAAACAAAAAGAACAGCGGGAGAAAACAAAAGCTGCGTTAACATGTGTAGCCTACCACTGTAACTTCTTTTTTAAGCATAATCAACCCAAGGAGGGCTCAAGTAGACTAGGTCTGAGAAGTTTTTGGAGAACGTAGCTAATCAACAAGTTTGCCAATTCAAAAGAATGAAGAATTGACCTGTAATAACGACCGCGACCATGTAGACAAGGAAACGCTGCCGCAATGAATAAATAAACTTTTTTGAGGTATGCTATGCCATTTATTCAATTTCTCACATTGCCTAGACCTACCTTGTCAAAATTAACGATTTTGTTTGGTGTAGACAGAAACATTAGCCTAGCCTACACTTTTCTATTTTCAAAAGCAAAATAAGATGACGAGTTCAATTCATAGGACCGCATGCAATGTCATAGTGAATTGATTTGTTTTTGTCAGAATAACAGCCTAAAAAAAACATTTTTTTTTGTAAATCTTTATTTGCAGACATTACTTAGCTATAGGTAGGGCTAATATTGCTACTGAGTGTATTACTTGCCTGAAGTGAGCTATATCAGCATTTTAGAGAGATGAGTTAGGCTATTTCTGTAGGCTATTTCAAGTGCTCTTCAGAAGCTACTATTTCCCAGTTGCCAAATCGTAATTACGAGGACGCATTCACATGCTCCAAAATCGGAATTGTCTAGAAAGTAAATGTTTCTTTTGACGCTTTACGAATAAAAAAAATACATGGAGCTGCTATCACTTTCTGCATGAGAAAGAAGAGGAAAGGAAACGTATGAGAGCCATTTATGATATTAAAGTATATTTTACTGGTTGTGTGCATGACCATCAATATGATAATCTGCTGCGCTGCCTGGTTGCATTGTCATATGTGAATCTATCCTATTTTCTGCCATTTCGACTTGGCAACTGGGAAATATGATCTCCGAGGAGCACTTGAAGGATAGAGAGGTAAAAGGTCAGTGGTGAAACGTCATAACTCGGGAACTCGGTAGCAAAATTATCACTTGTAATTAGGCTACGACTTGGAGGTTCGTTCAAGTGCAACTTCCATGTCGGAAACTGACTCGTATCTCCGATAATTCCGACAGCACTTGAATTCAGCATATGTCTCTGGCTTGCCGACATAGGGTTGTATAGCTAAATTTTTTTTAGCAACATATATTAGGGCCCCCTGCTGACCTAATTTGCCCCCCCTGAGCTGATCATGTAGTTACGCCACCGTATGTATCTATACTGCGCACAAACCACAAATTACAAGTATTAGCTGTAACTTGCAATTTGTGTATACTAAGCTGAGTGTAAAGATCTTTGATACTGGTTGTGTGGCTTTCCCTGCAGTAAGAAGCAGCAAGGCAGGCACACAAGATAGCACCTGTGTGCACTCAAAAATGTTGATTACATGTTAGGATAAACTGTTAAATGGTATACAGAAAGTTAGCATAACGTAATAAGTTGGTATTACACCACAAAAGTTAGAGAACGGGGCCTGCAAATGAAAGGTTGCAGGTTCAATACCGAGGCGCAATTCCAAGGTGCGCTGCTGTTATATACTTGAGTAGGGCGATTAACCTGAATCGCTTCAGTAAATGTATCCAGTTAAATAAATGAATTGTATGTAAAAAATAAATAAATAAATAAATGTAGGCTGTGCAAGTTGTTTTGGATAAGAGTATCTGCTAAATTCCACAAAATGGTCCAATTAATTCTGCATCTACAGAATCTGTAGAAGTTTTAAACAACTATTACTGTATTCAAATAAATTCCAATGAAAGCAGAATAGAGAACAGGGGGAATAGAAAATTCAGTAGAGGCTACCAGAGCTGCTTACACCCTTTTCATTAAAAAAAAAAAATTAAATTCAGCCTCAAGTCATTAGTTACAATATAATCTACCACACTGAATAGCTCATCTTGGAGACAAAGGCAAGTACCAACCACCATCAATATTTCAGAATTAAAACTATGATTTTTCCAGCATACAACAAGAGTAAGGTTTAAGCTGTGGCAAATTGTCAGACTTTCAGCTACAATAGCAGCCAACAAACTTCAGCTAAAGTAACAGCTATTAAACATTATCATTAGAGTGGTGTAGACGGACCATTTACCTTTTAAAGATTTGTCCTTTGGACAAACTGAATGCAGTGAATTAATGATTTAAAGAATTTTGCACTGCCAACCACAACTTAATATTGTGCTCAGTATCAACGCTGGCCAAAAAAAAGTGCAGGTGCAACAATACAGCAAATATAGTAACTTGTCTATAATCCCTCAGAGCCCTGGGTTTCAAAGGTGGGGAAGCTTGCATGACTGTACAAAGTGAGTCAGGGAGTCCTGCAAATGCAGCCAATTTAATTACACAGCTGCAGGAGCACTACTGTTTGTTTGTTGCAGTGGGTGACATAAATGCACTGTCTGCGATTGTTAATCTCTCATCACATTTGAATTGGTAAATTCATCAGGAAAGCAGTTTAAAACTACCTGTAAAATAAAAATATAACTGCTTGTCCCCTTGTAGAGCTATAATTCCCCTTTGTCCAGCTTTCTTATTGCTCATTAAACTGCAACTATTTTCACATACAACAAAGTCAGATTACACGGAGGCTCAGATGGGCCCTCATAAATAGACATGCTGCAACGGGAAAGGTTTACAACTGCAATTAAACATTCCCAATAAGAGTATTAGAGGGTGTGTGGATGTGTCTGAAAGTCCCAGTGAAACGCCCACCTTGCCGAGGGAACTGCTCTGCAAGCTTGCGCAAGCTAGTGAGACTGTCGGCGCCCAGCTGGCTGAGAATTCCAGGAAGCATCTCTGTGAGCTGCTTGGTCTCTGCGTGGCCCGTGATGGCGAAGGTGTTGGCAGACAGAGAGGCCTGCACTTTGGGATTGTTGAAGTGAATCACTGTCCCATCATCCTTAATCATGTTCACCTGTGAGGAAGGGTTAAGGTCAGAACAAGCGTGTACATAAGCCTAAAATGTGTTCATTCTTTCAATGCGAGATCTACTTTTTCCAGCCCTTAAAGGAGATCATAATTTGTTTTACCATTGCTTGTCATACCTATCCACGGTCACAAGTTTCCGTGTGCATGTCAACAACATTGTAGGTAAGTTGAAAATCAATTATATAAAAAATAGCAAACTACTGCTTAAATCTTCATAACTGCAACCATCTTTCAAAAACTGCCTAAGTTCAAGATCTAAAAATAAATAAATAAAAAAATGCAATATTGAAAAAAATGTTAACATATAAACCAACTACACAAAACTCTCAAGATCAATGCCTCAGCACAGACATCTTTAGGATACCCATTTTCTGTTAACATGACACCCAGTCTGTCACTCTAATTGACAGATTACAGTGGGGTGCAAAACTTTGGGCACCCCTGATCAAAATGCCTTTTACAATTCATATCTAAGTGAACAGAAGCCAACCTGACCTCTGAATGCTACAAAGTTAAACATGGCACATTTCTTCAAATTTTAAAGCAAGATTACATTTTATTTACAGTTTCAAAATAAAAAAAGGAAACAGGCCCTGTGCAAAATTTTGGGAACCCTGTCAGTTAGTACTTTGTAACTCCTCCTCGGGCAACTATAACATCTTGCAAACGCTTCCTATAGCCAGCTAAGCGTCTATCAATTCTTGCTTTTGGAATTTTTCCCCATTCTTCCTGGTAGAACACCTCTAGCTCGGAAATATTCTTCGGCCTCCTTGCATGCGAGGCATGTTTCTTCATTAATATTCAAGTCTGGGGACTGTGGTGGACATTTCAAACCTTCATCCGTCTTTCCTGGAGGTAATTCATGGTTGATTTTGTGGTATGCTTCAGATCATTGTCTTGCTGGAATACCCAACCTCTCTTCAACTTCAAAGTCTGGACTGACCTTCAAACATTAGCCTCTATGGCCGCGGTAGTACAGCAGTAAAAGCGCCGACTTTCAGTCGGTGCAGTTGTGCTCCGAGGATCGGGGTTCACGCCCCGGTCCTGCCAGATGGCCGGCGCCCCGTGGAAGCAGCAATTGGCGGCTGCTTCCGGGTGGGGGGAGGGGCTCGGAGAGAATCGCTGCGCATAGAACGGCCCTGGGCGAGTTGGAACTACGGTCAGGAACCTTGGAGTCGCCGCGCCCTGAAGAGGGCGTGGCGGTTCTAACGGTTCTCTTGCGGTTGCTACGGGGGGAATTGAATTAGAATAGGGGTTCAATTGGCTACTAAATTGGGAAAAAAATCAGGGGAAAAAAACAAAACATTAGCCTCTAGAATTTCTTGAGATCAGGCTAGCTTCTTTTCACTTAGATATTAATTGTAAAAGGCATTTTGACCAGGGGTGCCCAAACTTTTGCACCCCACTGTATGTTGCCACACACACTGCAACTGCAATACATGCATAGTTCCATCTCAATTGTGATTTATATTTTCAAAGCTCCCTCAATTCTCTATAAATATGATGTAGAAATAATTTCTACTGTTGCAACAGTGATATTCATGTAAAAGTGGGTAATTGATGATGGAATTGCAGAGCAGAAACAATGTTTGAGACAGTACATTGAAAACATTGTGTCTGTACAGGCACACTTGCCGAAATTGTTAGCAGAGAAATTCAGTTACCAATTACTTGGTAGTGGGCTTAATTTAAACACAAGCAAGTTAGACAGTTTCTAGCAATATTCACACACTGACATTGCATTGAGTTTGTGGTAGCCAAGCCATTGAGTTAAGATTCTATTTCGCTATGAAAGTTTTCTATGAGCCTTTCCATAACTTTTCAAGATGGCGGGATTTCACTACATTCTATGACTTTTTGAGATGAAACTTATTTTTGTAAAGACTTAAAGGGACCAAACAAAATTGCAAACAAATACCCAATCTTTGGGAAATTTCCTAAATACGCTTAATATTGCGTGAATGCAAGTATGCAATTACTTTCACAATATAAAATTAACTAGTTACATGTCTAAAGGTTTAGTTCTTGAAAAAGTAAGCTTATAAAGCTGCTTTCAAAACAGAAAAGGGTGATGTCTTTTGTAATGCTGTCTTTTTCCAAGAAATGTTGGTTAGAACATACCTTCCATCTGCCCTGACAGAAAATCCAGTAATGCAAGAAAGTGAATGGTTAAGTTCGAATGGAGGTGGTGATATTCCTGTCAAGCCCTTGCACTGCCTTTCCTAAGCCCTTTCTTCCAGTGTTCCTCCACCGCAGTGGCTGTCAACATAGTGGCTGTCAAACAAGTATCATCATTTTATCCAGTGTAGCAGTTAGAAATGACTACAGCTTATGAACAAAGAATGATGCATTTCACCAAATACACAGACAAATATATGCACACTTGCTAGCATTACATATTCAATATTAGACCACAAGTTCACAGCCATATGTGAATCTTCAGACCAACTTATAAAAGCCACTTACCTCCTCAATACCAGCAATATTATTCACAGCCAATTTCTTTAACGAACTCTGAAGTTTTTTATCATCAGCTGTTGCTGTTCTGTGCACCACCTTCTTCTTTCGACGTGCTGTTCCCTGAAGAACAAACAAGTGTTAGTCGTACAAATCGTAAAACAACCGTTTGAAACTAAGCCAGGAAAGTCCAAATAGACATGTAAGCAATCGCTCAAAATATATAACATGTGCACCATTCACCAACTTCAAAGACAGACCTCCTTCACCCAAATGGTGTGACGGCCAAATATGAATAGGAAGGCACATATACAACCAACTGCCTTGAAATCATATGTATGGATAATGGCCAATAACAAGTGGTCTTGTGCATTTTAAGGGTTTTTATGTCAGTACTGAGGAAGCTGGGCCTTTTGGCATCAGAAATAGAACCATGTGATGAACATGGACAATGCACCACAGCAATGTCCATAAAAGGAAGGTTGATTGGGGGAATGAGTGGAGGCCATGCAGCCAATGAAAAGGAAGAGCATCTTCAGCACACATAGCAATACAACAGCACTCATCTACATACAAATAGCATCAATGATGCCAGAGGAGGCCTATACATCAAAAGAAAAGTAATCATTTAATGGGTTTATTTTGGCCATTGAAATACTGCTGTGGAAATTTATACAAAGGCAATTTCTTCAACGTTAAACTGGTAAAGTAGATTGTGAAGTAGTATTAATTGTTAAGTAGTATTAATAATTATATATTTTAAGGCTAACAAGATAAATAGACGTACCTTCCCTCCTATTCGGACCTGAGCCTGAAGTTTGGCCAGTTTTTCTTGATTCATGTTGCTGTCTGAAAATGAATGAACCATTCCTCTGTTAAACGGGAGTGGATGTACTAATTAAAGTTCATTGGACATACAAAAAGTAAAATACAAACATAGAAACGACATTCCGCGTTTTGCAATCGCACTTACGGAAGGTTCCTAAGGTCCATCTAATAACTTTACATAGGATTAACGTTAGACACAGGCCATTTCAAATAGCAAGCAAGCAAATTAGATGGTTTTCAAGTCAAATTCGGTAATTTGCATGCTAACTGGTACTCTATAACGTTAAATAAGACATCATATAACACTAAGTGGCGTCTGGCTTGTAAGTTTAGCGCGTACAGATGGACACACATATGCTGCCTGTGTGCTGTGGGGAAGTACCAATGTAGCTAGTATGCAACTCCCAACTTGGAATATACAGCTTGCTAACATTGGATAGCCACTCAGCTAGTTAACTTAGTGAACGAACGCCAAGCATGTCGCTTGACATATCACCAGCTTGCTAACTAAGTTAGCTGAAAAGCAAGCTGGTTAAGCGTTAATGTTAGCTAGCAAGCTAATCAAGAACACTTTACTTGCTAGATCAGAATAAGGCCCATCAGTGGCTAGTTAGCTTGCTAGTACAGTTGCTTTTAAATACATTTGCCTTTGTAAATATAGTTAGCTAACGTTAGCTTGTTCTCTAATATGAGTGAACAAAATATGCTAACATATTTACAGTACTAAACACTTTTCATAATGGTTTTACGGGTTGCCAATTACTAGATTCACGACCAAGCTGGCCAGCTATTACCTGAAGGTTGACAAGAGCTTGCCGAATAGTTCTTCACTGGACCAGTTCCACAGACACACGCGGCGACGAAAGATGGCGGATTGGAGCAACTACGGAACTGTGTGTGCGTCGGGGACCACGTGACCTTTGTGAACTTGGTCAGTGGAGGAAATTAGAGAATGAAAAATTGAACACTAAAGTTAGGCCATTTGCAAATCAATAGAACGATGTCTACGTCAGATTGTAGTCCGTCAGGGAATTTACTGGGAATGCACTGAGACCCAAAATCTATATTAATATTCAAGCAGCTTAATGGTTCTGACCCCGTCCGAATACTCTGAACGTGCGTTCTCCCGCGCTCCCTTCCTCGTTTCATTGATTTGAAGTGACTGTGGCCTATTCACTTACCTTTAAATCCCATGTGAAAAAACACTTCAGCATTCTTGAAGTATAATTATATGAATTATATTTGAAGTATACTAAAGTATAAAATTGTATTCTTCAATAATTCTGCAGCATACTATTTTTGTTGTGCTCCAGGCCAGCCTAGAACAGTGATAGTAGCCTACCTAGCTAACTGAGTGATCACAGGCTGCATCCCAATATTCTTCACTCCCCACCTCCTTTCCTCCACTCTCCTACACTACCACTCCTCTCCTACCTGGAAATATGCAAAACTGCCTGAACGTTTTTAGTGCAAGTATTTACATGTACAATATACAATGTACCTGACATTGCAGTTTGCGTTGAGACATTAATTAATATGTAACCATTTATACATAATTAATATGTAATCAGCAACATTAGATTAAAACACAAAGATCCGTTTCCCGGGGCACGGAGTAGAGGAGGTGGTAGTGGAGGAAGGGAGGGTGCATTTTTCGATTATTGGGACGCACCCACGGTCTTCGATTCCGCTCTGTGCGAGTTTGGCAATGGTGCGTAGGGAGAAACCACGTGTTTCGAAGGAAAGCCATGGGTTTGCACCGAAGTAAGATACCCATGTGTCCAGTGCAGTGGGGTTGTTTCATGAACGTGGTTAGGGGAGACAATTGGAAATTCCAAATTGGGGTGGGAATTGGATATAGACAGCCCCGTGTTGGGCGCCAAATTATTATTATTTTTTAAAATCACAGTCATCAATGTAGATGGAAAGATCAGACCTAACCCTGAAAACGGAATCGATCATTTTTATGTGGGAAAGATTATAGTCCACAGTGAAAAAAAGTAGGCATATTCTCTCTGGTGTTTACTGTGTTTGAAGAAATAGAATAACCCATGTGTAAAGTGTCGAATATTATTTAACAATAATTCATTCATTTATTCATTCATTCATTAGTGTTGTAAAAAGAAAAATTCTGTAGCACATAAACTCAGTTGGGACAGGAGTAAATAAGATGTTTTTAGGTTAATCCTCGTCTCCTGTACCGCATCCCAGCCTTCTGGGATGGGCATCCAAGAAGATCGGCGCACGGTCTGCCGTAACTTACATCACTGGCAGATTACACACCACCGTATATCCCGGATGAAATTCGGAGGAAGAAAGGCAGGTAGGGTGCTTCACAAACCAGTTTACCTTGATGTGTGTTTTAGGTGTCATGTACTGTGCTATTTGGTTTTTCTGTGTATTGCTTATGCTGAGCTATGGAGGCTTAGAAATCTTCTGAATCTTCTGACTCGTGGTCCTGAAAAGCAGGGTGAAAGAAATGGAACATGGAGAGCAACCATGTTTCATTTAGTTAACTTGTGAACCTTCAAATGGCTGGGAACACTGGGAAACCATCAATGAGGAAGGACAAGGTAGAACATCACCCTAAAACCACCTTATTTTAATAAATTAATAGATGACACTGATTTCATGAATCAAAATAACAGTATATTCTCACATTGCTAAACTGTTTGCCTTCCCTGTTGAAATTCCAGCTAAAAAGCAGCCTAAGCTGGTCAAGCTCGAGCTGTGTTTTCAACACTTCTAGATGATTTTAGCTGGCCGACCATCTGATCACCAGCTGAACAGCCTATAGTCAACTAGTCCATCAGTTTGGCTACAAGCTTATTCTACCATCTTAACTTTAACCAACTTTGATCAGCCACAGATCAACTATGCCGAACAAAGACCAGCTTAGAATCCAAGCTGGTCTCAGCTGGAATTTCCATCAGGGTTTGTAATTAAAACTAGTAAAATGTCTAGGTAGCTAGCTACCCACCAGCATTTCTGATTGTGGTATGAGGACTTAACGAGTAACTTTGGTTAGCTGCCTCACAATATAAAACTTGTTTCACCTCAGGTCCAGAGCACAGAAACACATAAAATTATCGGCAGTGTTGCATTCAGCAATGATGTGAAACTTCACGATGATGAAAAAAAAATTGACTGGAGGCCTTCCAATAGGAAAGCTAAGGTGGATCAGGACCTGGAGATGACAGTGACCCAGGAGCTGTTTAGCCAAATGCGGAGCATCCTCAAGAAGCTGACGCCGGAAAAGTTTGAGCAGCTGATGAAGGAAGTCAATGAGCTCTCCATCAATACCAAGGACCGTCTTGAGGGCATTGGTAACATGGTCTTTGAGAAGGCCATTTGTGAGGTTAAATTCACAAGCACCTATGCAAAGATGTGTCACTGCCTTAAGGAGGTGAGTATGCCAGTCTTGTTCTAGAGGTTACCAATACAAACAGGTAAGCCTGGGACACTTGACTTCTAAAGGGATGCCAACAGTCCTATACTAAAGGCCATTTAATGGTTCTGCGTTAGCAATGTGGAGGGGGGTCTGCCTAGGATTGCGCAGGTTGTGAAACTGCCACAGAGGACGTTGCACAGGGTGCCATACACCTCTCTGGGTTTATAACGTAGTACTTATTGATCCGTGCTTGCGAAGTGTCTCACACAGCTGTTAACCACTTGCAATCAGCTGTGTGCATTTCAAAAGACATCTGGAAGAGCGACTGCTATATAGACTGAAGTTACACGTTAACTTTCAGAGTGCTGCATCTTTCCTCCGTATCAAGAGCTGTTTTAACCGTCCTGCGTAAGGTAGTGTCGTTTTTAAGCGTACTGGCCGCAGTTTGCGTGATTTTAATTAGACCTCGTTGAACGCTGATCACATTATTTGCATTGGTAGTTTGTGTTTGTTCCGCGATTGGCTGTTAGATTGTTAGATTGAACGCTGATCATATTATTTGCTTTGCTAGTTTGTGTTTGTTCCGCGATTGGCTGTTTGTTAGATTGTTAGATTGACTAGGCTGTTGGTTTCGCGTTATTGTGCTTTTTAACTGGTAGTACTTATTGATCCGTGCTTGCGAAGTGTCTCACACAGCTGTTAACCACTTGCATTCAGCTGTGTGCATTTCAAAAGACATCTGGAAGAGCGACACTAGTGTCCCTCCGTCCCAGTTTATGTGTGTTCTCCCTATCCCTCTCCCTATCCCTGTCTGCTCTCTTCCTTTTAGAACCCGCTTCCGACGACGTGGCCCTCCACGGCGACGCAACCCGTCCAGCCTCCGCTACCCCTCGCTGACTCCCTGCGAGAACTTCACCGTCTCAGGGGGGCTCTGCAACTGCCAGTCTGCCACACGGAAAGCTGACTTCATCTCCGGCCATGCCTCCTTCCTGTCCCTCCAGTTTCTCGCCCTCACCGAAACCTGGATCACACCGGACAACACGGCAACTCCCGCTGCCCTCTCCTCCTCCTTCTCCTTCTGTCACACCCCCCGGCCGTCTGGTTGCGGAGGTGGTACTGGTCTGCTACTCTCCCCCTCATGGTCATTCTCTGTTCTCCCCCTCTCTGATATATCTACTACTAGTTTTGAATACCACTCTGTGTTAATCAACCACCCTATTAACCTGTACATTATAGTTGTTTATCGCCCTCCAGGTCCCCTGGGGTGCTTCCTCGATGAGCTCGACACCCTGCTCAGCTCCTTCCCAGAGGACGGCACCCCGCTGATCCTCCTGGGAGACTTCAACAACCATCTAGATGCCTCCCAGTCTGCAGCCTTTCTACCACTCCTCCGCTCCTTTGACCTCACCCTCCAACCCTCCCCCCCAACCCACAAGGCTGGCAACCTCCTAGACCTGGTCTTCCAGAGGAACAGCCCCTGCTCTGATCTCACGGTTACCCCTCTCCATACCTCTGATCACCACTTAATTTCTTTCTCTCTTCCTCTTGGTCCACACCGCCCCCCCCCCTCCCCCCACCCCCACTGTCTCTGTCCGCCGTAACCTCTGCTCCCTCTCACCCTCCTCTCTTGCTCCCTGTGTCACTGCTTCCCTCCCCCCTCTCAAATCCTTCTCTCAACTCCCCATCTACTCTGCATCTGACACCCTGCTCACAGCTCTCTCCACATCACTTAACTCTCTCTGCCCTCTTGTCTCTAGGCCCTCAGGGCCATCTCCTCCCTGCCCGTGGATGTCCGATGCCCTGCGCACCTCCAGGGCCGGTCTTCGCGCAGCAGAGAGGATGTGGAGGAAATCCAGAGACGCATCAGACCTCTCCTCCTACCAGTCTCTCCTAGCAGCGTTCTCTACAGCAGTCACCGCTGCTAAGGTAACTTACTATCACACTAAAATTCACAAATACAGTTCTAACCCCCGTCAATTGTTCTCCATCTTCTCCTCCCTCCTCAGCAAATCCCCTCCTGCTCCTCAATCCTCGTTCACTGCAGACGACTTCGCAGATTTCTTTGATGAGAAGATCGCAGACATCCGCAGTTCCTTCAGCCCCTCAGCCCCTCTCTCTATGCCCCCCCCCCCCGTTCCCCCACTCCCCCTCCCCTCACGGACACTGTTTTCCACTCTCCTCCTCTCTCTTCCCCTTCTGTGTCCCCCCCCCTGCTTCTCCACCTTTTCTCCCCTGTCTGATACCGATGTATCCCACCTCCTACTCTCCCATCGCCCCACTACCTGTGCCCTCGACCCTATCCCTTCATCTCTCCTCCAGGCAATCACCCCAGATATCCTCCCGTTCGTGACCTCTCTGGTGAACTCATCCCTGACCTCTGGCTGCATCCCCTCATCCTTCAAGAGAGCACACATCACCCCGATCCTGAAAAAACCCACGCTGGACCCCTCCAACATCCAAAACTACAGACCGGTATCTCTTCTTCCTTTTCTTTCCAAAACTATTGAACGTGCTGTTTCTAACCAACTGTCTTCTTTCCTTACCCAGAACAACCTACTAGACCCTCACCAGTCCGGCTTCAGACCTGGCCACTCAACGGAGACCGCACTCCTCTCCGTCAGCGAGATGCTTCACGCAGCTCGGACAGCCTCCCTCTCATCTGTGCTAATACTCCTAGACCTCTCTGCCGCCTTTGACACCGTAGATCACTCCATCCTCCTGTCGTCCCTGTCTGCAGCGGGGATCGGTGGCTCGGCCCTGGCCTGGATTGAGTCCTACCTCTCGGAGCGCTCCTCCCAGGTTGCCTGGGCTGGTAAAGTATCGGCACCCCGGCCCCTTACCACAGGAGTCCCCCAGGGCTCAGTCCTTGGTCCCCTCCTTTTCTCCACCTACACCAAATCCCTTGGCCCTGTTATCACTGCTCATGGTCTTTCTTACCACTGCTATGCTGATGATACTCAACTCTTTCTCTCCTTCTCACCCTCTGACACTCAGGTGTCAGCCCGCATCCCCGCTTGCCTGAGAGACATCCAGAGCTGGATGGACAACTACCATCTCAAGCTCAATCCAGGCAAGACCGAGCTCATCTACATTCCTGCATTGTTTCTCCTCTACAACATCAGGAGAATCCGTCCCTTCCTCACCACCCACTCAACCCAGCTCCTGGTCTAAGCAATGGTGCTGTCCCGCCTGGACTACTGAACTCTCTCCTGGCTGGCCTGCCAGCATCGGCCATTAGACCCCTTCAGCTTATCCCGAACGCAGCAGCGCGCCTGGTCTTCAACCTCCCCCGACACTCCCATGTCACCCCCCCTGCTCATTGACCTCCACTGGCTACCTGTGATAGCTCGCATCAAATTCAAAACATTGGTGCTCGCCTTCCAGGCAGTCCGAGGATCAGCCCCTCCATATCTCTAAAAGCTCATCAGACCCTACACACCTACCAGATCCCTGCGTTCAGCTTCCTCAGGACGACTGGTACCCCCCCCCCCCACTTCATACTAGCACCCGGTCTCGACGTCTGTCTGTCCTGGCCCCACGGTGGTGGAATGAGCTCCCCGTGGAGGTCAGAACAACAGAAAGTCTGACCACCTTCAAGCGCAGATTGAAGACTCACCTCTTCAAGCTGCACCTCTCTCCACCCCTCCCTACCTCCTTATGACCTCCCTTGATTGTGTTTTTCTGAATCCTTGTTTAAGTGGTTCAAGCTGCTAGTTTAATACTTAAGGTTACTTATTGGCTTACTGTTGTACATGCTAATGATTGATATTGTGTGGTCCCCCCCCCCCCCCCAAAAAAAAAAAAAAAAAAAAAAAAAAAAAATCATACTGACCACGCCTGGTGTTTGAAATCGTATTTACCTTTTAGGGTTGTTTTAACGCACTTGTTTCAAGTTGGAAAATGCACTAATGTACGTCGCTCTGGATAAGAGCATCTGCCAAATGACTAAAATGTAAATGTAATAACTGCACAACCAGCCGCGCAGGTGTTGCATAAGCAATAATTGGCTGTTTTAATGAATAGAGGTGGAAATAAATTTCTGTACTGTGTTCTCTACTGATATTGCCTGCTGACCACAACCTCTTCACCCACCTCGCCTTGTGTCCAGGAGGAAGAAAGTCAGCATCTGAAGGAGGAGCTCGGGACCAAAGTTATCGCCCATCACCGGAGGGCAGTGGGCACTATGAAGTTCCTCAGCAAACTATTTAAGCTTGACATGGTGCAGGATGTGGTCATTCTTGGGTGCGTCGGCACGTATCTCGACACCCAGAGTGAGGAGGCATTGGAGTGTCTTTGCTGCCTAATCACCACCACTGGCACTGTCCTGGACTGCGAGAACGTCAAGGTAACATATAACAACATGGTCACTCTGCCTTCTGTATCTGCAGCCCCAAATGGACGTATACTTTAGTCAGCTGAAGCAGATCTTGAACGAAGGGAAGATCACATCCCGAGTACACTTCATGTTACAAGATGTGATGGATCTGAGACAGGTACCACCCCTCTTAACCTCAGTACCAGCTCTCAGTTCACGGTTGTTTAGAAATCTTTTTCTCCCTTCTTCCCTCTTTTCCACCTGTTTACACGTCTCATAAATTCTTCCCATTCTGTCATCTCCACCATATCTTCCCCTCCCCGTATCTCCATCTCCTAGGTCAGTGTGGGAGGATTAGGTAACAGGCCTACTTTCATATCCCTTTCAGAATAACTGGGTCCCCAGGAGGCATAAACAGGGGCCCAAAACGATCATCCAGGTTCACGAGGAGGCTGAGCTGGAGATCCGCCTGGGAAACATGAAGGTGGAGCAGCAGCTCCTTTCCAAGATGGGCCAAAGCACCATCTGCACCCAGCTTGCCCAGGCAGAGCAGGACCAGAGCAGCATCTCCATTGAGCTTGCCCAGGCATAGCAGGACCAGTGAACCATCTCCACTGAGCTCGCCCCGGCAGAGTAGGACCAGAGCACCATCTCCACTGAGCTCGCCCAGGCAGAGCAGGACCAGAGCACCATCTCCACTGAGCTCGCCCAGGCAGAGCGGGACTCAGAGCCAGCTGTGGAGGAGGACAGGGGATAGGAGGATGCTGTGTCTGCTACCTGCACCACCATGGACAACAGTCAGTCCTGCCAGATCCCCATGAACAGAACCTTTTTGAACTTTCATATAAAAGCCCCGGAAAGTACAGTTGAAGTCGGAAGTTTACATACACTTAGGTTGAAGTCATTAAAACGTATTTTAACCACTCCACAGATTTCATGTTAGCAAACTATAGTGTTGGCAAGTCAGTTAGGACTTCTACTTTGTGCATGACACAAGTAATTTTTCCAACAATTGTTTACAGACAGATTATTTCACTTTTAATTCACTATATCACAATTCCAATGGGTCAGAAGTTTACATACACTAAGTTGACTGTGCCTTTAAATAAAAAAAATAAAAAAAATTTTGGTCGCATATTATTTGCATGCCATGACTTCCTGATGTCTGTGACCCAACAACATCAAAAGACTCTAGATATCTTATTTTCTGGTACTCTTACAAGCGATACTATAACGTCTCTGCATTTGAATGGATCTCTATGGGAATTGGAGGGTGGGACTAGATTTAGCTGTAAACTATGCTGGAACAGTATGGAATACATAATTGGTAAGGGTAAGGGTCTGAGGTATCAAACGAGCCTCAAACCATCACTCTGCTGCCAGATATGCAGTAGATATGGATGGATCACTTTAAGGGTTGTTTCTCCTGACAAATTTTCCAATTGAACTCTATGGAAAAATAAGTCAGGAGAAGAAACCCTTCAAGTTATCCATCCATATCTACTGTATTTCTGGCAGCAGAGTGATGATTTAAGGCTTGTTTGATACGTCAGACCCTTGATGACTTACAGCCATTTAGCCAACCATGTGTTCCATACTGTTCCAGTGTAATTTACAGCTAAATCTTGTCCCACATAGAGATCCATTCAATGCAGAGAGGTTATAGTATCGCTTGTAAGAGTACCAGAAAATAAGATATCTAGAGTCTTTTGATGTTGTTTGGTCACAGACATCAGAAAGTCACGGCATGCAAAGGACATGCGACCAAAATATTTTTATTTTTATTTAAAGGCACAGTCAACTTAGTGTATGTGAACTTCTGACCCACTGGAATTGTGATATAGTGAATTAAAAGTGAAATAATCTGTCTGTAAACAATTGTTGGAAAAATTTCTTGTGTCATGCACAAAGTAGTCATGCATAATTTGCAGCTAAATCTAGTCCCACCCCCCAATTCCCATAGAGATCCATAAGGTTGTCGAAACAACGTCACGACGAACGCATGCCGTAATCAGAGCTAAAGGCGGTCCAACTAAATATTAGTGTGCAACTTTTTTTTTGGCCAGGCAGTGTATATGCATGCAGTAAAGTTGTCCTGCCCCAAAAGAAGTACTGTATAGAAGGCATCATAAATGCTTAACTGCTATACCATATTATTTCTGCCCCTACAGCAGTACGGCTGAACTGTTTTTACTGTACACTAAAACAAGGGTAGTATGATACAGGGGAACACTCCTGAAAAATGGCTTTAACTTTGAAGCATCTAAACCACAATTACAAAAGCATCTACACAGGTGATTCCTATTAATTTGAATGCTAATTAGCAGCATGTGCCTGCTTAAAAGAGGACTAACCAGCAGCACCTTGTGAGGTAAGTCTCCAAACAAGATGATGATACTAACAGAGTTCCAAAGGGGCCAAACCAAATAGTTGGTGCCCGAATTGCAGGTGCATCGGTCACAAAAATGACAAAATTATTTAAGGTGGGAAGGGGAACAGTGTCAAAAATAACATATGCCCAACACCAAAAAACAGCATTGCGTGGTCACAAGTCCAAGCTCTCTGACAGGGACAGATGGACACTTAGTAGGATAGTTACTAATAACCACAGAACTACAGCTCTAAAAATCACCACATAATTGAATCAATCCATATCTGAGCCGGTCTCAACAAAAACAGTCAAGAGCTTCACAAAGCTGGTATTTATGGCTGGGTCGCCATTCGGAAACCATTTGTATCCAAGGCTACTGCACAAAAACGCATTACATGGTAAACTGCCTGGCCAAAAAAAAAGTCGCCATTGCACCCGTCATGCATAGTGCCCACTGTACAAGCCTCTGGAGGCAGTGTTATGATCTGGGGTTGCTTCAGTTGGTCAGGTCTAGGCTCAGCAACATTATGCAGCAATAAAATGAAGTCAGCTAAGTACCTGAATGTACTGAATGACCAGGTTATCCCATCAATGGGCATTTTCCAGGGCGACAATGCCAAGATTCATCGGGCTCAAATTGTGAAAGAGTGGTTCAGGGAGCATGAGGAATCATTTTCACACATGAATTAGCCACCAGATTCCTGACCTTAACCCCATTGAAAGTCTTTGGGATGTGCTGGAGAACACTTTATGGAGTGGTTCGACTCTCCCGTCGTCAATACAAGATCTCAGCCAAAAATTCATGCAACTCTGGATGGAAATAAATGTTGTGACATTGCATAAGGTTGTCGAAACAATGCCACAACAAATGCGCGCCGTAATCAAAGCTAAAGGCGGTCCAACGAAATATTAGAGTGTGCAACTTTTTTTTTGGCCGGGCAGTGTATATCCTATGCAGAAGCTTTAAAGAAAGTAAATGATGAAATGCAAAGAACTGTAACATATGAAGAGGTGGGGAGAGGTGAAGAAGGTAGTGGTAGGCCTAGGCCTTTACCCCAGAGAACAAGCAGACCAAGAATACAGCAAGAAGACAGAAGTGATCCGATTGTACAGCAGACTCAATGTGCCCATAAATGTAAGGTTAAAGAAGACTCGTTGGTAGTGGATCAGACAAGTTTCATAGCCTTCATTTGCAAAATAATTAATGTGGCTACCAAGCAAGAGAAGAAAAGTGACAGAATTAAGACAGTGGTGAATGCAGCAGAAGAATTTTTGGGTATTAAAGACCTGAAAGCGGAAGATATACATAAAATGCTGAAAGTAAACTCTGATGGAGGGGGGCAGGCTATTGATTAAACTTGTTATTATGGTGATCCATTTATTACAATGGAACGCGAGAAGTCTCATTGCAAATGGTCAAGAATTTAAAAGATATATAACTGACGCAAAACCACGACCGGATATTATATGTGTACAAGAAACCTGGTTACGGCCCCATCTAGATTTTATTATTCCAGGATATACCTCAGCCCGGTATGACAGGGTAGACAATCAAGGCGGCGGTTGTGCGACATTTGTTAAAGATAGTGTCGTCTTCCGAAGAATACCATCACCAGCAGACATAGAATGCATAATTATTGAAGTGTGTAATGCAGATGTCAGTCTCAAAATAATCAACTTTTACAACCCGTGCAAGAAGCTGAGTGCTGAAATGTTTAATAGAATTGAACATGGTAGAGGAGAAATCTGGTGTGGTGATTTCAATGCACATAATAGCTTATGGGGCAGTATACATACAGACAATAATGGCAATGTAGTTGAAGAACTGTTGGAAAAAAGATCTTTAGTATGTCTTAATGATGGGAGAGGAACAAGATTAGATGTATACAGAAATATTCTATCATGTCTAGATCTAACGTTAGTATCTAGAAATATAGCATGTTCATGCGAATGGAACGTGGATGAATAGTTCTAGTATAGGAAGTGATCATTATCCAATCTTCTGCTCTATAGAAATTAATATGCATGCCCAAGAAAGGTACGTGTTAGAAAAATGGTGCTTTGAAAAAGCTGACTGGGAAAAATATCAAGAATACTGCATAGAGGGAACTAAGTCAATTTCAATGAATGGTAGTATAGAAGAATGCTATTCTATAGTGACTAATTTAATTTTGAATGCTGCATCAAAGAGCATATCCATGAGTAGAATAACAGGGAAAAGGAAAGCGGTACCATGGTGGAATGAAGAATGCACTAAAGCTATTAGAGAACGAAATAAAGCATTCCGAGTATTAAGGATAACTTGAATCAAGAAAACTTAATGGATTATCAAAAGAAAAAAGCTCTGAATTATCAAATCCAGTAAAAAGAATGCATGGAGGGAATACTGTTCTACTATAGGCAGAGAAGTGAAACTAGGTGATGTATGGCAAATGTTAAAGAAAATGAGTGGCAAAAGGAAATATACTAAAATTCCAGTGTTAGAGGATGGAGAAACAATAGCTGTAACAGATAAAGAAAAGGCTAATATATTGGGAAAGAGCTTTGCTAATGTACACAGTGGGAATCACGGAGGCACTCGCCACTGCTAGAGCCTCCTCCCTCTCCTTGTTCTGATTCTCCTTGACCTGTCTGCAGCATTCGACACGGTCAACCACAAACTCCTGATCTCCACACTCGCTGAGATGGGCATTTCTGGGACTGCCCTCTCTTGGTTTGTATCGTATCTCACTGATAGATCCTACCAAGTCTCCTGGAAGGGTTCCGTCTCTGCTCCCCGTCCCCTGTCTACAGGAGTCCCGCAGGGATCTGTACTGGGTCCTCTGCTGTTCTCTATGTATACTAAGTCTCTTGGTTCAGTAATTAATTCACATGGCTTCTCATACCATAGCTATGCTGATGATACTCAACTCTTCCTCTCTTTCCCTCCCTCTACCCCACAGGTTAAGGAGAGGATATCTGCTTATCTGACTGACATCTCTGAGTGGATGGCTACCCATCACCTGAAGCTCAACCTTGACAAGACAGAGCTCCTCTTCATGCCGTACAAGACCTCCCCACTACATGACCTCTCCATCACCGTTGTCGGGACCGTGGTGGCTGCCTCCCGCTCTGCAAGGAACCTGGGGGTGGTCCTGGACGACCAGCTGGACTTCAAAGAGCACATCAGGGCGACGGCACGGTCCTGCAGGTTCCTCCTGTACAACATCAGGAGGATTCGACCGTACCTGACCACCTACTCCACCCAGCTTCTTGTCCAGACCATGGTTACCTCACGCCTGGACTACTGCAACTCCCTGCTCGCAAGCCTACCGGCCTGCGCCATTCTGCCTCTTCAACTGATCCAGAATGCAGCTGCCCGGCTTGTGTTCAACCTCCCGAAATTTTCACATGTAACCCCCCTGCTGAGTTCACTCCACTGGCTGCCAGTTGCAGCCAGGATCAGGTTCAAAGTTCTGACCCTGGCCTACACTGCAGCCAATAGGACAGGCCCCGCCTACCTGCAGGACTTAATCCAGAACTATGTTCCTGCTCGACCCCTTCGCTCTTCTACAGCAGGGCGACTCGCACTTCCCCCCCTCCGTGTCAACGGCTCTCGTTCGTCCCGACTGCGGAGCTTTTCCACCTTAGCTCCTCAGTGGTGGAATGAACTTCCCATTCCCCTACGTTCTACTCGAACCCTGCCTGCATTCCGTTGAGGCCTGAAGACACACCTCTTCAGACTCTACCTTGACTGATATTCTAACCCAGGAATATCAGTTCCCTATGTTTACTAGTTCCCTGTGTTTTTCCTGTCTGTTTGTTATAGTTTATAATAGTATTTAGAATAGAAGTGTAGTATAGCTCATTTACCCACAGCTTACTGTGAACTACAGTCAACGTTCATTACTAGGGATAGCTGCTACATTATGGGAAGGATGTGCTTTGTCTTGTCTGTTCTGTAGTGATCTTGATGACGTCTCTGTATGCACTTATTGTACGTCGCTTTGGATAAAAGCATCTGCTAAATGAATGTAATGTAATGTAATGTAATGAATCACTTAGACGATCTGCATAAAAAGAGAAAAGAGACAGTGCTAAGGGAAAATCGTAATATACTTAGGGGAAAAAAATAATAATATAGACACAAATCTTGATGCTGAGCTGACTATGAGTGAGTTAGAAATAGCGATAAATAACACTGGATACACAGCAACGGGGCAGGATCAACTAAGTTACGCTATGTTTCGTAAATTACCTGATCAATACTGAGAATAATACTGGAACTGTTCAATAAAATATGGAGAGAAGGATTGTTACCAAAAAGATGGAAGAGTGCACTCATTTTATCTTTTAGCAAACCCGGTAAAAACCCAAATAATGCTGGAAATTATAGACCTATTGCATCAACTAATCTGTGCAAATGGATGGAAAAGATTTTGGTCCGAAGACTTAACTATTTTTTAGAAAAGAGAGGTTTAATTGCATCATACCAGAGTGGATTCAGGAAAGGTAGGTCTTCCATGGACGCACTTGTTAAAGTTAGCAATGAAATAGAGAAAGCATTTAAGATGAAAGAATTGATGGTGATTGTTTTCTTTGATATCGAAAAAGCGTACGATTCTATGTGGAGGGAAGGGCTGCTAATTCAAATGAATAGAATGGGCATTAGTGGAAGATTTTACAACTGGGTACTAGATTTTCTATCAGAATGAAAGTTTAGAGTTAAGGTAGGACCAGAGTTATCAGATGAGTATGATATAGTTAACGGAATTCCACAAGGAAGTGTCATTAGTCCGGTGTTATTTAACATTATGATCAATGGTATATTCATGAATCTTGACAGAAGGATATGCTCATCATTATATGCAGATGACAGAGCTATATGGATTAGGGGTAGAGACAACACAAGTGTGCTGAGAGAGATTAAGAAAGCTATTTTAAAGGTAGAGCAATGGTCATACAATTGGGGTTTTAAAATCTCAACAAGTAAGTCTTGCTACATGTACTCTATGGGCTTTGGCCCCCTAGTGGTGGGACGTATCCGTCCCAATTTTTTATAGTGTTCATATTTCTCTTAAATTCTAAATTATAACGTTAATAAAACACGGAACTTTCAACGCAAAATTGTTCAAAACAGTCACAGCCTGCGAACACATTCGTTTATATGCTTATCAGCTCTCAGGTTACACTACAGAGCCATAAAGCAGCAGGGTGCTAATAGCCCAACCCACTTTTTTAATTTGTTTACAGCCTTCACCTCACCGCAGTCACAGGCAATAAAATGCATATCACAAAAACTTTTTGTACAGTTTCTACACGCTAAAAAATCAAGATCTGATTTAGGAACAATTGTATGTTATTGAAAATTTGTATAAATAAACATTATGTGTTTTTTCCCTGTGCTCACTTCACTATGCATACAACCGATGTGCTTCCGGTTTTGTATAAATATATTTTATTTTCTACAAAATCTCTTCGTAAACATGTTTAATCAACCAAATATTTTACCTGGTTATGTAGTTATAACTGTTTTCTGAAGAATCCTGAACGCTTTTTCGTAATCCATTAATCCATTGCCCAGCAAAATCTCAATTTCCACAGTGCGTACCCATCGGATTTGCCTTTGTACTACGTTACCACCGTTGCGTAAAAACATTACTGGACTGCTTCAGGAATGATCTAATGTAAAACACGTAGATTATCTTCTAAGGGGTTTCCTACCCCTTTAAATGAAGTAAAAGATGTCATATTCCAGCGACTGGGAACGGCGCTGTATCCACGCGTAACGACAGCCCATAGGGTAATGGCGGTATGCGCAATCGGCCCCATGACTGTGAAGTTAGCATCAAGAGCTTGTGCAGGAAGGGATGGACTTCATTGCTGTTCACAAACGTTTTTAGCCTATCCAGATAAAATTAGCCCTATGTTAGCTGCATATAGGCTACAATATAGGCTACATTTTCTCTTACGCGTGCGTGGTTTGTTATGCTGAGCAATTGCGCTGGTCACGTTTCGTTGCTGGAGCGAAACTTTAGTTTTTATCCGAGAAAATGGCCAAGAAGACCGTTTATTTCATGGTTGCTCAGGTATTGGAGGAGCTGGACCGCAGTGATTCCAGCGGTGAGGAAGGCGAGTCCTCAGGGGCAGAGAGTAAAGACTCTGTAGCAGAAGCGGCGTTCGAGGAAGGCATGGACCCGTTTCTGGACATGTAAGTGTTCTCTTTCAATATATATATATTATTATTATTATTATTATTATAGTATCAACTGTCTGAAGCGCTATTATCTAGAGTATTTTTAGTTTCATGATCAATGGATTGTCGCAGAAGTTCGCTAGTTAGCTTCAATGTTGTGACAAGCAGGAGAGGAGCACATTGCCTGCTAAGGGGGGATGGGGAAGAAATGGAACAGAAGTAGAAATTACTGCGCCTTGAAACATCGGGTTTGCAGCGTTCATTTTCTGTCCGTTTTTTTGTGCATAAAACAACCCATGGGCCATTCTCAGTGCTTTATTTCACGATTTCAGTCAAGACATAATACTATAATAATGTAATTTAGTTTTTAGTTATCTAAAATGAATCCATAAATCCTAGTTGGCTACAATTCCCAATTATGTGGGAGCTAATATCAGAAGCACTGGATGTAATATATATATATATATATATAATTTTATTTATTTTTACAGTATTTCACTTAAATGTATTTCCATTTATTTCCAGTATTTCCATTTTAAATGTAAAGCAGATTGGTTAGATAACATTAGGGCAAGTAATCCTGTTCGGAGAGGTATTTGGGCACTTTTGGGCACAATTTCGGCACAATTTGTAAGAGCATACTCTCATACACATATATACAAAACATGTGTAGGTTTATTTTCTTTACATTTTGTATTACAAAAACTGTTTCAATAGAAAGATAAAGTTTTCTGATGATTGACATGCCTGGACAGAAAGATATGCACATGTTTTATATTTGGAGAGGTTTGGATAAATATTGGGACACTGGGCACAGTTTTGGAAAAATTACCAATGGATAAGGAAAGCCTGTAGATATCTTTACCAAATTCTATAAACATGTGGACAACATATCAGTGCACTAGTGTAATGAATTCTGGCTTGCTCCAGTACTTTGAAGTTGAAATATTCAGTGCTAAACTGTAAAAACACAAGGCGTTTTGTACTTTTTTTTGTTTTTTTATGTGTATTATGTATAAACTGTATGTGACCATTTTTACATAAATTTATTCTGATGCAAATTTCTGAATGGTACAAGCCTCTTCTTTCATTGAAACGTTCAACCATGGATGTGCAGTGAATAGTTTTTGAGATATTGGCACTTAATTGACACTAGTAAAAACTAGGCGAAAATTGGGCCAAATGGGCCAAAGTAAATAGGGTTTTAACTAGAAAGAAAAAGATAGAAGAACAGTGTCTTCTTTTATATGGACCACCAATGGAAAAAGTAAAGGAATTTAAATATTTGGGTAGATGAGAGATGTACATGGAAGACACAAGCAGGCATTAATAGATATATATATAGGGCTTTGATGAGATCAGCAATTGACTACAGGTGTTTTTTTTATGGGGCAGCAGCTAAATCGTACCTAAGCAGAATTGATAGAATGCAAAGCAAAGCCTTGAGACTTAGCATTGGTGCAATGAGATCAATGCCGTAATGCCGTGTTAGTAGAATCAGGGGAAATCCCACTAGAGCTCAGGAGAGACAAACTGATTCTAACATATTGGATTCGGCTTAGAGGATGTGGGGATGAAAATGCCACTAAAAGTGTCCTAAACGAATGCTGGGAGTATAGATATAACTGAAATGGTTTTGGATGGAAGATAAAAGATAAATCAGAAGAATATGACCTAGATGGAATACATTTCAACTCCCCTACTCCAATAAGTAATGCTCCCCCATGGCTTTTCCCTAAGGCTAAGGTTGATTTTAGTATCCTGGAACTAAAGAAAAATTGGGCGGAACACGAAATAGGATACTGTGCAAACCAGCATATAATAAACAAATATTCTAACTACCTACATATATTTACTGACGGATCAAAAGATCAAAATGACCATGTAGGAATAGGAGTATATATTTCACAATTTAAAATACATATAGGAAAGAGAATTTCTGATAAATTATCAGTTTATACAGCTGAGATGATGGCAGTGATTGTTAGTCTCCAATGGGTGGAAGAAGTGAGACCAGACAGGGTGGTGCTGTGTATTGATTCTGCAGCAGTTCTTTTTAGCCTACAGACGATGAACTCAATTAGGGAAGAATATCATAGAATAAAGAAAAATAATTATTTTATTTATTCTTTTTTTTTTTACTTGAAATTATTATTCTTTTTTTCCCCTGGAATCCTGTTCTACATACTCCGGTACGGTAGGTGGCGGTATGCACCTAAAGTTGGTATTTAAATCCGCCAAAAAACACAAAGAAGAAGAAGAAGCACAGCCCAGCTGTCAAGAACGCAACGCAGCCTCTGTATTTTTTATATATTATAGTTTATGATCCCAGCAGTGAAGATAATGGACGAACAAGGAAGAACTGACCATAATATTAAGTTGCAAGAATCAACCATGGAAAAACTGAAAAAGTTTGATCATTTAAGAGGTAACGCTCTTATCTACATACTTTTTTACATCGGACATTAGCTAATGTAGTAGCTGGATTTCTAACCAAGTGCATAGTTTACAGTTACTATGGTCGCTAGTTAGCTAACGTTACGTCGGTGTACGATGATCTCCTGGCTGATATAGTAGTAGCCTATAGTGCATAGTCGATAACGTTAGCTAGCTAAGGCAACATTAACCCACACGGAAATCAATTGGGTATAGCCTACAGGTCAATCGACCTACATAATTTCTTTCGCTCGTATTTATGTCGGCTCAACAGCCTTGCTTGTCTTTGTAGCTTTTGAACGAACAAAATAGTTATTTAACATCTGTATGTTCTGTTCGTTGTAGGTAGAGATGTGCAAACGGGAGAATTTTGGGATCTTGTCGTTGTCACAGCAGCTGATGAAGATCAGAAAGACGCATACGAGCTTCAGATTTCTGAAAAACTTCGGAGGAATGAACTGCCTCTGGGCATTCCTTATCATGTATTTGCAGATCCTCTCGGACCTAAAATAGGTAAGTTCATCTCTGTCACTGTGTACATTCCATGGAAGGAAGAATAGTGATAATCTGTCGGTTGATATGCCCATTTTCAGGTAATGGAGGATCTACATTGTATTCCTTGAAACGTTTAGAAGAGAAATATGGACAGAAGTTACGTGGATTCAAAGTCATTATGATCCATGCAGGTATGTCAGTCAGCATTGTCATGTTCAGTTGTGGTTCATGTTTGTTTCACGATTAGATGTAAAACGCACACAAAAAGACACTATAGGCTATACTTTCTGGAGTATAATTTTTGCATTGCACGTTATATATTTACTCACCTTTTTTAGTTTCACCTTTAAACAGATAAGTCACCTTAGAACACAGTTTGCAGTTTCACAAATAACCTGCAAATCAAAGTGGGTTGGAAAGAATAGCTGCGCAATCAGATATAAGGATTTGATTACATGGCCAGATGTAGAAATATAATTTAACTAATTGACTGTGGGGTCAACTCATTTTCAAATCATCAGGGGGTCTTTAATGATTACAGTGAATCAGGCCCTAAGTTTAATGTAACTAAAGCTGCTTTTGATTAGCTTGAAAATGATAAGTAATATGATTTGTTTATGATTGTTTTTCGATGTAAAAGGAGGATACAGTCAGCGCCTACCAAACGCCAGTGCTCTTGGGAAGATTTTCACTGCTCTTCCTGTTGGTAACCCAGTATACCAAATGCTGGAGCTGAAACTGGCCATGTACATCGACTTCCCATTGCATATGAAGCCAGGGGTCCTGGTGACTTGCGCTGACGACATTGAGCTTTACAGTATCAACAACACAGAGCGCATTGTGTTTGACAAGCCTGGCTTCACTGCTGTAGCCCACCCTTCCCCCATCTCTGTTGGTACCACTCATGGAGTGTTTGTTTTGGAGCCACAGGAAGAATTCAAAGTCTGTGAAATTGAGTACCGCTCCTGTAACTGTTTTCTGCACAAACCAAGCATCAGTAATATGTATGAAAGAGGTGCAGTGTGTAAGGGTGTGGCCACGTCCTTTTCTACAGGAAATTCTGAATTTGTCTACACTGACAGCACATATTATTTTGACTATACCACAGGGACAGAACTGCTCAATTTACTCAAAGACATTGGGCCTCTTAGTTGTGAGATTGATGCATATGGGGACTTTCTGCAAGCATTAGGCCCTGGGGCCACTTCATCATACACTGTAAATACTGTGAATGTAACAAAAGAAGAAACCAGTCTTGTGGAAGTTCGACAGAAGATATTCAGCTGGCTCAAAGGAACACCTCTCAATGTCATCCTTCTCAATAACTCAAAATTCTATCATGTAGGAACCACTCAGGAATACCTTTTCCATTTCACTAAAGATCAAGAGTTCAGAGCTGAACTTGGTTTCATTTCAGATGCTTTTAGCATCTGTTCATGTGATACAGCAAGAAAAGCAGAAGTTTGTGTTATGCACAGCATCCTGCACCCTAGTTGTACTCTAGGTCCAGGCACAGTTATTGAGTATTCGAGGATCGGCAGCCATGTGACTATAGGTCGGGGCTCAATAATTAGTGGTTGCTGGATAAACAGTGGCCAGTGTGTACCCTCTGGTGTCTTTATGCACTCACTCAGTGTGAATGTGGATGGCACCACTGGCTTTGTTACCGTAATGCTTGGAATAGATGACGACCTTAAGCAAAGTGTAGCATCCCTCTCAGACTTCAACAAACTGCAGCTCTTCGGAACCAGCCTGGTGAAATGTCTGGACCACTGGGGCTTGAGTACCGAAAGCCTGACATTTACAGGTGACAGATCCAGCCTCAGTTTGTGGAATGCCAGAATATTCCCATTGTGCTCTGACCAAAGAAGTTCATTCACAAGTTCACTAGAGATGATGTGCTCTGTGTACGGAACCTCCAGTTTCAGATGTACCAAAGACCTCAGATTGCTGTCTCTGCAGGAGATTCTACAGTATAAGAATTTGGAGGACATGCTAAAATTTCGGAACAAACTGTTTGACGACATATGTCAGAAAAAATCACAGTGCAATTAAGTGTGCTTGTCTTCACATAAAATGAATGTAAAATAGGCCAAAGATATTTGTTCAGGTGAATAGTTTTGAATCAAATACATCTGATCAATTTTTGCAATGTTTTCATTTTACTGATTCTGGATATTTGAGGGTGCTGCATCAAGTGCAGGGGTGCAAGGTATTTGGCATTTACAACAAACATTGGAAAAATTCACTGCATCTGGAGCCTTGAAGGGATCCAAATGACTTCCAAATGCAATGCACCTGAAAATCTGCAAAAGTGCCACCACTGGCTTGATGGATAATTTTTTTTCTTCCAGCAGATTGCCATCAGGGCAGTACAAGTTGATCCATCACATACACTGCCTGGCCAAAAAAAAAGCAGCCGTTGCACCCGTCATGCATAGTGCCCACTGTACAAGTCTCTGGAGGCAGTGTTATGATCTCGGGTTGCTTCAATTGGTCAGGTCTTGGCTCAGCAACGTTATGCAGCAATAAAAATGAAGTCAGCTGATTACCTGAATGTACTGAATGACCAGGTTATCCCATCCATGGGCATATTCCAGGACGACAATGCCAAGATTCATTGGGCTCAAATTGTGAAAGAGTGGTTCAGGGAGCATGAGGAATCATTTTCACACATGAATTGGCCACCAAAGTCCTGACCTTAACCCCATTGAAAGTCTTTGGGATGTGCTGGAGAAAAGTCTTTGGGATGTGGTTCGACTCTCCCGTCGTCAATACAAGATCTCGGCCAAAGATTAATGCAACTCTGGACGGAAATAAATGTTGTGATGTTGCATAAGGTTGTCAAAACAATGCCAATCCGAATGCGCGCCGTAATCAAAGCTAAAGGCAGTCCAATGAAATATTAGAGTGTGCGACTTTTTTTTTGGCCAGGCAGTGTATGATAGAAGGGAAAACAATATGATTTTTTTTTTAATTCAAGAAAACATTCACTAATGCGGAAGTGTTTTTTTTTTTTTTTGGCTTGCACATACCTCAAGTCAGAATTCTGTAATAACCCAACTTCCTTTACCAACAATCATTAAGGAACAGAAAGTATTTGGATTAGAAAGGATTGTTATGGCATATACATACAAGCAAAGTACATATATTCAATATAGTTGTGTCAACATAATAACATTAGCTTATTTCAAGATATATTTTATTAAATACTTCAAAGCAGGTATTTGATTTAACTGAATCAATTCAAGTTCTTTTTTTACATCACATCACATTACATTCATTTAGCAGAAGCTCTTATCTGGTGCAACATGTAATATAGGCGTGCATTCAGCTGATTAATATGTGCAGTAATGCCAGACCTAGCCAACAACATTCCCAGACCAGTGAGTAAAGATGCAGCATAACTAAAGCACTAGTGTAAGTTAACTATGGTAATCAAGAACCAAAGTTCACATTCTAAATAGGTTTAGACTACATCATTAACATGTCATAAGCCCTTTTAATCACAGGACTTCTGACCCTTGTGTCATCTTTGCACTGCTACCAGTTACCTCTGGTAATGGAACATGCTCTTCCTTTTTTCTTACATTTCTATTTCTCCTCCCTACTTCAAAATGTTTATTAGATTGAAAAGGAAATCAAGATGACTTCACAAGACATGGAACCTATTATTTGGTCTTTGAATGCATGATAATAAAAAGCACAGTTGAAATGGGTTTAGTTTATGGTAATTACAATTAGAGTTATTCAGACATGTGGAATCTAGTGTGTTTTGTTTATTCCTAGGCACTTGGCCATGCTTTGTTTCTTTTTTTCCCTTTTTTTTTTGTTTTTTTGTATGGTCTCCCTCCACCTTCCCACACAGTTAAAATATACAGTGAGCACCATAATTCATTGGACAGTGAGACATTTTTTGTTATTTTTGGTTCTGTACTCATATCCTTTGCATGCCATGACTTCCTGATGTCTGTGACCCAACAACATCAAAAGACTTTTGATATCTTATTTTCTGCTACTCTTAAAAGCGATACTATAACTTCTCTGCATTTGAATGGATCTCTATGGGAATTGCGGGGTGGAACTAGATTCAGCTGTAAATTACACTGGAACAGTATGGAATACATGGTTGGCTAAATAGCTCTTAAGTTATCAAGGGTCTGACATATGAAACAAGCCTTAAACCATCACTCTGCTGCCAGATATGCAGTAGATATGGATGGATAACTTTGATACAAAGTGTATCGCACAGACCGTCCAAAGAAAAAAGGTGGTGGAATAGCTATTTATGCAAAGTCAAAGTTTTATGTAAGTGTGGTGCTCTCTGAATCTATTCGTTTACAATTGGAATTCCTTGCACTGAATATAAAAGTCTCGAATGGTCTCAGTTTAACTGTGGTGGGCTCTTATAGGCCGCCATCAGCACCTAAAGATGCTATTGACTACTTGTTACACCTTTTATCCAAACTCCAGTACAGTGAAATAATCCTGGCTGGAGATCTGAACTGGGACTGGCTAACTCCAGTGTCTGATGATTTTAAATCGTACTGTGACTCCATGAATCTGACCCAACTGATTACTTCGACTACCCAGCCTAACCTTAAATGTCCTGATAAGTCAACACTCATTGATTTGATCCTGACTAATGCTCCCCACAAATTATCTGTCCGAGACTTCAAAAAATCTGAATGACCCGAGGAAATTCTGGAAAACTATTAAGTCTATGTCTAAGAATTGTAACCCGCATTATCTAATTGCTTGTATTGTGAAAGATTCAGATGCTGTCTATAATCAAGCAGAAATGCTGAACTGTTTTAATGAGCACTTTGTATCTTCTGGTTCTCTGTTTGACTCTAGCTCTATTCCAACTGTACAACCTTGTTTAGACAATCCACCAAATAGTGGACTAAAATTCAGCTTCTCCCCTTTTCTTGTACATGATGCCCCTTTAGAGCCCTTGACCCTAAAAAACCTGCAGGTCCTGATCTTCTTGACCCTAGGTTCTTAAAACTAGCTGCTGGCATCATTGCTGAGCCATTGACTTATCTTTTTAACCTCACCCTCAAATGCAATGAAATCCCTAAGATTTGGAAGTCAGCTTATGCTCTCCCTCTGGTAAAGGGGGATACCCAACTATCTTAAATAATTACCAGCCTATTTCTAAGCTCTCAACTCTTGCCAAGGTCCTAGAAACTTTGGTCAGTGTTCAGCTTAAGGAGTTTCTATACATAAATGCTACTCTGTCTTCTGTCCAATCAGGTTTTAGGAAAATGCACAGTACTATTTCAGCTCAATGAAGGTTATCAATGATATCATAGAAGCTCTTGATAAAAAGCTACACTGTGTTGCCCTTTATATTGATCCATCAAAATCATTTGATACAGTGGACCATGCTATTCTTAAGAAGAGGTTGATTGGGATCAGAACAGGCCGTGGCATGGTTTGAAAACTACTTGTCAGGTTGAACTCAAATGTACTCAGTTTAGGGGTCTCACCTCTTAATTGCTGCCTGTGTGTACTGGAGTGCCCCGGGGTTCTTTTTTAGGGCTACTTTTGTTTACTGTTTATATTAATAACCTTGGATGTAATGTTGTGGATGCAAACGTGCACTTTTATGCTGATGATACCATTATCTACTGTTGTGCTTCCTCTTTTGCTCTGGCGTACGATAACTTGCAAACTGCTTTTGTACGATAACTTGCAAACTGCTTTTTGACTGCTTTTGACTTTGGTCTTAAATGCAAGCAAAGTAGAGCTAAGTTTAGTAGATCTAAGAATAGACCATTAAACCTACCTGTTATCATTACAAAACAAGGTAAGGAGACTGAAACAGCTTCATTTTATAAGTATCTCAGAATTTTAATTGATGATTCTCTGTCTTTTGAAAATCATGTTCAGCAGCTCACAAGTAAGCTAAAACTAAAGCTTGGTTTTTATTTTAGAAATAAGGCTTTCTTCTCCTTTGAAGCTAAAATGAGGCTTGTTGCTGCCACTTTTCTTCCAGTCATTGATTATGGGGACATTATATATTCGCATGCTTCTGGAAAGTGTCTCAGTTCGATTGACATAATCTACCATGGTGCGTTATGATTTTCATAACTAACTCTAAGGCTCTTACACATCACTGCACATTATATGCCAGGGTTGGTTGGCCTGCTCTAGCCACACGCAGACTCAGCCACTGGCATATTTTTATTTATAAGGCGATCCTTGGGCTTTTGCCCCCCTACTTATGTTCATATCTTAGTAGGACTAATGCAGGTGGATATTCTTTGAGGTCTCAGGATCTCAGGCTTTTATCTGTCCCCTTAGTACGGACAGAAGCAGGTAAAAAAGCAACCCAGAACTCCTTGCAAAAAAAAATGAAAATGGAAACGCGTGTCTCAGTAAATGTTTTTAAAAGGATTGTTAGACACATGGAGGCAGCTTCCTTGACCTGCTTATGTTTTTGACGATGTTTATTACCTGTGATTTAGGTGCATTTGACTATTATTTAATGATCTAGTTTTTCCTATGCTTTAACTTATTAAATGTTGTCTGTCTGTAACTTTGTTGTGACTGCTGCTGCCAATTTTGGTCAGGGCAATTTTTAGGTATCTCCTGAATAAATAAAGGTTAAATAAGTAAGACTACCAGATAATAAGATATCAGTCTTTTGATATTGTTGGGTCACAGACATCAGGAAGTCATGGCATGCAAAGGATATGCGACCAAATATTAAAAATGATTACTTTATTCTACATGTTAAACTGTCCAATATTTTTTGATGCCCGAAAAATTGGGGGACTATAACGGTTCATCCGATATGGATGAAAATACCCTCAAATTAAAGCCGACAATCTGCACTTCAACCTCATTGTCATTGTATCCTTTCAAACTCAAAGTGCTAGAGTACAGAACCAAAATAACAAAAAATGTGTCACTGTCCCATGAATTATGGTGCTCACTGTAAGTAGTGGTATACAGATTGAATAGGAAGACAATATTAAGTCACTCTAACCCTTAGTGCCCAAGTATTTTGCAAGGATATATTAGTATTAGGAAAATAGTGTCTAGAATTTTCTTAAAACCCTATCTTGATGAAAATCACTATTAAGTTGATTTCCTGAAAAGTTAATGGTATTCAAAATTCAGTTGAAAGATATGAAATATTGCGACATTTGAAGTTACTAGAGTGTGATACAGCAAATGTGAGAAACCATATTAATACAGATGCATAAAAAAGAAAGAAACAATTATTCATTAATAATTACATTTTATAAGCCTAGAACTAACCAAGTAACTGTTTTATATAAATATTTATAAATCCTCACGCCAGGGCACCAAATGTAAGGAATATGCCTTCATATATAAACTTTTACATGGGATGCCAGAAATATAGGCAATAACTATGGAATAATGAGGTTTACCCTTATTATTCTTAAGTTAGGTTAAAGTTAAATCAGTCTCATTTGATTATTATGGATTATAATTACTACTACTTCAATTTACCATCAAAGCACTAATAACTAATAATTCACAAGGGTTGAAGGTATTACGTTCTAATGTTTAGGTCAGAGTTCCCACACATTTTTACCAATGAATTTCCAAAACTTTTCCATAATATTTTATCCAATTTTCAGGACTTTATTTAAGTAGATTAAAATAGGTAAGGCCTATATAGTGACCATAGGGCGCAATAGTGAGGCTCTTACTCCAGTGTGCTATGCCCTATGACAGGCAGTGTAGCAGAAATGTAGCATGAGGAATGGAATAGAATGCCTTTGTGTCTACACATACAGTAGACTCTATTCCACAATCCGTGCAACATTTTTGCTACACCACCTATCCTAGGGCATAGCGCACTGGTTTTAAATTACAGTTTTTTTGTTGGTTTGCCCATCTAAAAGTTAATTTCATAAATATGTGTCATTAAGTGTCATTTATTGTATGAACAGTCCTTTGAGGGTGGCCAAAAAATACAATATGTTCCAAATAGCCACTGCTCCTTTGAGAGCATACAGATCTTTCAGACAAATAACCAAGTGCTACAGTATTTGAATGCTCAAGAAAGCAAAAACATTGAAGAGGTAACAGATAACATTAAATTTATTTTGAAACAATCGGATACTCAACAATTACTGCATTACTCAATTACTGCATTTCCAATGTAAGTATTAATCAGTGTAACTTTAAGTAGGTTACTGTGCTTCACATTAAGTGTGTAACTTTAAGTACTGTGCTTTACAGTGTAGGCTTTGTAAGAGGGGAGTCAAAGGCTGCCATGTGTGAAGATGCTTCAAAGGACCAGAGGGCCTTGTAATAAAACAATATAACTCTGACTTCCTTTGGGTTTGCATCCCAAGGATGTCCTCACCTGGGAAAGGACTGTGATAAGTGGAAACTGGACTATGTCATGGGTGTGAATGTGTGTTTAGTGGCATTTATGGCACAGGGGTCGTGGCGCAAGGAATGTCCTACCCGACCATCTGTGACCTTTTCCACTTTGATCCTTTGAGCCTCACACGTGACTACGGACAATACCACAGTGCCCTCAGGCTGGCACCTCAGTTCATTGCACCCCCCTTCTCTCCTGGATTAAGACTCAGTTTAAATGGTCAACAGACCCTGTAAAACTTACTAACATTGCACATGTGATTCTTATATTGTTACATTATGTCTTATGTAGTAGTAACAGGAATTGCATGTAAAATGGTTCATCAGAAGGGAATTTTCATGACAACTGCAACATAACAATATTTAATCTGGTAATAATAATCGCAATGGTAAGCTGTTTGGTATGGATGTAATCCAGTAAAATCAAGGAATCAAATGAGATACATTTCATACCAAATGGAATTTAGTAAAACATAGTTCCAATAACTCTGTAAAACTGTAACACTGGAATGTCCTCTCTGGTAATCAACTCATTTTCCCTTCACCCTACTCAGCAACGGTGGGGGTTTAGATTCCCGATTCGACCACACCTCCAGGTTAATTTATGGCACTGCCGCCTGGTTCAAACGCAGGATTTGGCTTAAAAGAAAGGGAGACACACTTATCTTGGAGCATCGTAACCGATCTCCCACACCGTGCAGATTGTGTATTTTGGGTAAGGAAGATCGCATCCGATCTCCCACACCGTGCAGACTCCGTGTATACTCTGTGTTTGTGTTTGGAGAATCGTAACTGATCTCCCACACAGTGCAGATTATGTATGTATGTGTGTGTAGTTAAAGCAGGCCGGGTAAGATATTTACTCTGTGTTTTCTATTCTTAATTTCTATGTTTTGTAATTGACCTAATTTTAAGATAATGACCTACCTGCCTGTGAATAAATTCTTATTATTTTAACTTGCGTGGTCTCCATGACTCTAATCCATTTTCCATCTTTTCAGCCTAAATTACGACTGAATACTCGGGGAAAATTCTGACCAATGACCAACTGATCAGTGGCGGGGTACAGAAAGTGGAGATTCTAAGTTGGTAGGCGGCTAAGGTCGGTCATTAACAGGTTTAGTGAATGTACGGCTCTGGGAATTTGACGTGAAGAGCCCATGGACGTTTTACGTCGGTTCTTGTCAAATTCGCCTTAAGGAGCCCATTTAGTGCACGCTAACCTGGGCTCGCAACTATCGATGTAAAATATAATACATGTATTGTGTTAGCCAGACCCCAACCTCTGAGTTTCTCCACCGAACCGAGATTCGGCAATAGTGTTAATCCCGGGAGCATATATTGAGTAATGGTGGCATACATGGATGAGTCAAGTGTAACCACTCTGAGCTTCACGCATGATTAAAGTAAATTCTAAATTATATTTTAATAATTACGAGTAAACCAATTGTAACTGTTACGCTTACTGTTTGTGATCATAGATATATTTGATGTGTCGTTCAGCTACTGTGTGAGTGTTCTAATGCTCTCATTAGAATATTGGCATTTGGACGAGAGGTCGGATATATCCGTGATGACAACATGGCCCCGTTTACGAACGGAGAATAAGAATCATACTGATCCGTTTCAGGCCTGTCTTAAGCGGGATATGGAGCAGCGCATTCATATCTGACTCATGGCGACGGACTCAGTATATTCTTAAATGTACTTGTAATATATACATGACCGGAGGATAAATCACTGAATTCTTTATTTACATCACAACAGCAAAGGAAAAACATATTTACTCCTTCCCCTCCAGCTATTCCCTCATTGGTCTAGCTGTGCGGGTTCTACAGCTTCCTCTGCTTAAATAAGGAATCAATAAAATAAATAAATAATATTGAAATTGCCCCATTTGTCAAGACAGATAAGACAAGACAAGATAAACAGCAGTCAGTGCTTCAGGACATTCCCATGGAGAATCTGTTCAAGTAATCCCTGGAGAGATGGGCAATGTTCCTGTTTATTTTCAGGCCTACATCTAAGTATTGATAAAGATAATGCAGTACACCATAAAATACAACTAAATCATTAGATCAGTCTGGTACTGGACACCATCTGCAACACAGCTAAAACCCGCCAACAACATAACAATACCCCTCTTACATTGTGTTTGAGTGCTTCTTAGAAAAATCACTACTATGCCTTGGGCCTAATTGCTACTGTAACTAATACAATCCACACAGCAGAGGGAAATGACATATTTCACTAAACTAAACTGTGCCTACTCATTCTTCATTTCTCTTAGTTTCTCATCAATTTGCTTTTCAATGTCCAGCAGACTTGCTTTCTTTTCTTTGGCTGAACGGCGGAGGCTGTTGGACTGCGATGAAGGTAAGTTTGCTAGTGGTCTCCGCCTTGTTCGCATACTCATCTGCCGCTTTCTCCAGGGCGCTGGCATCAGCCTCAACTCTAGCTCCCTTTTTTTTCAGTTCACCAAGTTCATCCATGAGGGACTTTCTTTTCATGGCAAGAGTCTTTCTACTTCTCTCTCTCTTTTGCTCATCAAGGTAGGCACAATACTTCTGCCTTGCACCTGCAGCTGATGTGAGCAGTTCTTTTGTGATCTGAACTTTACACACTCCTTCAACTGCCCTGATGTGGTCAATGATGAATCTCTGTGCGACCAAAGACTGTTCCTTCAGATTCTCCACCTCAACTTCTTTATTTACAGAAAACCCCCTCTCCACACTTGCCTGTCCATGGGACATCACAAGTAGCACCTTCACCACATCCCGGAGTCTTTTGAATTCAGTGCTAGAGCCCATGGTCTCATGAAACAGTGTCCACTCTATCTGAGGTGGGGTCAAATTCTCTGAACCCTGGAGTGACCAGAGAGAAATCACAGAACGCCCTGTACTCTCTCAAGACATCATAACATACTGACTCCTTCACTTGATTTGCAGCGTCAAGGGTTTGCAGGACTCTCTTCATTTTGTTCACACACTGCTCGTTGTTTGCCACCATTTGTCTGGGATCTAGGCATTGCATGCTTCTAACAAGGGGGTATTGCACAGGTGTCTTGTGAACAAGCTTGAGCAGGAGTGAAATGAGGAAAGTTTTACAATCCATTTTTATCTCAAGCACCTGCCTTTCTGAGATCTTCTGACTTTTCAGTTTCCTGAGCGCTGCCTCTGCTGCAAACCCAATGTCCACCTTAGAAGCATCCTTGTGTTCACTCGCTTGATCAAAAGGCACCTGAAGGATTTTGTATACTGAGGTAGCCTCTTTCATTGTCTTCTCTTTGATGAAACAGTCCATGAGCCCTGCAGACAGAATAAAACGGAAGACAACTTGAAGGGTTTCTTCTCCTGACTTATTTTTCCATAGAGTTCAATAGGAAAATTTGTCAGGAGAAACAACCCTTCAAGTGATCCATCCATATCTACTGCATATCTGGCAGCAGAGTGATGGTTTGAGGCTCGTTTGATACCTCAGACCCTTGTTGACTTACAGCCATTTAGCCAACCATGGGTTCTATACTATTCCCGTGTAATTTACAGCTTAACCTAGTCCCACCCCCCAATTCCCATAGAGATCCATTCAAATGCAGAGAGGCTATAGTATTGCTTCTAAGAGTACCTGGAAATAAGATATCAGGAGTCTTTTGATATCCTTTTATACAGAATCATAATGGCATCACCTGTTTACCTGTGGAATTGTCACGATCCTGGTAGGGGCTGGACCTAAGAGCAACGACTCAGACAAGGGGGAACAGAAAAGGGAGTTTATTTAAGGGACTTGGGGTAGTCCCAAGCCGTACAGAGAAAATACACAACAGAATCACTAGGGTGGTTAGGGAGTACTCCGGAGCTTGGCACTGCTCAAAGCCGGAGCTGGACTTAGACCACCCCTGGAAGTTCCAAGCCGGAACTTGGACAGGTTCTGGACCGGGAGGTCCACTCAGGAACTGGATCAAGGGGTGTTCCAAGCCGGAACTGGACTGGGTACGGGAGGTGAGTTCCGAACCGGACTGGATCTGGACCGGGCGGTCCAACAGGAACTGGATCGCGGGAACGACAGGTTGTTCCAAGCCGGAACTGGACTTGGTACGGGAGGTGAGTTCCGAACCGGAACCGGACTGGATCTGGACCGGGCGGTCCAACAGGAACTGGATCGCGGGAACGACGGGTTGTTCCAAGCCGGGACTGGACTTGGTACAGGAAACAGGAACGGGATCACAGGAACTGGTTCACCGAACATGAAGTAGTTCCAAGCCGGAATTGGACTTGGTACAGGAAACAGGAACGGGATCACAGGAACTGGATCACGGGAACATGGAGTTGTTCCAAACCGGAACTGGACTTGGTACAGGAACAGGATCACAGGAACTGGTTCACCGAACCTGAAGTTGTTCCAAACCGGAACTGGACTTGGTACAGGAAACAGGAACGGGATCACAGGAACTGGATCACCGGAACATGGAGTTGTTCCAAACCGGAACTGGACTTGGTACAGGAAACAGGAACGGGATCACAGGAACTGGTTCACCGAACCTGAAGTTGTTCCAAACCGGAACTGGACTTGGTACAGGAACTTGGACTGGATCTGGACTGGGTAGTCCAACGGGATACTGGGGCTGGAACTGGACTGGACGGAAGGTACCGTAACACAAACAGGGAGAGGTACACAGCTACAGACTGGCAGGAACAATGGAGGGAGGTTAACAAGACAAGAAATGAACAAACAGGAAAAAACCATAAACGAGCAAGACTGGAGCTACAACAGCAGGCAGTGAGCATTTAAGCCCCTAGACAGAACCTAACTGAAGTAGCAACTAGGACAGAGATTCGAGGAACAGAATTCTTGGAGCACGTTTACAAAGAAGCAAACAGGGTAAGGAAGGCAACACAACTAATGAACCACCACTGGAGGGGAGACAGCAGGTGGGTTAAATAGGGGAGTGTGATTGGAAACAATCAGGAAAGCGTGAGGAATGTAACCGAGGGTGATTGACTAATTGACCAGTGGGGAATGCATGCAACAAGGGGGGAAGGAGATAGGTTGAAACCGAAGTGGGGGAACAGAGTGAAACAAACAGAAGGGGCACGCCCAGTCTGTTGCAACAGGGAAAACATGGACAAGGGAATCAAACAAGAAACGGAGGGACATGGCAAAACAGGGAATACGGACTGGATGGGAACGGGACGTTACAGGAATACCTGTTTTTTTTCACAGAATGAATGAATTCTCTAAACTCCACACTGCTATTATTTTGAACATGCCCCTTTCAATGAATGAGTCAATTACTCAGAACAAACAGCGTGCATGTCATGACAGTTGGGTCTGTTGTTTTTCTATTACACTACTACATCTACAAGTAAATTATTTGCCATGCAGAAATATCACTACTACTAATAAGAGTGGTTCATCAGGTTACTGATGTTGTACTGCTATTTTTTTTAACACCACTGTAGGTCATTGTAACATTATTCCAGTCATGTTATTACTTCCTTTTTCTCATGCAGTGTTTCAGTTATTACTTCATTTTTCTCATGCAGTGTTTCCCATACATAAAATATATTTTTTAAGTCTTTGAAAACAATGTTACGATACGTCCAGTAGAGGGCGCGCTCACATATATTTTACTAATGGGCACATGAAGAAGGCTTTGGGCAACAGCGTAGCGAATGTGCAGACAATGTGGAAGGCTGAACCACGCTAGCAGGCAGCGCATCCCGGCCGTTGAAAACAAACAATTCAAATCTGGATTTAGGATCCGAATCCCAATCCAAGCATTCGGCTCATCCCTAATACCTATACAAGTAGGCCTAGTTATGTCTCTCGTTGTATTGGTTTGCCATCTTATGGACGGATATAATGCGCAAAAATAGATATTCGAGTGGTTTGAACCTATGTGTTTTAGAAGGAATAATCGAACGTCACTTTTGGCCAATTTTGACAGACCTACTACCCAAATCTGATCAAATGAAATCTCAATACCGCTAACGTCATTTGCTTTAACAAAATCTCACAACTGTCAACACTTGGTCAGCTCTGTCTACTCTTCACAGTGGGAAACACTGTCATGAGAAAATTAACAAACTATTAAAGGCGCAATCCTTAATCTGAGTTTACTATCGGTTGAAATAATATAGAATGGGTACATAATTACCTTTGATCAGCTTGTACACGTCCTCACTCATGAATGGTAGCATTGGCTTATCGGTTTGGTACTGGACAAGGAAGGGGATGACTTGCTTGGCTTTGCTCTGGAATATTGATGTTCTCACTGGAAAAAGTGGATCTGCACAGGCCTTCTTGACCTCCTGGAAAGATTTGATCTTTGGCTCTGGTAATTCTCCTCTTGAGACTGCATCGACGTAGTTTTTCACGTGAGGCACATCAGTCCTCTCTCACAAACTTTCACATTTTCAACCCATCGGTGCTGGCAGAATTTAAGCATGGGTGTGTCGCAGCCTGTGAGTTTTATGAAGTCTTCTCTGCGCGCGGGGCTGTTTTTAAAGAGCCAATAAAGCATGGAGAGGGTATGGTCCACTTCCCATCCACTTGCCCTGCATCCATCCCGGAATGCGTTATGTAGAGTGTGCTGTCCGCACGACCCAATGTTCAGCAGAGATTTGTTGATTTGGACAAGCTCGGATTGAAGTAAATCGAAAACACTCCAATTTACATTAGGCCCGTCCATTGATAGCTGCACAAGGTTCTTCATTCCTGTTTCGGAGAGCATGTTTTGCATCCGCTCTACGATGTCCTGGGCAGTTGCGTGCCCTAGGAACTCTGAGCCTATATACCTTGTTTTCATTTCCCCCCCATCCCAAATTCGCACGTGTAGATCCATCTGTTTGAGTTGGAGAGCTTTGTTCAGGCTTTCGTTGAACATCATGACATAACCAGCCTGCCTGGACACCTCTCTGACAACAAGCCATTTGAAGTAGGGCGCAATTCCAAATGTTGTGAGGTACGCACACTTTGTTTCCCCACAACTAAATTTGGCCGCTATTTCGCTGTCGGGAAACATGGCTCTGAAAAGTTTGCCTGTGTTAGCACACGAGCTGTACGAATAATGTGAGTCCATCGTCTTCAGTGTCCACATCACTTCAGCCGATAACAGATCATTGGATGCAGCAATGGATTGGTTGAGCGTCGGTTGTCTCGCAGCTATGATGCCTGCCGTGCTGGTAGAAGCTGTATTATCTGGCCTGGCTACTACGGCAGGCTGAGGCGTGAAGCATGTGCCGATGCTGGCAGTCTGTTGGGCTGCCTTTTGGTTATCTAGATGCTTCTTTCCTTTAGCATGGCTAACGAGCGCTGCTCCCCCCATGTTGCCAACGTCAAATGATTTGATGCAGAGCCTACATGCAGCATGGCTAGGGTCTGCCTCTCTCTTGAGCCATGACTTATATTTCACGTTCGAAAGCCATACATTATTAAAAGTGCATTTTCCAGGCATTTTTTCGGATAGGCAAACTGCTCTTGCTAATTTCACTCGCTCGTTAAGACATTCCTGCCGCCAACTAGCTACATACGTCAATGTGTATCACGTGATATTAGTGAAGTTTCAACGGTCACGAGCCTGTGCAGTGCAGCACTAGATTTTAAATAATACAAGGAATGGATTTTGCGTAACGTTAGACATTTTTGGGGATTTTAATGAACATATTTTAAACAATAGCCAAAAACACTGTATATTCCAAAACTTTTCCAAAACAGTCTATTAAATCCATACCTTTTCCAGGCCTGGAAAACAAGTTTTTCTAATTCCATAACTTTTCCAGATATTTGATGACCGTGGGAACCCTGTTAGGTTGACTCAGCCCTCGTGTTCATATGATATCGGAACAGACACCAGGTTTAACAAAAATAGATTTATTAAACAAGGAAAAACATGAATATTACCTTCTAGCTACTAAACAGACATATTGTGTTGTATGCATATTGTAACATTTGTGTGTGTGTATGCACGTGTGTGCGTGTGTGTGTGTGTGCGTGCGTGCGTGCGTGCGTGCCATGTGTGCTCCGAGAACAAAGGAGTGTGGAGTAAACTGGCTGTGTCGCAGCACGATAGTGGTTATTGATCTCAAATCTAACGTTACTATGAATAAGTTCACGCACGAATAAGTTCTGCCTCTCTCTTGAGCCATGACTTATATTTCACGTTCGAAAGCCATACATTATTAAAAGTGCATTTTCCAGGCATTTTTTCGGATAGGCAAACTGCTCTTGCTAATTTCACTCGCTCGTTAAGACATTCCTGCCGCCAACTAGCTACATACGTCAATGTGTATCACGTGATATTAGTGAAGTTTCAACGGTCACGAGCCTGTGCAGTGCAGCACTAGATTTTAAATAATACAAGGAATGGATTTTGCGTAACGTTAGACATTTTTGGGGATTTTAATGAACATATTTTAAACAATAGCCAAAAACACTGTATATTCCAAAACTTTTCCAAAACAGTCTATTAAATCCATACCTTTTCCAGGCCTGGAAAACAAGTTTTTCTAATTCCATAACTTTTCCAGATATTTGATGACCGTGGGAACCCTGTTAGGTTGACTCAGCCCTCGTGTTCATATGATATCGGAACAGACACCAGGTTTAACAAAAATAGATTTATTAAACAAGGAAAAACATGAATATTACCTTCTAGCTACTAAACAGACATATTGTGTTGTATGCATATTGTAACATTTGTGTGTGTATGCACGTGTGCGTGTGTGTGTGTGTGTGTGTGCGTGCGTGCGTGCGTGCCACGTGTGCTCCGAGAACAAAGGAGTGTGGAGTAAACTGGCTGTGTCGCAGCACGATGGTGGTTATTGATCTCAAAACGTTACTATGAATAAGTTCACGCACTTCGGTCAGGAAATACTGTTAACCATCTACAGTAAGCTAAAATGAGATCATATCAGACGAATGTTAGTCAGTGTTAGGATAGAGGAGCAAACAAGTGAGGCCTGCTTGGGTTATTTAGTACTACCACATTAGCTATGAAACGATAGGCCAGCCGGCTAGCTTACTAACCAGTGCAACAAGTTTATAGTTATTATTATCGCACAAAGTCAAGATATAATCAATTCAGACTAAAATCCTAAGCTATGCCTGGGATGTTTGATCAGTCTTACTGAAGTACGCGGTGAGTTGATTATAGCTGGCTTGTCTGTGAGGTGGATGGCCAGGGCGTCTCCTTTGGCCTTTCTTATCCTGGTAGGGAGTTCTGCTGGTCATCTGGTTATCGCCTGCATCTTTGTCTGTGGCTGGAACACACCTTGGTCAGAGTTGCGTTAATTCAGTTCTATGGTTATATGCCGTAGGCAAGCTAACCCGTTCCTTGCGTCTCTCTCCACGTCTCTCCTTTGTAGCTGTATAGCTAGCAAAAGGGGGAAGAGAAAATGGAGTGCTGCCTCTTGTGCAGCTGTGTGCAGCACGATGCAAAATGGAGAAGTGGAAGTGAATTGGGGCGACAGACTGGAATGTCTTCAGTCTTATCTGTTTTAGTTTTATGACCCTTACCCCTAGTCTAGACCACAGCCATCAGCGTCACGTGAGGTCAGATAATAAGCTAATATGATAAAAGTTTAATGATTACAATGATAAAATGACAACAACCCGAAGTTTGACATGTATTAAGTGCCTTTTTATTTGGCATCAACCTTTTTTTACGTTTTACGTGCGTATTGTCGAAAAAGTAGACTTGAAGCATAAATAAACGCTTCAGGTCGCTTTACGTTTGTGAGACGGAGCTGAGACACGAGCCTGCACGGAGCCGGTGCAGACAGCTGCATAGATTAAAATAAGAGCGTTTCTGTTCCGAGAGACGGACGTCTACAAAACGCAGCTAAAACGCGTCTGGTCTAGACTAGGCTGTAGTGTCTCATATTTCCAAGAGACTTAATTGGATCACTAACAACGGACGTTACGCTGTGGCCATGTTTTAAATGTCTTTTGGGTTTCCTGTGGAATGAATGGAAATGTAGTCCGTTGTCCCTACACCTGTGTGTAACAGACTGGAGGGTGTACGCGTGTTGTGCGCACGCCTATGTAGACGCACTTATATGCGCCGTTAAAATAACATGTAAACAACTGCGACATGACTTTAGACCAGGTTTGTTGTGGTTTTAGTGCAAGCGCTTTCTGCTGGCTCAAGATAGCAATACGCCAAAAATTATCCTAGCCACTCCTCGTCTTAAGACCAACACGCCCAGTTCACTTGCAATGGGCGCAAGAATACATGGTATTTAAACGACGTGAGCACTAGGCGTTATAATGAACCCTGTGCCGAGTGTAAGATAGCAAAGATACTTGCGTTTGGGTTAGCGCCGCTTAGCGCCGGGTGTAAAATCGGCCCCCAGATATCAACGTAACACAAACACTAATAATGGCTTAAGTTAAAGAAGACCCTGGTACCATTTATTATCATTCCTTAAATTTAATTATTTTCATAACTCAGATGTAAATTATGGGCAGTGAATGCCCAACCCCTGGTGAAAAACAAAGTTCCACCACTCTAGTTTACAGTGAACACCTGAGAGTTAAATATGTGAATATATATATGGTTAAACTTTACATTTTCTGGTTTGCAAACCTCCTATCTGCATGTGTACAAAATATGAATGGGATATGTATTAATGCTCACATCCTATGAGGCAATTTGTAACGGTGTTCCTTGGTGTTCAAAAATCTACCCAAAATGGATAATTGTGCATCACAGTAATTCAGGAGATCAACAGATAAATTCTTTTGACTCGTTGGAATTATATTTGCATCTATATCATTAGATAATTTCCAACTTTTGCAAAATATTAGGGGAATGGTTATAAAAACATACCCAAACCTTTCCAAACCCATGAAAACCCATGGAAACATATGCAAAGTATCCAAGCTGTCCAAAGCTATCCATGCTATCCAAAGCTATCCAAACATGAACACAGCTTTAGTGTCCATTTGAAGCACATTATTACGTCCTATGAGGAGGCAATTAATGAGGGGAATGACCCTTAAGCTGATGGTACACGGGCAATATTTTCAGGCAATATTGCCAGTGTAGCGGGTGTAGCTCGGCTAGTTCGAGGAGCGGGGTTCAAATCTCACCTTGGACTTCTGAGTAAAAGCTTCTCTCTTTCTATACGGTTACATTGGTGCCGTGACCCGGATCAGAATCGAATAAAAAAAAGTGGCTGCTGCGGAGTTTCAAATGGAGGGGGAGTCAAAGGGGGGTGATTGTAGCGGGTGTAGCTCGGCTAGTTCGCTAGTAACCACAGTGAGGTGCAGTAAAGCGAAGGCCTTGTAGCAGGTTACCGTGACAACACTCTCTGGCGACGCAACCCTCAGGGTCAAAATAACGACGTTACCCTTAGCTATCGGCGATGTCGTCTTTAGCTGATTGGTAACGCGTTCGCTTACGAGTGAGAGGAGTGGGGTTCAAATCTCACCTTGGACTTCTGAGTAAAAGCTTCTCTCTTTCTATACAGTTACACCAGCACTATTGTACAATATTGACAGCAATGGGCAATGGGTATGGGCCACTGTAGCAATGGGCAATGGGGCAATAACTGAAAAAAGAATGTTTGCGGGATCCTGTTTTTAACCTCCGTTTCGAACCTTTACCACCAAAGGTAGGCTATATATGTGCCCGGAACGGCAAGAACCACAGCTTTCTGACAATGTTATTCAATCGACCGTATCTCTAAATTTGACGGAAGCATTCGTGGATGTATTCACCAGTAAGCAGGCGCTCTGAAGTTAGCTAGCTAGCTAGTTAAAAGTCACTCGGTTCGTCAGTACGGTGGTGACTGAGTAATACCAATTATTTACAATAAAAAGTCAAGAATACCATAACTTATGAAAAGTTGGTCTTTATTTCAACATTAGACTAATACATCAATATAACTTACCTCAGTAATAAATAAATAAAGTTATAAGAGATATCCCTTCGGTTTCCTCGCACCACTTGGCAGCCATTGTTGAAATTTATTTTTGGAAGACTCAGGTGTCACATGACCCAAACTCTCATCTGTGATTGGATGGTAGCAAAATATTACTCGCCTCGATCAACCTTGTTCAGATATTGATTTATCAATAGGAAAACTGCCAGCAATCATTGCCTGTCAATATTGCTGGCAATATTGCCTGAAAATATTGCCCGTGTACCATCAGCTTTAGATAATCAATAATCTATTTATTTGTCTCAGTTTAGTTTCCAGTGCCAAAAATGTCCAACCCAGCCCCGTTCTCATCATAAAAGGTAATTTATTACCAACCAGTCAGACTAACAATGTATGAGAACATGCACACAATTTACAGCGTCATATAAACAACTATTACTATTACAACTACTATAATTATCTCCTATATAAACATATGCCAGCCCATGGATTACTGTACAGGACAAATAGCTGCTGTGTCATCGATTTATGTCCCTATGTTTCACCCAATGTAATGAATGGCTAGGCCACACATGAAAGCTTCTGTTATAGTGTAGTATAAATTCCCAGTAAAGTTACAGTCTAGCCGTAGATTGACAGCACACCACCATTGTCATTACTTATGGTATACAAATCCAAGTTGCCTCAGGCAGGGACTTTTTTCCACAGACTCCCCATACTTTATCATAGAGCCTTATGCAGGCTTAGCTTATAGCCAATACCTAATAGGTTTCAAGCTAACTAGGTATAAACTAAATTAAACCAGAATAAGAGAAACTACAGGTCCTTTAATTCTGAATTCAGCACCACTAATGTAAAACTCTGTAACATCATAAACAACTAGATTAACAATTCCTAAAGAAATTGTAGGTGTGGTTGCTTCACAAATATCAATGGCTGGAAATGGCATAGAAAGATGGTAATATGGTATAGTGTGTGGTGGAAAATAAAAGGTGGAAATGGTATGAACTGTTAATGCGGTATAAAGGGATCTAGTGAAGGTGAAAGTGTTAAAATATGGTGATGTAGCCTATTTTGTGGTAAGTAGTCTAAAGAACCTGGAAGCGATACAAAGAAGTAATGAATTGTGATAAAAGCACAAAAAGGTAATGTCAAATCATCTGGGATAGTATTGTTGAGTCATAAGTGTTGTAGAGGAAGGCATTGTGAATGCCCAATTTACTGTGTCCTGTGTACTAGCATACTGCTTACTGTAGTCTATACTGCAGTGACATGCAGTATGTGAAATATCCTCCATATAAACGTGGACATAAGTAGCCTAGGCTATATCAGTTTCCTTTACACTTTTTGGCTATATCTTCTGGGGATATTGAGAACACTCAATTTGCTGCGCAGGTAAGGCTAGCCTAATTTAATAGCTTTTCAAAAAAAAAAAAAAAGTATACTCAACTGGCATACTCAAATAGTAGTGTGTGCTGGTTCGGACTATTCGGACAGTCGTAGTTGTGTTTGCAGAAAAATATGGGTTCATACCATTTTTGCCTAGGTTTTAACCAAATGCTCATCTACTGATTTCTCCACTTTATTAAACGAACTCTGATTCCGATTACAGATCTCACAATTTTGTGAAGTCCAAACCACATGTCCAGTGCTGAATTCAGCGTTCTATTCAGCCTACCTAGCATGCAGCTATCGTAAAGCAATAATTAAACATAGGCTGTTTGGCTAATAGTAACAGTTTAACGTTGTTGACTCGAATAAACTTGAGATTATAACCCAATCATGTGTAGCGGATAGTTTATTTGCTGTAGCTAGTATGTCATAATTGATTGCATTTTGCTAACGTAGTCTACTGGCACCTGTCACCCTGGCATTTTCATACAGAGTGAAAGGTTTGGTTTTCCTGGTAGGTTAACCACAGTAGCATAGCTGGCTTATGCTTTTGTCATGTTTTGTTAGGAAGCTGTCTGTGCTAACGTTATTAAGACGTAAATCAGAAGTCATTGAATAATGTTGAATGGAGTGATTAGTAGGCTAGATGAGCATTTAGCTAAAACATAGGCAAAAAATTTAACAGCGCTAAAAAATTTTTGTTAACAATTCAATTGTAGCCTATTTTGTAACTTAGATAACGTTACGTGACAGAATTTGGATTTGGATCTGGATCAGACGGAAGCATAGGCCGCATTTGCTATGTTTCATTCGTTTCACCTGAACCGGTTCTCTCAACTGAAAGGGCCTCGCCTCAATCATAAACTGAAAAAAGTATATAATTTAAAAAATAAAAATCGGTGAATAAAAGAACCGCCGACCCTGTAGTTTTCCCATTCAGCCACCGTAGGCGATGTTCATAGCTCAAGCTTCTCCTTATTTTTCTAGTCTATGGATCTGCAGATACCACAGAACTGGCAGATAGCTACTCATACTTCACTATTTCTGACCCACATCAAAACTAGCTACTTGCTGATAGCTACGATGTCAGAATGATCACATACAGTACATTCATAATACAACGGAACAGTTATGTGCATAATTCAGATAAAACACATAGCCCAATGCATTTATATACCTTAAAAAGTAATGTTACATGTGTTTTTACATAACCAACGTAGGCTATTACAGCCGCGAGTGCGATAGCCCTGTGGAAACATCAACGTTGCTGGGCAGTGGCAAAATAGAATAAGAGAATTTTTTCAACATTCAACAGAAACCAGTTGTATCGTTACCAGGTAGGATATTTGGTTCCTTAATCTGTTTATCAGAGATTTGTAGAGAAAAATGTTAACGTTATACCAAAAGTAGCTACATTGGGTAGGCATAGCCTACGCAAAGACACCAAATGTTTATTTGTAAGAGTTTCCACTTTTTAAGTCTATAGGCTAGCCTATATCAGAACAAACGTTTTTGTAGTGTGTAGAAACGGTACATTTTATGCATGTTATTGTCTGACTGTGGCATATGGTTGTAAATGGGTTTGAGCTATTTTATCATGTAGTGCAACTTGAGTGTTAGGTGTCGTGGGGGAAGGACCCAAACGCAGGCAGGAGTATGAAAAAAACCGAAGTTTAATAAGGGCTAGGCAGCAATCCGTAGTAGAACAGGCAGGGTCGAAAATCGTGGAGACAGGGCAACGGTACAAAAACAAAGTCCAAAGAGAAGTCACAGAACAGGCAGGGGTCAAAACCGAGAAGGCACAGCAAAGGTACAAAAGGGGAATCCAAAAACAGGGTCGCGAGAACACAGGCAGGGGTCCAAACCAGGGAGTCAGAGGAACACAAAGAAAACAAAACAGACTGGAAACAAAACAAAACAACAACAGGCAAAGGACTTGGGAAACAAAAACTAGAAAACAGAATAAACAAAACAGCTCGGGCAGAAACTCGGAAAACCAGAATGTAACACAGAAGCAAAAATATCATAAGAGGAACTCGCGAAGAACACTGAAATGACACGGTATATATACACAGAGGGAGACAGACATAATGGGAATCAGGTGTGTAGAAGCAGGGAGGGGAGATTGCTCACAGGTGAGAACAGTGAGGGTTAACAGGGACCAATAAAACAATGACAGGGGAAACGTAAGACACGGACTGGAATACACATAGACACAATGATAACAAACGGCCTGGAGTTAGTAGGTAAACAAGTGCACAGCTCAGATTGGAAGAACACGAAAGTGGACACATCTGCAGAGAATGCGAAATCACAGATCGATGCAGGGATAGGACAACGAGGAGGGAAATGACAGCTGCAGGTAGAAACTCAAAATGAATTAGTAATGTTAGTAGTGAACTCTAGAACCCTAATGTTAGTAGGTTAGTATTATATACATGTTAGTTTGTTAGCAGGTTAGTATTAAATCTAATCTAACAGTTAGTATGATTAGTACATTAGTATTATATACAAATATAAATAAAGTCAGAAGGAAGAAAACGAGATATACGAAATACAGAAGAAACCTGAATGTTCCCAAAATCACCCGAATAGTGCAATGACAAAGACAGGGGGTGGAATCTCAGAAACATGGAACGCGGACTGACAATCGCGAGGGAAAGAAAACAGGAAAAATAATAAAGAATAAACACAGATTACAGGATCCTAACATTGAGATGTTGATGTATGCACAAGCGGCGACTCTGTAGCAATCCTGCATTGGAATTTTGAGGGTTTAAAGTTGTTTACAATTTCAGAGAAATATGAATAGGCTAATAATTATAATTGGGACATTGACGACCAGGCTAGCACCGTAGATAGGGCTAATAGCCTGCGTGTTCGTGGCGAAAGAGCGCATTGCGCTTGATGCAGCATTTGTTGTAGTTATAACTATATTTTGAGTGTTTATACCATCATTTTTGATGTCAAATGATCGTTGAATCCTTTACTTTGTGCTGACCTGTATTCTCTGTGGAAGTACGGCGGCGGAGCGAACGTGGCCATTGCAACTTGTTGCTCTTCTTTGTTGTTGTAGTCGACCAGTGCCGGCACTACATTCGTAGGTAATGTAAAGTATCGCTCCGCCACCGTACTTCCACAGAGAATAGTTTGACTTCAAAAATGATGGTATAAACACTCAAAATAACCCCGATAGACTGTCGTCGTATTTTATTTGCTTTGGGTGCACAGTGGAGTGTTTAAGTGTGTTTGGTAGTGGATGCTACTGGTTACCATAGAGTTGCGCTAGCATTAGCACCGTGTATATGTCCAAAAGAAGGGACAGCATGGAATTAGCTGAAAATGGTTTCCATCAATCAACTACATCATGGTTAAGTCGTAATTGAGACATTATGTCCAAAATTCCGAACTATCCCTTTAAGCTTAACTTCTCTTAATTTTTACCATTCATTCTCAATGTTAGCCTAGTTCTTAACACTACGGATGTAATATATTTTTGGCCACACGTTCATAGCGTGACGCTGGTACTACTTGAATGAATGACACCGTCTCTACAGTAGCCTATAAATTCAAGCGTCAAGCCCGCGAATCTTCTTTACGCTGTCTTGTATGGAACGCCGTTTGGGCTAAAACCTGTAGTTCGGTGTCCGCATTAAGACGTCAAATTTGTTTGTCTTAAGACGTCCATTTTGAACGTCTACGCCTTAAGACGACAGAAAATATCCTGGGTGCGTCCCAATATTCTTCACTCCCCACCTCCCCACGTCAACTCCCCGACTACCACTCTTCTCCTACCCGGAAAAACTGCCTGAACGTTTTGAGTACAAGTATTTGCATGTACAGTATCCAATGTACATGACATTGCGGTTTGCATCGAGACATTAATTAATATGTAAGCATTAATACGCAATTAAGATGTAATCAGCGACATTAGATTAAAACACAAATATTCGTTTCCGGGGCACGGAGTAGAGGAGTGGTAGTGGAGGAGGAAAGGTGGCATTTTTCGACTATTGGGAAGCATGTTAATTACCAAGACAGCCTGTACTGGGGGGAGAGAAAAAAAAAATCCAGGGACTCTAAGCTTTGCCTTTCCAACACTTGTTATTTAAGTTTTTAGTTTATATATCTGAATGAAATGGGTAATAAAAAAAATTAAATAAAAAACTTAAACAAAAACCAAAAAGAAAAAAAATGAACAAAAACAAACAAAAACAAAAAAAAAAACCCAATCCCTAAGAGGCCAGGTGGGGCATAGAGCTAATGAGGAGAGCCTGTGTAAAAGCCGGGTTGGGGGGGCTCTCTCTGGGGGCTTGGGGGAGGGATTAGGGAGAGGAGGAGGGGGGAAGAAGTCTTAAGGCGTTTAAAATTGGGTGCTGCTACCACTTCATCCGTTTCTGAGGGGAAACCCTACATACAATCATTGCAAGAGAGAAAACAGTTCCCCACTCAACCTACCTTGTATGAATTGATGTTAAGAAATAATATTTATTGAATTGGGCTTAAGAAATAATATTGATTTTCGGTGACATTATTAACATCTGCATTTTTTGTAGGCTACTGGTTACTTATTGAGAAAAACTATGGCTTGTAGCCTATACAATATCATAGCTACTTGACATATTCATCTAATGTGGTGTGTTCGCTTAAGTGCCCACTAGATGGCAGTATTAATGCAGCCAAGGGGTATTTTTTAATGTAATGGTGGTGTGAATTATATTTTACATTGTGGCTATTATGTTACATTGTGGCTATAAATGTTCAAATCCCCACTTTGACCACCTGTTTTCCTTCAGTAATTGTCCCTATAATTAGGCTATAACAGTTTTTTCTCTAGACAACGTGTGCATTACACCTTGAGTATTTTTGTTGTATTCCTTGTTATTTAAATCTAAAATAGAAACTTTCCATAATTTGTGGATAACAATCCCTTTGTTGAATATTGGTAACAATCGCATTCGTTTAGGCTATCCCAGATTATTGAAATAATTTGATTCAAAACACTAGTTTTTTCGCTCAACTCCGCTCACACGGTGGCTGTGCAAAAAAAAGTTTGAGCATAATATTTTTTCAATTCAAAATCACTCTTTAATGAATGCGGAGGAGACCATTCATCATTAATTTACAACCTCCCTAAATGCATATCTGTCTGCAAGGTGCAGGTATTAAGAATACATTCTTCATGCTGTATGGTTGGTGTTTGCATTCATCCCCGTTCCCCAGTAGAGGTGCGCAACTTTCTCTCTTTAATTACCCAGATAGCAAGCGAACGTTGAATCGACAGATACAATGTGGAATTCCGACGTTGATTCAACATCAATTTGCTCATCGAGATCACATTGAATCAACTTCAGAATACCGACAAATAGGCCTATTGAATAATCATCAAAATTTGATATTTTTTCGCCCACAGTACACTCACTGCAATGAAGTTGTATTTTTATCCATTTTATTATGTGTTCAGCTGGCAAAGCAACTTATGACGTTAGGCGAATTATTTAGGCTACAGTTACTAGGGGAGAACCGGGACGAAAGAAACACGGGACGAAAGAATAACATCGATTTTTGCGAAAACTACAGAAACCAGAATGCCGTAGATCAGTCAGGATGTGACACATGTGTAATCATTTCACTCTGCAAAAAACCAGTGATGTGCGTCCCGTTTTGGCGGAGTGCTAGACCAAAGTTATTTTTGACAGCTTTAAGTAAAATATCGAAACCGGAAGTGTTTTTCGGTTGTATAAGTGTGTTTATGTTTTGAATTTTCCAAACATGCATAATTTTCTTAACACAACTGTTGACTAAAGGACAGCATAGGTTTCGAATGGCATGCTTGCGAGACTTAGCTGCTAGCCAACTTGAAAGCAAGCGAGACACGAGCGGGACGAAAGACACACTGTTAAAATGCCATGGTGAAAATCAATGCACAACCTTGGAATGCGTATTGACCCCATCAGAACCGAGTATTCAACAATGCCTGGTATAATAACCATCAATAAATGATGTCTACTAGCTATTAATAAAGGTGAGTTGCTATTAAATCATCAATTTCAGACCGTTTAACGTTGCAATGCAAAATTCTATTAATTATGCGACATTATGCTCTTGACGCATGGTTGATTTTCATGGATTTTAAACTTATACCATTATTCATTGACTCGTCCCTAACATGGCATTTTGACTGACAGTACATTTGTTGAAAGGAATGAGCATAAAAAACAACAAGACAGAGATAAGACCGCTAAAACACACTTTCCCTCACGTGATTCTTTCGTCCCGATTCAGTGTGTTTTTCGTCCCGCACGGCAGGGACGAAAGACACATTGCACTCATCCTGTTTGCAGCCAATTTACATCCGACTTGTTTATGCTGGTAACAAAATTCCCGTTGCTATTAGTGAGGGACACATACAAGTTGTTTGTCAGAAAATATGGCCTCTCTAGCTCTATTGACTTTCGAGTAAACCGGATGAATGTATAAAGTTAATCTTTCGACCCGGTTCTCCCCTACTGACATTATCGGCTACTAACTAGTTCAGTTAGCTAATGGAGTGAGTCAGTGATGGCGACAAACATTAATACTTTTAAATATCATGATATCATATCATAATATTTAACCTTGATTATTCAATATTTGTCGTTATTCTGACATTGATTCAACGTGATCTCGATGAGCAAATTGATGTTGAATCAACGTCGATTCAACGTTCGCTTGCTATCTGGGTAATGAGACTGAATAGTTTGGCATGCTCGGCTTGTCTTGTCGGCTGGAAGAACAAATGTTGGTATGTGCTAATTAAATCCCTGACTAGAGTCACTTCTATTTATATGCGCAGAGTTTAAGTTCTTTGTGAAATGCCCATGTAGTTGGCCAATGTTGATAATGCACTAACCCAAAAGGGCTGGAGCACTGTACATTTAAATATAAGCATTGGTTCTCTGCCTTTTTCTAAACTGTCAGAGGCCGAACACACCACACAAGAATAGAGCAAAATATATAGGCTACTTTGAGTAGGCCTATTTGTACAAAATTCATTAAGCAGGAGAGGCTTCATAAATAATTGCCACCATTAGTGGCCAGATAGCCTACTGGTGTTTCTAACAACTGCGAGCAGTTGAATCACAAGTCAGGTAGTAAAGGATAAGCACAGCAGTCGTTAACAATCCAAACACATTCTTTGCTCTCCTCAGCCACCAGAGTTCAAAATTACCCGCACAAATGGACTGTCCCAAATGCTACGTAGCCCAAACGTACCCTAGTAATGGTGTCGCCAAGACCTAGCCTACTATTTGAAGTAATGGAAATGCACTCGAGAATATTAAGACAAGGCATTGTGGTCACCAAAATGGATTATGTGATCATTGTCAGACACCAGAAACAGTACAACATGTACTTGTTATGTGTAGGAAATATATAGTAGAACGTAAGGACATGATGGGGGGAATGAAGAGAGCAGGGCTAACAGGAGGAGATGTAAAGGGCATACTGGGAGTGTGGTGGAAGTGGACAAGGCAGGAAATGTCTGATCAGCTTTCTTAAGGACTAATAGGAAAAATATAACAAACCGGACTATGTAGGAGTTAACTAACTCCAGAAGATGGCAGTAGTGCAACATTAAGGAGGCAAGCTGCCGTAAAACCCCAAAGAAAAATAAGTAGTAATGGTGTATTCAAGTGGCCAACTTGGGAGGATCGTGTGTGATGTTTGCTGTGACGATGGTCCAGTTCATTACGGTAAAGGTGTTCAAATGGTCAGCGGCTAAAAAACATGGACGCCCACAGAAAGCTGATGATTGTTTGGCTGGCCTCTGATCAGCATTTGCAGTTCCAAATGTTTTAAATAGCGTATGCAAAAACGATTGAAGATGAAAACAAACGCAGAAGGTGAAAGACAACATACACCAACGCAACTCTCTGGCTCCAGGGCTGCGTTCAGCCCCGACAAAACGTTTATTTAAACGGAAACGGTGGTGCATTGAACACCCTGTTGTGTTACGCAAGCGTTGCTATGGCAGCTGAGAAGGCCATTCTTTGCTTTCGTTTCGAAGACTTCGAGACTGTTATGATCTATATGAGCTAATTATTTTATTATGAGTATTAGGCCAATCATTATTGCTGATCACTGTTGTGATATGATATTGTAATATTTACCATTACGGTATAGGGGTCAAAGACGTGCCATGTCAATTCTGGTGTCCAAAGCATATTTATAATGTAAAAAATAAATAAACATTTTAAAAAACTACATTATGTTACTCAACTCTCCCCTCTTTACTTACTCATATGAGTATTCATTGTAAGAAATGACAATTTAAGGAGCTATTGAGCTCAAAAGTACTAAACTGTCCTTCCTGGGTAACGTCCCGGCTTAAAATCTAAGTATAAAAATATGCCAAAAATGTCAAAAATATGAATAAAAGCATTAATTATCTACTTGGGCATAATTGTGTTGATGTTTGTAATGATACCTACAAATATAGTAACAATACTAAGCTTATTTACATTTTTACACAAGAAAGACTTTTGTCTCCATATTTGGATTTCCCTAATGTCCTTCCTGGGTAACAGACATTCAAATACTCAATTACCTATAATGCATTTGTATAGTCATGTGACAGGCTATTGCATCATTAAGAAGATTCTGAAGGACCCCCAAGACAAATAAAAAGGTCAGTAAGTCTCTCTTAAAATGTTGATATTTTGACCTTTTTGGTCACTGGTGCATTATGTAGCAAAATCATGTGTCTTTCTGGATAACGCTAATAAAACATGTATAATGTTTTTATATTTAAAACTGCCTATTTCATGTGAAATATGACATTGATGTGTTGAAGGCTAAGTTATAGTTAGCTACAGTAGGCCATGTTTTGGCCAAGTTTTGGCGGGAAAATAGTTTTTTTGTTCTTCCTGGATAACGATATGTCCTCCCTGGATAACAAACATCTTCTGTTACCCAGGACATGTTCTCTGTTACCCAGAATGGACATGTTAATGAATATTGTTTTTTTTAAAATTAGTATTTGTAGCTTTTTAAGAATTGAGTTGATATTGTTATATTATATTAATAACATAATTATGTATTTTTGATCTTTTTTTAAAAATCTTGAATTCATATGATTCAATGATAGCAACACGTCATTATCATTGATTTTTGTGAGGTTATTGTCCAAATAATGAACAAATAAAAATGCTATAATCGAATATTTAATAAAGTTTTAATATAGCGTTTGATGTTTCAAGGTCAGTTCTGTCCTTCCAGATGCCGCTGTCTAATAAAGAGAGGCAGAGACTGTTCAGGGCCAGGAAGAACGCAGATCCATAAGCTAGGGCTTTAATGAAATGAATCTTGCAGTATGTCATTCCTGGCTAACTGCATGTCATTCCGGGTAACAATGACACAGTCAAGTAATTTAACCCAGATTTTCATGTTATATTACACAATTATGTTTTCTTGGGTTAAGGACACAATAACAACCTTTTTACCTTTACTGTAAAGCATTTTAAGACATTTTCCAGCTCTTTTCTCTTTTTGGCATGGAATATTGTGTGATCAACAACAATTAATGAGCCTGTTTCAGTATAAATACCCAAATATATTACATTAATTGTGATGAAAATGTAGTTTTCTGAGCAGTAATTGTTTGTTGAGCTCTAACTATGAATATCTATAAACTTTTATATGCTAACAATGGTAGACATTTTAATAATTTTAAAATCCATTCCCGTTACCCAGGAAGGACATTTTTCATGGGAGAAATCATACGATTCACCAAAAATGTGTAATTGCATTCTTAAAATCAATCCCTGTTGTTGAGTTGTATACAGAACACTCAAATAAAGATAGAAAGTGCTTAAATTGGCATTTTTAGCCAATTTCATTTATTTTCAATTTTTAAATCCTTACTCGTCTTATACTTAGAGGAGTAGAGTGGAGTAGAAAAGTTTATGAAAGTGTCACTCCACAATGGAAGGCCCTACATACAATAGCAAAAGATGTCTTCTAAAGACAAATATGTCTTCTAATGTCTTCAATTTTTGCATACACCAAGCTGCAGTAGACACATTTGTAAAGGACTTTAGTTGGATCCATTGTGCACACTGCCTTTTTAATACGGCGGGGTTTAGGCCTACACGTCGCTGCTGATTGGGTAACACCTCTGACACACCCACCAAACGAGAAAACTACCTCAAAGCCCGTTGCACACCGTTTCACACTGTTTCAAGGAAACATGTCGTTCAACCCGGAAACCGTAGCAAAACGGTGCACACCGTTTTCAGATTGAACGTGGCCCAGATCTCTCTCGTTTACAGATGCTCAGCTGTTTACCCTTGACCTTTGACACATTTTTCGTCATCTCGGGGACCTCAGGAGGTGCCCGAGTTCAATGTCGGATTTCCGAGATCGTTGTCATTAACTCGTGACCATCTCATCACCGGGATGTCACGTTCAAATCCTTTTTTCTTTTCGTAAATCAGAAATATTCTGACTTCCGAGATAATTTGAATACACCATAAGAGCCCACATGACCACAACGTAGGCATACGTACAGCCCAACGCAGCCCCTACATCAAAATGGTGTGGGTATGTTGACGCCAACCAATAGCATGGAAGCCTTAATGGTCCAAACGCCTTAAGACGTTCAAAATGGACGTCTTAAAACGAACAAATTTGACGTCTTAACCAAGGGGCCAAGACTGGGCTTTCATTTTGAAGCTCACTTCCTGGTTGGGCTGGGAGCGGCAATTGTGCCGTTGCTCACTAGCACCACTGCGATTGGCTCCAGTATAGGTCTTTCACCATGTAAGTCAATGGCAGCAATGTGGTAAAAATACTTTTTCCCACAAAAAAATGTAATTGCAATAGGTGCCTTTCCTTCATGTAATGCCTCTGCATGTGCTGATTTTTTTAAATATTGTGTAGTTTGGACAGGGTATTAACATTTGTTCAGGACCAATCAGAGGGACAGGTTGAGTCCTCGTCGGCTCCACGGAGCAGACGCAGTTTGTACAAACTGGCGGAGAAAAATGCATCCGGAGATTCAAGTCTATAGTCTTACCACAAACAAATTTGATGTCTTAATGTGGACGCCGAACTACAGGTTTTGGCCCAAACGGCGTTCCATAGTCTTGCATCTTGTCGTGTCACTTTGCCTACGTTTCGGTAAGTCTTATTTCTTTAATTATTTTACTACTAACAGGTTCCTATATGATATTTATGTCGTCGAGGTGTTCCGACTATATTTGCAGTGAAATTACGTTTTTCCTATTTGAATTATTGTTTTATTGTCTGTTTTAGTGTCCGTAGCTACAGGATAGCACTTAATATTGCAGGTAAATGGGATAACGTTAATGTGTCTGTAGCATGTACACGTTACGTGTGCATGTTTTTGTCTCAATCTTATTGCTGGTATTACACTATTGTTGTCAAATCAATAAGTAGTGCCATCAGCAAATATTAATTGTCAGTGTGAGAATATATTTTTAATGTAGATAACGTTACGTTACATAGGGGATTGTGTAGACGACGTCTGGCTGGTTCCGGATATGTCTTGTAATAATAGTCTCTCGGAACCGCAATCAGACAATGGCTTACAACTGACCCCCCCCAGGACAACATTATTATTATTACTATTATTATCTGATGTTGTTAACTTGTCTATATTCTGCTGTTGCCTAAATCCTTAAAATAAAGGCAGTTTTCACAAGAATTAGTTTGTAAGTTAACACCTGAACACTGATACCCATAAATTATGTAAATGTATTTACATTACATTACATTATAGTCATTTGGCAGACGCTCTTATCCAGAGCGACGTACATCAGTGCATTTTCAAACTAGGAACAAGTGCGTTAAAACGACCCTAAAAGGTTAATACGAGTTCAAGTACCAGGCGTAGTCAGTGTACAACAGTAAGCCAATAAGTAACCTTACAAGTATTAAACTAGAAGCTTGAACCACTTAAACAAGGATTCATAAAACACAATCAAGGGTCACAAGGAGGTAGGGAGGGGTGGAGAGAGGTGCAGCTTGAAGAGGTGAGTCTTCAATCTGCGCTTGAAGGTGGTCAGACTTTCTATTGTTCTGACCTCCACGGGGAGCTCATTCCACCACCGTGGGGCCAGGACAGACAGACGTCGAGACCGGGTGCTAGTATGAAGTGGGGGGTGGGGGGTGGTACAGTCGTCCTGAGGAGGCGGAACGCAGGGATCTGGCAGGTGTGTAGGGTCTGATGAGCTTTTGCACTGCCTGGAAGGCGAGCACCAATGTTTTGAATTTGATGCGAGCCATCACAGGTAGCCAGTGGAGGTCAATGAGCAGGGGGGTGACATGGGAGTGTCGGGGGAGGTTGAAGACCAGGCGCGCTGCTGCGTTCTGGATAAGCTGAAGGGGTCTAATGGCCGATGCTGGCAGGCCAGCCAGGAGAGAGTTGCAATAGTCCAGGCGGTACAGACCATCGCTTGGACCAGGAGCTGGGTTGAGTGGGTGGTGAGGAAGGGACGGATTCTCCTGATGTTGTACAGGAAGAACCTGCACGCCCGGGTTACCACTGCGATGTTCTCGGAGAGGGACAGCCTGTTGTCCATCACCACTCCGAGGTTCCTGGCACAGGGCGTTGGGGTCAGTGGAGTGTCCCCTAGGGAAATGGAGAGATTGAGAGGGGGAGAGGTTAGAGCAGGAATGTAGATGAGCTCAGTCTTGCCTGGATTGAGCTTGAGATGGTGGTTGTCCATCCAGCCTTGGATGTCTCTCAGGCAAGCGGAGAAGCGGGCTGACACCTGAGTGTCAGAGGGTGAGAAGGAGAGAAAGAGTTGAGTATCATCAGCGTAGCAGTGGTAAGAAAGACCATGAGCAGTGATAACAGGGCCAAGGGATTTGGTGTAGGTGGATAAAAGGAGGGGACCAAGCACTGAGCCCTGGGGGACTCCTGTGGTAAGGGGACGGGGTGCTGATACTTTACCAGCCCAGGCAAGGAGCGCTCCGAGAGGTAGGACTCAATCCAGGCCAGGGCCGAGCCGCCGACCCCCGCTGCAGACAGGGATGACAGGAGGGTGGAGTGATCTACAGTGTCGAAGGCGGCAGAGAGGTCTAGGAGTATTAGCACAGAGGAGAGGCTGCGTGAAGCATCTCGCTGACGGAGAGGAGTGCGGTCTCCGTTGACTGGCCAGGTCTGAAGCCGGACTGGTGGGGGTCTAGTAGGTTGTTCTGGGTAAGGAAAGAAGACAGTTGGTTAGAAACAGCACGTTCAATAGTTTTGGAAAGAAAAGGAAGAAGAGATACCGGTCTGTAGTTTTGGATGTTGGAGGGGTCCAGCGTGGGTTTTCTCAGGATCGGGGTGATGTGGGCTCTCTTGAAGGATGAGGGGAAGCAGCCAGAGGTCAGGGAGGAGTTCACCAGGGAGGTCACAAATGGGAGGATATCTGGGGTGATTGACTGGAGGAGAGATGAAGGGATAAGGTTGAGGGCACAGGTAGTGGGGCGATGGGAGAGTAGGAGATGGGATACATCGGTATCAGAAAGGGCAGAAAAGGTGGAGAAATGGGGGGGACACGGAAGGGGTAGAGAGAGGAGGAGAGTGGAAAACAGTGTCCGTGAGGGGGAGGGGGGAGTGGGGAAACAGGGGGGGGGGGGGGGGCATAGAGAGAGGGGCTGAAGGAGCTGCGGATGTCTGCGATCTTCTCATCGAAGAAATCTGTGAATTCGTCTGCAGTGAACGAGGATTGAGGAGCAGGAGGGGGTTTGCTGAGGAGGGAGGAGAAGATGGAGAACAATTGACGGGGGTTAGAACTGTATTTGTGAATTTTAGTATGATAGTAAGTTACCTTGGCAGCGGTGACTGTTGTAGAGAACGCCGCTAGGAGAGACTGGTAGGAGGAGAGGTCTGATGCGTCTCTGGATTTCCTCCACATCCTCTCTGCTGCGCGAAGACCGGCCCTGGAGGTGCGCAGGGCATCGGACATCCACGGGCAGGGAGGAGATGGGCGTGTGGGCCTAGAGACAAGAGGGCAGAGAGAGTTAAGTGATGTGGAGAGCTGTGAGCAGGGTGTCGGATGCAGAGTCGATGGGGAGTTGAGAGAAGGGTTTGAAAGGGGGGAGGGAAGCAGTGACACAGGGAGCAAGAGAGGAGGGCAAAAGGGAGCAGAGGTTACGGCGGACAGAGACAGTGGGGGTGGGGGGGAGGGGGGGGACGGTGTGGAACAAGAGGAAGAGAGAAAGAAATTAAGTAGTGATCAGAGGTATGCAGAGGGGTAACAGTGAGATCAGGGGCTGTTCCTCTGGAAGACCAGGTCTAGGAGGTTGCCAGCCTTGTGGGTGGGGGGGGAGGGTTGGAGGGTGAGGTCAAAGGAGCAGAGAAGTGGTAGGAAGGCTGCAGACTGGGAGGCATCTAGATGGATGTTGAAGTCTCCCAGGAGGATCAGCGGGGTGCCGTCCTCTGGGAAGGAGCTGAGCAGGGTGTCAAGCTCATCGAGGAAGCACCCCATGGGACCTGGAGGACGATAAACAACTATAATGTACAGGTTAATAGGGTGGTTGATTAACACAGAGTGGTATTCAAAACTAGTAATAGATAGATTGGAGAGGGGGAGAACAGAGAATGAGGGGGAGAGTAGCAAACCAGTACCACCTCCGCGACCAGACGGCCGGGGGGTGTGAGAGAAGGAGAAGGAGGAGGAGAGGGCAGCGGGAGTTGCCGTGTTGGTGTGATCCAGGTTTCGGTGAGGGCGAGAAACTGGAGGGACAGGAAGGAGGCATAGCCGGAGATGAAGTCTGCTTTCTGTGTGGCAGACTGGCAGTTCCAGAGCCCCCCTGCGACGGTGAAGTTCTCGCAGGGAGTCGGCGAGGGGTAGCGGAGGTTGGACGGGTTGTGTCGCCGTGGAGGGCCACGTCATTGGAAGCGGGTTCTGAAAGGAAGAGAGCAGACAGGGATAGGGAGAACACACATAAACTGGGAGGGAGCGACACTAGTGTCGCTCTTCCAGATGTCTTTTGAAATGCGCACAGCTGATTGCAATTGGCTAACAGCTGTGTGAAACACTTCGCAAGCACGTATAAATAATTACTACCACTTAAAAGCACAATAACACGAAACTAACAGCCTAGCCAATCTAACAATCTAACAAACAGCCAATCGTGGAACAAACACAAACTAGCAATGCAATTAATATGAGCAACGTTCAACAAGGTCTAATTAAAGTTGCGTAAACTGCGGCTAGTACTCTTAAAAACGACACTACCTTTCGCGGGACGGTTAAAACTGCTCTTGTTACACAGGAAGGAAGATGCACTCTATTTACATAGACCTATTGTTTTTTGTTTGGTACAATAATGACTGTAATGCGTTACCTTATATGATTGCATATATAAAACCAGGCACACAGTATGCCTAGTGCCCACAGAAACTAGTGTTTCTTTGATGTACCTACACAGGTAATCAACATGCAGAGGTGCAAAGTTTTATTACCAGGCAGGATACGGGTGCACTTCAGAAGAGGCCCGTCAGGCCATTTACGCCAGGACCCGTCTCATGAGGCTGCAAACATCAAACGCAACCCCTCTCTGCAGGACAAGTTCTGTCCTCTGAGGGAAGAAGCTGTGAAAGCTAAGGCCTACAATGTGGTCTCTCAGAGGGGTGGGGATGTATCTTATAAGCAGGAGGTTTTGGGGGAGTATGTTTTGCAGTTTGGGAAGTACAAAGGTAAATCATTCATGTGGCTCCTGGAAAACAATGTAGGCTATACCATCTACCTACTGAACAAGGTTGAAGAGGAGGAGAAGGCAGGAAAAGTCTGTTGTCCTTCATTGGTTATGCCAGGAGTTTTAAAGACATTGAAGACCTCAGACAGTATCTCTCCTCCAGGCAGCCTGCCGCCTCATTCTCATCAGAGGGCAACAACCATGTTGGGTTTGGTGTCCGGGCCAAAAACACCTGGCAGGCGATCTGGGATAGCAGAGCTGATGGATATGCTGCTTTCATATTGGGCAAAAATTGTGTTAAAAACAGCCAAATGTACAAGCTGCAGCATACCCAGCAGGGGACTGAACCCATGCCATCAACAGCGCCACCTGCTGTGTTGCCCCCAAACACACCAGCTATCTCCAAACTCAGCTCCGGCTCTTCAGGTTAGCTCATATATACATGCTTATTTCTATATATATCATTTATCATAACTGACTATTTAAGCTACAGTTTCTTCTCACAGTGATGGAGGAGGACGAGGAGCTTGAGCGAGCAATGCTGAGTCTGTCTCCATCAAAAATGCAGGTCCAGCCAAGTGAGTGTACAATTTACACAGTTTAGCAAGTAGAAAACATACTCATATAGGCCATCTTTAAACTTTTACAGCCTCCTTAATGAAACGCTAATGATAACTATATTCTCAGGTACACCAGCTGAAGCTGTCAGAGCCCGAGCTGTGTCGGTGCCAAGAGGTTTGCTCCATCATTTGTGAAGGATAACTGACGAACAGTTATGCTCCTGTTACGCTTATGAATTTCAAAATGCTTGTTTGTTATTTTGGCCGTGTTCTGGCCTGTTTTGACATGTGTGTTCTTTTTTCTACTAACCAAACACTAGCGTACAGTATATCAGCGATGAGGGTAAGTGTTCAAAAATAATATTTTTTTCCATGCTTGTTGCAGTGGTGCTTCTAGGGGGCATGTAAATTGTGGAAAAAATGATAGTCAAATATGTGAAAAGGCCTTGCTTTGAGCCAGTGCCATCATCTTTAATTAAAATCTTTATTTTGGCCCACCACTACATCATGCTGCATGCTTTTAATTCACAGTTTGCTTTTAAACATGAACGTCTAGTTGCTTTACCTGCTTTCAAAACATTATTGTTGTTCTGTATGTTAAAAATGTAAATGATCTTAATTTAAAACTGTAATTGGTCTAACAATCAAATGCATGTAAAAAAAGTATTTAAAAGGCTACTGTACTTTATGAAGACAATGTTGTCAGGGTAAGGCTTATCGAAATAGAATAATTTTGTATTTGCATTGACAGTGAGGAGTAACCCAGAGCCTACTGCTACACTCTCTAGGCCAGCTGACAATTCCTGTGGGACTGCTTCGCCCTGTAAATATATAGAAATAAAACACTATCTTTATTTAAAGTATTACTTCAGGTTATGTTGATGTTAATGTTTTATTTTTTAGCTGCTTCGACAGAAGAAAAGGTCCCAATTCCTCCTGAGTTTCTGGCCTTGACCTCATGCTTTCCTCCAAAGCCCTGGACAAAACAACAGGAACCAGGTATGTTGTTTCACAGAATAAACAACACCCTAAGAAATTTGTGTCAGGCTAATTATTGTAACATTATTATTTATAGGATTTTAAATTACTTCTTGCTGTTTCTGAAAAGAGAGACTGCAGACTACTCACCTTTCTTTTTTTTCTATCCTCTTTTAAGGTCGCAGCAAGCCTGCAGTAACAGAGCCATCACTGAAGAGTGTGACATCTTCCTGTATTGGTAAGCATTCAACAAAACACTATGAGTATTAGTACTAAATATTTGATGGGAAGATCGGCTTGTTGATTATTGACTCTTCTGTGTTTTCACCCTTTCCCTAAGGTTCCTTATCACAGGGTGTGTGGTCCTCTGCCTCTGACAGAGATAAGCACAGGGTGTGTGGTCCTCTGCCTCTGACAGAGATAAGCACAGGGTGTGTGGTCCTCTGCCTCTGACAGAGATAAGCACAGGGTGTGTGGTCCTCTGCCTCTGACAGAGATAAGCACAGGGTGTGTGGTCCTCTGACAGAGATAAGCACAGGGTGTGTGGTCCTCTGCCTCTGACAGAGATAAGCACAGGGTGTGTGGTCCTCTGCCTCGGACAGAGATAAGCACAGGGTGTGTGGTCCTCTGCCTCTGACAGAGATAAGCACAGGGTGTGTGGTCCTCTGCCTCTGACAGAGATAAGCACAGGGTGTGTGGTCCTCTGCCTCTGACAGAGATAAGCACAGGGTGTGTGGTCCTCTGCCTCTGACAGAGATAAGCACAGGGTGTGTGGTCCTCTGCCTCTGACAGAGATAAGCACAGGGTGTGTGGTCCTCTGCCTCTGACAGAGATAAGCACAGGGTGTGTGGTCCTCTCCCTCTGATAAGCACAGGGTGTGTGGTCCTCTGCCTCTGACAGAGATAAGCACAGGGTGTGTGGTCCTCTGCCTCTGACAGAGATAAGCACAGGGTGTGTGGTCCTCTGCCTCGGACAGAGATAAGCACAGGGTGTGTGGTCCTCTGCCTCTGACAGAGATAAGCACAGGGTGTGTGGTCCTCTGCCTGTGACAGAGATAAGCACAGGGTGTGTGGTCCTCTGCCTCTGACAGAGATAAGCACAGGGTGTGTGGTCCTCTGCCTCTGACAGAGATAAGCACAGGGTGTGTGGTCCTCTGACAGAGATAAGCACAGGGTGTGTGGTCCTCTGCCTCTGACAGAGATAAGCACAGGGTGTGTGGTCCTCTGCCTCTGACAGAGATAAGCAGGAAACTGTTGGCTGAAGGTATTACTCTCTATAATGTATATTTAATGCGTAGCTGATTTAAATTTATCTGCTGTGGTCAAAATTTGCTTAAAATTTTTTTTTTTTTTTTTCTTTGTGATATGTAGCTCTGGTACATCCTGTCACAGCTCTGCAACACCCAAAGCCTCTCACCCACACTGCACCCTCCCCTCCAGCTCTCTCTACCCAGCATCGGCCTACAGTTATGACCAGGATGTTAGCAAATAGAACTGCTCTCTCCAGCAGCGCATTTGGATGAAGACTGAGCTGGAGGCTTTGGGGCTATGGCCAGGGTCCCGACCAGTGCGCCACCCTACGAACATGGTGTCCCTGTGGCGTTATCCACCATGTAGGAGGGTCTGGCCAACCGCTACAACGCTGCTGGAGTGGAGAAGGCAAAGTACCAGTGGGTGGATAGGTATGAATAACAACATTTAGTTATATGCATTGTATTCTATTGAACTTACTTTATACACAAAGAATAGAATCAATATGAGTTAATTGCTTTAAGGTATAAATTGTAAATAATGCCAATAATATAATACAAATAATAATGAGCAAAAAATATGAGAACCATTTTAACTATAAAACATAAGTGAAACTTTGCTTTGGTATGCTTATTAGTTAAATATGTGTTGAAAATACATCAATACATTTCTCTTCATATTTCTACACCAATTAATTACAATTGCATTGTCTCTCTCTTTATGCATATGTAGAGACTGCTGTGCTCCTTTTCAAGTCCCGGACCCGCAGCCCTTCCAGTACCTTCAGTGGGTTTCCTGGCTGACGACTGATGCCATTGTGGCAGAGGCCACCTCTGCTAACCTGATTAACACCTGTGCCTCTCGGAGCTAGTTCAACCGAGACATTGCTGTCAAACTGGACTTGTTTCACTGCATGCGCAGGTTCACCAGGGAGTGCGTCTCTGAGCACCATACACTGTACAGCACATTCTGCAAGTTCCTGTCTGCGGCATTTACTGTTGTGGACCAGGGAGACTTGCAGAGGCTGAAAGAGGCCTACACCTTTTGTGGGATTGTGCCTGCTGAACCCACCAAGCAGCACATTAGGGAGCACTGCAGAACGAAGGTACCGTGTCCGATGGAGCTGGTGCAGAGAGTGGAGGGTGTGCTTCGCCATTTCCATCTGGCCAAGGACCCTAATGACACTCTGCTCTACAAGCCCTCCATGCTGAAGGTGTGGAGGATACAGCGAGTCCACATTTTGAGAGGCTGTCTCAGTGACCCAGAGATGAAGAAGGGGGTCCTCTACAGGTATGGAGGCACCATGCAGCTCAACCATGTGCAGGGGGAAGGAGCCACTGTGCCAGTCTGGATCCCTGTAAGGGGTACCTCTCAGCTGGAGGGCTTCTACTTTCACCAGGCCAGCTGGGTGACAGGCAACTAAGTATCCACCGAGCTGTTCCAGGCTCAGGGCTTGACTGGAGTGGTGAGGTGGAATTACCAGCGGCTGGTGGACTTGAAGCAGCCTGAAGTTGTGCTGCCAGCAGTGTTTGACCCCTTTTTAATTTATGAACTGAACATGGCATCTAAAAAGGCGATGGGGCATGTTAAATACCCAGCACTCCCCGTCTCTGGCAGGGACACAGGAGAGAAGTTTGGACTGCAGTACCTGGAGCCAGGCTGCCGTCCAGTTCCTTTGAACTGGCAAAAAGACAAGGCCCAAAAGACTGTTCCTCCTCCTATGGAGACACAGCTGCCTTCCACCCAGCCTTTATCTGCAGCCCCTGTGGTGTTAATAAACTTCTTAAATAACAACATCAAAAGACTCTTGATATCTTATTTCCTGGTACTCTTACAAGCGATACTATAACGTCTCTGCATTTGAATGGATCTCTATGGAAATTGGGGGTGGGACTAGATTTAGCTGTAAATTATGCTGGAACAGTATGGAATACATGGTTGGTAAAATGGCTGTAAGTCATAAAGGGTCTGAGGTATCAAACAAGCCTCAAACCATCACTCTGCTGCCAGATATGCAGATATGGATGGATCACTTTAAGGGTTGTTTCTCCTGACAAATTTTCCTATTGAACTCTATGGAAAAATAAGTCAGGAGAAGAAATCCTTCAAGTTATCCATCCATATCTACAGTATTTATGTGACGGTTTAAGGCTTGTTTGATACGTCAGACCCTTGACGACTTGGAGCCATTTAGCCAACAATGTGTTCCATACTGTTCCACTGTAATTTACAGCTAAATCTAGTCCCACCCCCCAATTCCCATAGAGATCCATTCAAATGCAGAGACGGTATAGTATCGCTTGTAAGAGTACCAGAAAATAAGATATCAAGAGCCTTTTGATGTTGTTGGGTCACAGACATCAGGAAGTCATGGCATGCAAAGGATATGCGACCAAATATTAAAAATGATTACTTTATTCTATATATAAATGCAGGGGTGCCAATAATTGTGGCCAACGTGGTTTTGTTAAAAATAATTATTTGTTTATGAGGGATTTTTTCTCATAATAAATTCACGTCAATTAAAGGTTGGATTTTTCTCATTTTTTCAGTGTGAGATTAAGCCAATTCACCAAACGGTTAATTTTTTTATAACCTTTTTACTCATCTTTACCAGGGGTGCCAATAATAGTGGCCGCAACTGTATATATATATATATATATATATATATATATATATATATATATATATATATATATATATATATATATATACAGATCCTTTCCAAAAAATTTGAATATCATGGAAAAGTTGTTTTTTTCCATAATTCCATTCAAAAAGTGAAATTGTCATAGATTATAGATTCATTACACACAAAGTGAAATATTTCTAGCCTTTATTTGTTTCATTTTTCATAATTTTGGCTTACAGCTCCAGAAAACCCCCAAAACAGTATTTCAAGAAATTAGAATAGTGTGTCGAAAATCAGCATTTACTTCAGTTATTTCAGAGAATTAATGTTTTAGACTGAGTGTCACACTATCATCTAATTTACTCAAAACACCTGCAAAGTTTATCTCAGTTTGGTTCAGTATGGGGAAGACTGCAGACTTGACAATTGGCCAGAAGACCATCATTGACACCCTCCAGAAGATGGGTAAGCCACAAAAGGTCATCGCTAAGGAGGCTGGCTGTTCACAGAGTGCAGTGTCCAAGCATATCAATAGAAAGTTTAGTGGAAGAGAAAAATGTGGCAGGAGAAGGTGCACAAGCAAAAGAGATGACCGGATTGTCAAGCAAAGACGATTACAAAATTTGGCGGAGATGCAGAGGGAGTGGACTGAGGCTGGAGTCAGTGCTTCAAAAACCACCACGTACAGACGTATCCGGGACATGGGCTACAACTGTCGGATTCCTTGAGTCAAGCCACTCCACTCATTCTCTGAAATAACTGAAGTAAATGCTGATTTTCAACACACTATTCTAATTTCTTGAAATACTGTTTGGGGGTTTTCTGGAGCTGTAAGCCAAAATTATGAAAAATGAAACAAATAAAGGCTAGAAATATTTCACTTTGTGTGTAATGAATCTATAATCTATGACAATTTCACTTTTTGAATGGAATTATGGAAAAAAAAAAAACTTTTCCATGATATTCTAATTTTTTGGAAAGGATCTGTATATAGTATTAGTTGACCTTTTAGTATTTTTACGTGAGTGATCCTGACTGAAAAATCTTTTAATCTTTTTTAAGCAAAGCACTCCTCCCCTGCCTCTGGTTGCCTCTCCCAGAGCTGCCCGCACAGGTCCAGTAAAGACTGGAGGGCTGGTCTTTGTCTTGGACCACAACAGATGGCCAGCACCTATGAGAGCAGCCATTGACGGACTCCTGGCCCAGCATACTGGAGAGAAGGACGTCCTGAAGCAGGTGGATAGAGACTATGCTGCTCTGGTGCAGAGTACATGCTCTGACCCAAATAGTCTCCTGCACCCCATCACAACGCAGCACATATCATGTTATGTGGAGTACTTGGCAAAGAAGACCAATGCCAATACTTCACTTAACACCAGCCCTGAGAATTTTCAAGAGACCCAGCACCTGTGGCAGCATCTGACTGCAAGGAGTGAGCCCACAAGTGTGCCAGTTGTCACCTTACCTCCAGCCCTGGTTAATCCAACTGCTCCAGTCGCACCATCATATGCTGGTCACACCCATGGGCCCTCTTTGACTGAGGCCACAGTTGCAATATTAGTGAAAGAAATTTTGGAAAAACAGCAGGCAGTAATGGAACAGAAAAAAAAAACGCCTTGCCTGTGGCCAGCGGAAGTCACGCTACCTGGGTGATGGCTCTGCAGTACATTACTTTTATCAGAGTGGAGAGGTGAAATACTTCTACTGCTCAACAAAGGTCTTCAGGACTTATGCAGCAGAAGGACCAACCAAAACCAAGGATGCCATTCAGTGATTTTGTTGACATACCCTTTTTTCAAAGGGAGCTGGAGGCCTCAAAACAGAGAGGGGCAGAGCGGAAGCGTGTGACGGGGGAGAGGGGGAAGAGGAAATCTGTGGAGGTACAGCCTGCAGGCCGCCTCTGCAGATTCTGCCACCAGCCTCTGAAGCAGGGCCCCAACAGCCCCCATATTCATACTTACTTCCCTGGAGTGGCAGGGAAGTACATATACTGCCCTGCCAAGGTACTGTCTCTGTACCAAGGACAGGGGATGGTCAGAGAGTTGAGCTGGGGCAGTTCCAGCTCAGTAAATACTATGAGGCTGAAAAAAATAGATGGGCTGCTGAAAAGGGGAAATAATATTTCTGTTCTTCCCTTCATGCCTGCTATCAACCCTAAAACCTCTACAAAGAAAAATACTAATTTAGTTATTAATGCATACTTTTGTTTCTGTTGTTGTGTTTACATGTTTGTAAGAATTGTAATAGAGTGTTGTAATCTTTTTTTAAATAATAATTGATCTCATGTAAATACTTAACTTTCTGTATTTTGATATGTACATTGTAATGCTGTTTGCCTATGTACATATTCCTCAATTGCACATTTCACTTTGATGCTGCTTCATTGTGGTAATGTAAATAACTATACATTTATATACTATAAGTTATGCTCTTTACCTTATGTACATACTTCACACACTCTAGTTGACAATATATATTTACTAAGCGATTGCTCATTTTACTCTGTATTTGTGTGTGTGTGTGTGTGTGTGTGTGTGTGTGTGTGTGCGTGCGTGCATGCGTGTGTGGATAGTAGACAAGTTGTAAATACTGTTCTTGTTCAGAAAGAAAATCGCCATAAAAATATTTTTTTTTCTAACATCCAACCAGCTGTCTGCCTATGTGTTTGTTTATTGCTACTGATTGTTAATTGGAATGTAGATTTTGTAAAGATGAGATACTTTGTTATCCCCAATTGGAAGTTCCTTTGTCAAGCAGCAATCAACAGTAAAGGACAATACAAGACTTAAAATAGTTACATTAAAAAGGCATTAGAAACAATATATTTAAACACACTTCAAAATAGAGCAGCATATACCATATTGTTAATATCAAACCTATAAACAGAAGAAACACCGATTGGATTCGAACCGATGTTACTGAAATCGGCAGAAATGGGTCATTCAAGGCCATCGCGCTCTACAGTTACGCCCAGAGGCGTTATACGCGACTGGCCCCCGCGTGGAAGGCAGCTATGCTCACCACTATACCACCAACGCGGAAAACTCATGGCGGAATATCCAAGATCCTAGAGATAAAGATAAAAAACACACAACCTGTCTAAATAACATGTTGTAGCCTATATCATATATCCACAAGTGTTTTGGTATATGAACCGATTAATTTAATAGCTTTTAATTCAGAAACATAATGTAGCCTAACCTAAGTTGTTAGGATGTGTAGGCCTACTGTAGACTGAATATATTTTCCGGATACACGTAGCTTGCCACAAACCGGTTACGTTTTACAAACACTTGTTTTACAGTCTGTATAGGTAGGCTATTCTAAATTCCCCTAAAAATTGACCCCGACGTGATTTGAACACGCAACCTTCTGATCTGGAGTCAGACGCGCTACCGTTGCGCCACGAGGTCCTTGTAGACGAGTCAACAGTGTAACGGATGCACACTTGTAATATTAGCTGGTATAGATTTTATGTTACCAGTTCCTTGTTAGAATTTTTCTCAGCTTTGCCAATTCAGGCCGGTTAGCTCAGTTGGTTAGAGCGTGGTGCTAATAACGCCAAGGTCGCGGGTTCGATCCCCGTACGGGCCAATGCTTTTAAGAATAGTTTTCATTATTCCAAACATCTTTTAATACATGTTATGGAAGATTTGTTGATACCATGCTATCATGCAAATAAAAGCAAGCGGGTCCGATTCAGGAACGATACTAGGATTATTATTAGAATTATAAGCATGACATTTTCCTTAAACACGTTTTAATAAAAATGTTCGATCTACATAACTTCACAGTAAAACGGTTAATTAGTTCGTGATATGGGCACTCTCATATCAGGACTGACGTGAAAAGGCAGGGCTCGTCCGGGATTTGAACCCGGGACCTCTCGCACCCAAAGCGAGAATCATACCCCTAGACCAACGAGCCGCTTGCGCTGACTGTACAGTGATTCATAGTATACACAGTAAAGCATGTATTTTTTTCATCACGCATACTATATTATCAATGTAAAAAAGACACTATGCTGATTGCAAAAAAACAGGGCTGTGCAGAGACTTTTTTTGGGGGGGGCATATGGTCAAAAAAAAAAGGGAGGGGGCAGGGGATACCTGTGATAAACCTGACCATACAGCTGAAATTCTGTTTCTCCTGACCACCTGGGTAAGAGGTTAAATGTGAGACTAGCATTCACTGCACACACATTATGCACGCTTACTTTATAAACATTTATGTTTCAATTCTTTTCTCCAATTGTCTTTGCTATTCAAACAAATAAAAAAAGGTAGGCTACATAGTCTAACTTTAACCTTTTATTGTGGTACTTTTTCAGACTCCACCTCAACTAAACTACCTATCTAGTGCCAATCCCAAAGCACTTGCTTCCTGGTTTTGCTTATTTTCTGCTTGTTTTTTATTTAACTTGTGTTTCTTTGGTTATTTTATAGTTCAGAATGTATAGCTGACTGTGTGTACTATTCTATGTTCATTACTAGGATAGCTCCTACGTTGTGAGAATGGTTGTGCTTTGTCGGACCTTCAGAATACACTTATTGTATGTCGCATTGGATAAAAGTGTCTGCAAAATAATGTAATGTAATGATACACCAGGCTTGATCCGCATGCTCTAATGGAGCTGCTACCCTTTGCTGCCTGCTGTACCTCCCAGGCCTTTGTCAAGTCTCTCCTGCATTGCACTGCAACCCTCAAGAGTTAGTATAGGGCTATATTTGTATACTATTCAATAACCAACACTCTATAGTAGATAACTCTCACTAAATCACTCATTAGCACACCCATTACCATTAAGACTGCACTGATCATCTATCTAACATCTATCAGTTTAATTAGCCTAGTTGTAATTCACGGTCTTCCTGGAAATGTGGACTTAATTACTTTAAAGCATTACGCTACCAGTAAAACAGGTTGGTCACATTTCCATAAGCAGGACATTATAAAACAAGGGAAAATATGCGTGAACCGATGGGTTCCCAACCTAACAGCTATTGTGTATTTACTTGTGTCATCATTAAGGCAAAATAACGGTATTTATGTTATTAATCAATATTATAATGCACATAATGAACATCGGATGAAGCTTGAACTTCGAGAACTCCATGAGAACAATCAAACAAAATTTGATAAACAAGCAGGCTAATTTGGCATTTTCTAAGGTGAGACGGAAGCCATTCCGATAGCTTATTCTCAGCTGTTGCAGGTGCATTTAACAAAATTTAACCGGATAGGCTATATTTTCAAAAATAACAGCACTGTCGGGAATTACCGGGAACCCATGCCGGTGTTAAACCCTAATGTTAAAGATTATTATTGTGTATATCAAAACGCGTCATAATGATCCGAATAATATTGATCATACTATTAATCCATATAGCCTATTACTTGCTTGCACTACACATGCACAAGCATGTCTGTTTCGCCATCATATAAGCAATCCGCCAAGGTGGAAAAGCAGGCTTTTAAAGGGAATGGGATATGACATTTTGAGTGGTTTATTGCATGTTATGCCCAAGACACACCTACGATTAATGAAGAGATTAAGTTCAGCCCATTTGCACGTTGCGCTTGTGCTTAGCGCTCAAAAAAACACGTAGTCTAACTAGCAAAAGTGGACTTGGACACGCCCTAAATGCACTTTGCGCCATGCGTTTAGACCAAGCGCTAAGATCGTTAAGTTAGAGGCCCAGGCATGTGAAATGACTACGAAAAAATATAATCATTACCCGGTCCCCTAAGCGAGCGCATAAACAGATGGTCACTCAAACAATACAAGTTAAATAACCATTGATGGCTATTACAAGAAAAGAAAAAATGACTACAAAATGACATACAGCCCTCCACAGTTTGAATCACTCCACAGAGTGACGGACCCGTCGGTCACTAATCAAACTTTAATCAAACTTTTAAGTTGAGCGGACTCTTTATAGAGGACTTTTCAAGTGCTCAACAGATAACAGGCAACAACTGAACATCAGATAACAGTATTTATCTAAGTATATGCGGTTCAGAAAAAGAAAGAATTTAAAAAAATAAAATAAAATAAAAAAGATAAAAAAATACATAAAAGATAAATTGCTTTAAAGGATAAATAAGCTTAAAAATAAATAAATTAGAAAAGAATAAAAGAAAAGATAGAAGTGCCTCTGTCTTTTTAATAGACAGACAGGAGCTAATGGAACACTCTAAGATAAATAAAACAAGAAACAATAGAGTTAAAAATACCGACTGGGCTTAATAAAAGTACAATAAAATGCAGTACAATGCAGCTAAATTTCAGTAAAAGGCCCGTGAGAAGAGCAAAGTTTTCAGACCAGATTTAAAAGACATAATACAAGAGGCATGTCTAAGGTCATAGGGTAGTAGGTTCCAGCTATGGGTATCGTAAAAACTAAAGGCTGCCTCCCCATTTTTTGTTTTAACCTTAGGCACAATGATCCCAAAATCCGATCCCAAAGATCTAAGAGATCTGTTTGGTTTATATGGCCTGAGCATTTCCAAGATGTATTTTGGTCCTAAGCCATTGAATGATTTATAAACTATTAGCATCACTTTGAAATCTATTCTATAGCGGACTGGAAGCCAGTGTAATGATCTAAGGATTGGAGTAATGTGTGCACTTCTTTTAGTCCTTGTAAGAAGCCTGGCAGCAGCGTTTTGAATAAGTTGGAGCCGTTTAATGGACTTTTTTGAGAGACCAGTGAAGAGAGCATTACAGTAATCAACCCTACTTGAAATGAAGGCATGAATGAGGGTTTCTAGGTCTTGTTTAGACATAAAGCCTCTGACTCTTGCTATATTCTTAAGATGATAAAAGGCAGATTTGGTTATCGACTTGACATGGTTATCAAAGTTGAGATCAGAGTCAATGAGTACACCTATGGTTGTTCGTAAACCAAGAGTGTCAAGGTGGAGAGCTATTTTTTGTCTTGGTTCTTTGCTCCCGAAAACAATAATTTTGGTTTTGTCTTTGTTTAGCTGGATAAAGTTTTGACACATCCAGCTGTTAACTTGCTTTAAGCATTGGTATAGAGAGTCAATAGGGTTGTAGTCGTCAGGAGTAAATGACAGGTAAATTTGTGTGTCATCTGCATAGCTGTGGTATGACATTTGGTACCTTTGAAAGATTTGACAGAGGGGGAGCATATGTAAGTTGAACAATAGAGGACCGAGGATGGAACCTTGGGGGACCCCGGAGGTCAGAGTAGTCCGTTCTGATTGGTAGTTATTAATGGTTACAAAGTAATCTCTATCTTGTAGGTAAGATTTGAACCAGTTTAAAGCTGTGCCCGAGAGCCCAATCCAATGATGTAGTCTGTCAATGAGTATTTGATGATCTATAGTATCAAAGGCTGCACTGAGATCCAACAGAACAAGAACAGAGATTTTACCTGAGTCACTGCTTATGCGAATGTCATTATGCGATAGGTGGTGGTGGTTCAGGGCTCGATGAGACCTGGGAGGTGGCTTAGGAGTGGATGGTGAAGCTGTAGGGGGGGCTGCGGTGGGAGAAGGAACTCTCCGTCTGGGGAGGGGGATGGGGGGGGAGGTGGTGATGGTTCAGGGCTCGATGAGACCTGGGAGGTGGCTTAGGAGTGGATGGTGGAGCTGTAGGGGGGGCTGCGGTGGGAGAAGGAACTCTCCGTCTGGGGAGGGGGATGGGGGGGGAGGTGGTGATGGTTCAGGGCTCGATGAGACCTGGGAGGTGGCTTAGGAGTGGTTGGTGGAGCTGTAGGGGGGGCTTCGGTGTGAGAAGGGACTATCCTCCTGGGGGGGGGTGGGGGGGGTGGGTCGGGGGGAATCTGGGACTGGCAAGAGAGGGAGTTAGTCGTATGCCTGCAGACACTAGCTGATTCATCCTCAGGGTGAAGGCCAGAGGGGAGGGAGGGGGGGAAAGATTAAAAGAACCAAAGACAGAGGATCCCTCGCTGTCTTCAGAGAGTGCTGAAGGGGGGTGAGTAGAGCTGTCATCTCTGTTCACGCAGACAGTGGGCTGGGCAGAGCCATCAGTGACACAGATGGGCGGCTGGGCCGTTTTCTCAGAGGCAGCTGATGTGGGTGTCCCAACTTCGCTTTTTAGGTCAGTGGGATTTGCCTTAGTCTGTGTCTTCTCAAATGCAGTTGGTGTGGGCGTCCCAAGCTTGCTTTTTGGGTCTGTGGTGGGTGCAGCGGATTCCATGGTCTGTGTTATCAGAGACACAGTGTTCTGGGCTGTTGCGCTTGTTTTCATACCAGAGAGAGGTGCATTAGATAGCACCTGCTGAGCTATCGAGGACACGGTGTTCTGGGTTGTTGTGTCTGCTTTAAGGGCACGGCGAATGTTCAAGAACAAAATGTTTTCACCAGCTCTGTTCAGCTGAGATCCGTTTTTCCTAAAAAGGTGGTGTTGCTTCCAGAAATGGTCCAAGTTGTCAATAAACTTCACATTCCATTTAAGACAGGCCGAAATCAGCCATGCGTTAAATCCAAATGTTATGGAGAATTTTTCTGAGCTCATTTTTATTGCAGGTAGAGGGATTTCTTCTGCGATGAGGTAATTTATTTGGAAAACAGTAGCTTTTGATGTCATTACCTGCAATCTGATGTGTGTCTTGAGTAGAAGAGGTAATAAAAGCAGTGGTGGTGGGGGGCTTCGTTGCCTTGACAGATGGCGATTCTGGCTGTGATGATAGTGGTAGGAATCTGTTGCTCAGTTTAAGCTTTCCCGGTCCGAGGGAAACAGCTTTCTTCTTGTTTTTTCTTCGCACTGGTGGAAAGTTCTCTTTGTTACTCCTTGTTGCGTTAGCAGATAGTTGCGTACCGTTAGCATTTGGTAGTGGAAGCAACCCAGTGTTGGTACCCACTGTTTTGCATGTTGTTAGCCTAGCCATGGGTGACGGATTTCGAGAAGGCAATTCATTTATAGATCCACCTTCTTGCATTCTAATCTTTGTCTCAAGAACAGTAATCCTCTGGAGATGCCTGTCGCAATCTTTGCAGTGCTTCATTTTGCCCGTTTGTGTGTTGTTTTTTGTTGTTTTTTATTTTAAAAAAAGATAAAAGTAGGAAGTAAACAAAAAATAAAAAATAAATAAATTTAAAAGATATAAAATAAAATAAAATAAGTAAAACAATAAAATGAATCAGCTGTAAGCAGATGGAAAGAAAATAAAGCAAAGAAAGTAAAGCAAAGCCGGAGCAGCAAGAAAATGCATCCTCTCTTCAAGGCTGTCTCGCAGATATATAGGATAAAGCCACCTTAATCGTGGTGCTAATAACTTGGCCAACGAGGTATTTAAACTAGAAATCTAAAAATATATGAATAACGTTACAAGATGCTATGTGGCTAGAGGACAAGGACAGACACTATTAAAATAAAGTAATTTTAGGGAAAATGACTTAATATTATGGACTAATTAGGCATCATTATCAACAATAGCAGGCATGCCCGGGGGGGGGGGTCTTCTCTGACTGCCAAAGCACCTGCCCCAAGTGCCCAAAGTGGTACTCCTTTGATTTGATTTTTTAAAAATTATATTTGTATTATTATTGTTGCTGTCATTCATTTTCAATTATTCATTTTTTGGTAAAATACATTGCAGTCAGTAAGTATTTGGATAGAGTAATTTTTTTGTTGTTGTCTTGGCTCTGTATTCCCAACACACTGGATTTGAAATGAAACAGTGAATATATGAGGTTAAAGTGCAGACTGTCACCTTACATTTAAAGGTATTTACACCATATCCAGTGATCCATATAGGAACTGCAGCCCTTTTTATACATAGTCTATTTTAGGGGACCAAAAGTAAATTTGGACAAATTAAAATAATCACATAAAACAGTTTTTCCAGTTAGGTGTGCCCTGCTTGGCCCTGGGTAATAATTGAGATGCCAGGTGTGCCATCCGCCAAGTTACGGCTTGGCAGGGCATGCCCCATACCTATACACCACAGAGAGTTTTGGCACTTTTCAGGGTTTCCTACAGAAGTAACCACAATGACCACAGACTCTCAGCCCTTAAAAACATTAACTTCTGTACGTTCTGACCTCATTTAACCACATAGCATTCAGATACAACTTCACACATCCACACAATATAGCCCCAAACTTGGGTTATTTTGCCAGTTTTTTTCCTTCTTCTTCTTCTTCCATTTCTTCTAATTTTTCCCACCTACCTGCCTATGTACCCTCAAATAATAATTCTCCCCATTGGACAACCGCCTTTAATCCGTCTATCAGCTGCTGTTTAAAATTGCCTCATCGCATTTACATGCTTCAGAGGCTGTCTACCTACTACACAAACTGAGAAAGTGCCTGTCGCTTAGTGCAATGGTTCTCAACCCTGGTCCTGGGGACCCCCTGTGTATGCTGGTTTTCGTTCCAACCACAATTGCAATACTTGAATTTTAACAAGCTGTTAATTTTTCTTAATTAGGTGTTTTTAATGTTTAGAGGGATTATTTACATTCTTAAGCCACATTATGTTAGTAATTGTCTACCTACTACACAAACTGAGAAAGTGCCTGTCACTTAGTGCAATGGTTCTCAACCCTGGTCCTGGGGGCCCCCTGTGTATGCTGGTTTTCGTTCCAACCACAATTGCAATACTTGAATTTTAACAAGCTGTTAATTTTTCTTAATTAGGTGTTTTTAATGTTTAGAGGGATTATTTACATTATTAAGCCACATTATGTTAGTAATAGCTATGCATGCCATGAAGAATAAAAGTCCAATATTCACATTGTGCTGTATTGTAAACAATTAAAAGGAGGTAAAAAATGTTTTAACTGATCAAATTAAAGACTGAGGTGAATCAATTGGCTCATAATTGGTGAAATTGTGGACACATGGCCACTAAAACTAACCGTTTGGTAAATAATGAAGAATTCAAAGACAAAGCAAATGATAACGAGCCAAACCTGCATTGTGTTAACAAGTTTAAGGAAGAAATTATGAAGGAACTTAAACTTGTGTTCAATTACCTAATTAGGAGCCTATTCACCTGAGTTCTTACCTCTTCTTTGTAATTGTTTGCAATATAACACAATAAGCATAACGAACATTTATTTTCTTCAAAGCATGCATAGCTATTGCTAACATAACGTGGCTTAAGAGAGTAAAGAGCTTAAAGTGTTCTCTCTATACAATAAAAACACCTAATTAAGAAAAAATAACAGCTTGTTAAAATTCTGGTATTGCAATTGTAGTTGGAACGAAAACCAGCATACACAGGGGGTCCCCAGGACCAGGGTTGAGAACCACTGGCTTAGTGGTTACAGTGTTGCGCTACAATGTACCACATTGCCAGTTTGATTCTCTCCTATTCCTAACATATATTTTTAGTACACAATTTCTGGTACCGCAAGACAAAAGTCTTATTTGTTCTGCTGACCACTGTTAAATTGCTTTGGCCTAGCGGTCAAGATCTTGTTTTTCCATGCGTGAGGTCAGTGGTTCAATCCCCTGTCAGGTACCAAAGTGTAATTTAATTTTCCACTAAAACAGTGTGCACATGTATAGTTTTTCTCATACAAGAATTGTACTTTTCACATTAAAGAACAGTTTTTTTTGCAAATGCTAATACAGTATTAACTGTTCACTATTTCACTTGTACGCTACTTAAAAAGAGGTGAAAATCACCCGACATGGTCTGGTAGCCTTTGTCTACTCGCTACCAATATAAGGTTCACCGCAAGTTAATGTTCACAGTACAGAAACAAATATTCAATTTCTCAGGTACAGACAATACAAAAAACAAACTAAAAATTATATAAATAACTGTTTCAACAAACGTTTGTTTCACACTAGGCTACTCTCAATCTCACACAAATGCTGTGTCTAGTCTGCTGTAGGAATTCTGTCCTTTGTAAATTGTCTTTTATTGGTTTTTAAAATTCGTTTTCCAATAAAAAACATTTTCTTTCAAACACAATTAACCATACATCATTTCACATATTTTAAAAACATTCTTTATCAGGGGGGGGATTTTTAATTTCCCTTCCCTTTCTAATTTTTACTTTAAAATAAACATACAACAATCAAGACACCACAGAAAGACATCACATACAAAATCAAAATTCACCAAAAGGAGACAAAAAAAGGAAATTCGAGGACATTGAAATGAAGAAAGAATACATGCGTTCCCTGGTTGTTGGGCGGGCAAATGTTCTGTTTCTCTCTCTCTTCCTTTGGGATGGAGGGGGGTGGACTAAGTGATCAGTTCTTTCCAATGGTCCACCCCCCATTTTTCTCTCGCCAGACACTTGTCCTTCGCAAAGTCCACCATAGCACCGTCCTGGAGGAGGTTTTGCGTCCTCCTCCTGAGAGTGACCAGGTCTACTGATGTTTTCTGGTAGACCTTGATGTTCCTTGCCTCCCACAGGACCTGCTTTGACATAGAATGCAGGTTCCTGTCCCTGATTGGGTGACAGGCAAACAAATGTATGTGGTGTGGGAGGGAACCAAATGGTTATTGTCACCTAGGTAAGCTGGCTAACTCCCGTCTCACACCCTAGCGGTGCCGTCATCACCAGGCTTTGTTTCTAACCCCCCCCTTGATCATTGAGTAAGGCTGATTGTGTTAGGTGACCATCCAAGAACATTGAAGCAGGAAATGTATTTTTCCCTACATAATCCCCCCTTAAACCTTGACCCATATACAAACAAGAGAGAAAGGTTTAACTCAGGAACCAGTCTATTGTATTGCTAATCTAGCCTCCTTGGTTGGAATAGGCCTTGATTACTCACTCCCAGCTGCTATTCTATAATTGAATACTATGCCTATCAGTGGCGATGAGTCACTGCTTACACTTACATTTTAACCTACATTGTATTTATGATAAGTTGGTTGATTTGGCCAGTGGTGTGGTTGATTTGCGAGTGTTTCAGTGGATCATGTCAACTTAAGAGTCTTACAATCACCCTTTGATGCTTTGATGCCAGAAAGCATCACTTCACCCAAATCTGACAAACAACATGAACACCTCATTCCCAAGAAGTGTGCCAGTGGCGGTGCTGTCCTGTTTTAGGTTGCCCTCTTTTGGCTTGGAGAGTCTTACCTGTCATGGGATCCCAACACCACACCCAGCTAGACTTGTTGCCATATTCTGCCATGCTCTTACCTGGTGGAACTTATCATAATTACAATTTCCTTGAGAATTTAGACTACTGATAATAAAAGTCAGCTGCCAGGAGGAGGTAGATCTAAGGACTACTTCATCCAATTTGACTGTCTGACTGTCGCTAGAAACCCAAAATTCTGCCGCTTCAGAAATGAATACATACAATACAACATGAAACACAATAAGAACTAGACAAACACATACAGTTGCTTTGAATGTTACTTCAACAGAAGGCTAGAGTAAGCAATTATCATGCATCTGTTTTATCAGAGCATTATCCTTTACTTTGGTGTATGTTGCTTATGGTGTTCCCCTCTTCTGTCAAGCTTTCCTGTAGACAAGTGTCCATCTGCAAAAACTGATTGGCTACTATTTCTCTCAGCTTAAGTTAATTTTTTTTTCGGAGTTGCTGGGCATCTATCCAGTTGGAGAGGCCCAGCCCTGTTCCAGTAGCACAGAGGAGACCATCAGCTTCCATCCTGTTAATGGAGATTTCTGTTGATCTGCCAATGGGTTGGATGCAACAGCGCCATGGTATTTCAGAAATGTGGTTGTGAGCAGATCTTTGTACATCTCTGTCACACTTCCCCGCCTGCAGTGCTCGTCCATGTCAGGTGACCAAGCTGTCAAGTTGACCAGGACTGGAACATGGGCTCACTGTGTGTTGTTGACCAGGACTCCTGGGTAGGCCTGTGTCATCACTCCAGACTGGGGGGCCAGCCGTTCCTCAGGACACTCTCTCTTCATCACCATTGTTGGCAGCATTATTGTTATGAATACTGCCCACATTTTTTAAACGGATGCCTGGAAACATACAGAAAAATACAAACAATGAATCCTCCCCATACATATGATTAACATTTGAATACAATTTACATTGGTCTGCATGATACCATTTGTACCCCATTCTTTTCCTCCCCTTCATTGTAACCTTAAGATTGCCCTCCCCTGCAGGTGTCCACAATTTCATGTGGCCCTGCCTAATTTGCATCCCAAGGCCCTTTCTGAAGGTAATTTTTGACCATGACCATAAACTCATGCAGTAGTTTATTCATTTCCTCATAGGTCAGAGTTGGAGCAGAAGGAGAGATTTCTGACTGTCTTACAACTTTTCCTGTGTTTTGCTGTTTTGGATTCTGCCCTGCAGCACCCCCACCCCGTGACCAGCAGTCCCTTTTAAAATGCCCAATCCTACCACAGTTGTGGCACGCATCTCTAGACATCTTACGACCCTCATTAGTGACAACAGCTGAAACCTTTTTGTTACTGGGGGCACTATGTGTAGTGTCATACCAACTAGATAGAAGACTACAGACATCAGCAAATGTCAAATTGTTTGCTTTTTGTTTTTAATTTAATGCAAGCTTTGTTGCGTCATTTACTATGTCATCATACTGTTGTATGATTAATGCAAGGAAAGCTGGATCGTTCCTGCCTGGATTTGGAATGCCAGAATTCCTGGTGTAACAATTGAACAAGCGGTTCATATAAGCTACTGGATTTTCACCTCTATTAGGTGTGGTGTTCTGTATTTGTTTCCAGTTGGGTTGTGGGTTGCCAATCATATCCAACAATGCAGACTCTCTCTGCTGGGCATTTGCCCACACACCATCTAAAGGTCCTTGAATATTTTCAGGTAGTGACTGAACTAGATCAGCAGGAATAGTTAACTGCAGAATCTGGCAACAATCCTGGTCATCTAGAGTTTGTGCTGTAGCCTGTTGTTTCAACTCGGCTAAATAATTCCGGGGATCAGAGAAACCATCCCACTGACCAATGATTTTACACAAGTTCCCGAGTTCTGAGGTAGACAATGGAATGTGTTCATGTACTGCCTCATATTCATAATTTGTAGCAACAGTGCCCTCAGTAGCTCCTGCTGCTCTTCTACGTGTTTTATGCCCTCTTATGTGGAAAGGGGCCACTTTAACTGGACCCACAGCAATGTGACTTTCAGATGGATCTGAGTACGCCTCTTCTGAACTATCACAACTACTTTCAGAGTCGGTGTACTCAGGTAAATTAATACCCAAAGCAGCAACATGACACTGAAACTGTCTGAGCTTATCAGCAGAACTGTCCTTTTTTACCAATCTACGCGCAACCTCTGGATTTTTTGCACTTTTTTCCCATAGCAACTCATATGCATTTTTACACTTGTCTAACTGTTCATTTATTGTGGCATTTACAGTTTTTGAGTCAGCCAAGCTTGTCCTCAGTGATGCCAACTGTTGCCGCAGTTCAATACTGTTATGTGCTGCTAAACAGCGCTCTGCTTGTCCTGCTGCATTCTCACTTCTAAGTGTTTCAATGGTTTGCTGCTGTTCTACACAGAGTTTCTCTGCTACTGACAAACAGTGTTTTAATTCAGTTTGACCTTGCACCAGGGCCTGTCCTGCTGCATTCTCACTTCTAAGTGTTTCAATGGTTTGCTGCTGTTCAACACAGAGTTTCTCTGCTACTGACAAACGGCGTTTCAATTAATTTTCACCTTGCACCAGGGCTGCTAATACATTTGCATGCTTATGTTTTTTATTTTTACATTTACTATTGCGCTCTGTACACGCTTTCTCAAGCCAAACTAGAGGATCTGATATTTCTAACAGAGATCCATAGGGTCCCTCTTTGCAATGTTTTGCAATATAATCAATGGCCCACTCCATCATTCTAGGTTCTGAGTACACCTATGTACAATATACCTAGTGTGGTGGTTTACCTCAAGGACACAGGATAAATGTGGGATACCCTGCTGGTACTTTTTCCCAAAAAGCCCAGTTCCTCTACAAACACACCTCCCGCTTAACCCTGTAAAGCTACCTTTTACTGTTAAACAGGTCAGAATTTACTTATTAAATTCCCAGGAGAATTCTCATGCCTAAGTCTTGACTTTGCTCCTAAATCTGTGCTGTTTTGCTCACCTTTGCCACAGCTGACAAATCACTCGTTACATAACCATAAATTCAAATTATTATCCACAGTGGAATAATGCAGAAAAAACCCGTTATACTTACAAAGATTCCTCTTAGATTTGTTCATTGAAAGAGGGCTTGCGATGGAGGTCCAGTTTGTCTTCCTTGCAGCAGCAGAAGGCCTGTATCCTCTCCATGCAACAAAAGACATCCTGGCTTGGTGTTGCTGTAGAAAAGTTCTTGGATTCTTTGTTGGTATAGAAAATTGAATGGTGCGGATTGTCTTGCTTGAAAAGAAAAAGTTCTCCAATCGTCCCCCTTTTCGTCCGTCGCTGGCTCGCCAATTTATGTAGGAATTCTCTCCTTTGTAAAGTAAAACTCTGAGTTCCAAAGTTTAGGTCAATAGCAATTTTTTTTTTTTTTAAGATGGCGCGGACCCTCTCTGCTGCCGTCTTGCCGGCTCCGAGTAGATTATGCCATTTGTTTGTTATTAGTGTCTTATTACTGGATATTCTGACAAAAACAGTTGTGGGAACACTCACATATGACTACCAGACACATTTAGACATCGGATGTAAAGCAACTCACCTAAGTTCAGAGAACTCTTTCGGATACATCCCGTCGGAGATCCTCCGGACTGCAAACAACGAGCAGAGGACAACAAAGGCGAGAACCAACAAACGCGCCCGGGGCAAACATGGCGGGGTAAAAAGAGCACTACGATGCAGGGCTCACAAGCCCCCGCTGCCTAGCATCTTGATGGCAAACGTCCAGTCTCTGAACGAGGAGAAAATAGACGACCTTCGTATGCGGCTTGCACACGAACGGGACATCAGGAATTGCAATGTCCTCCTGCTGACAGAAACGTGGCTGGACCCCTCCAAAACAGACCACGCCATCAATCCATCAGAAACTCTTTCTGTTCACCGGTCCGACAGGACGTTGGAATCCCAGAAATCAAGGGGTGGCGGAGTCTGTGCGCTAATAAGCCAGAAATGGTGCTGCGAGAACAACGTAATGGAACTACAACGCCATTGCACGCCCGACCTGGAATTCCTCTCAATAAAATGTCGACCGCACTTTCTTCCGCGTGAGTTCACCTCGGTTATAATCGTGGCAGTGTACATTCCACCTCAAGCGACAACAGCGTCCGCTCTCTCAGTGCTTCACGAAGCACTGAGCAGCTACCAATCTAGCAACCCAAACGCTGCGCTAATTGTGGCTGGCGACTTTAACCAGGCGAACCTCAAGAAAGTGCTGCCGAATTTCCACCAACACATCGACTGTGCCACGCGAGGACCAAACACCTTGGATCACTGCTATACCCCGTTCAAAGGGGCGTACAGAGCCGAATCCGTGGCACAGGTAGGAAGCAGTGACCATTCCGGCATTTTTCTCTGGCCTGCGCATGTAAACAAACAACGCAGATTACTTCCGGTTACGAGAGAGGTGCGTCGATGGACGGACCAATCAGAGAACAGCATGCGCGTCGCACTGCATGACGAGCTATGGTGTAGGTTCACCAACACAACTGTTGAACAACTGCAAAAAGACAACACGGACATAAACGCACTGACAGAGGAAGTAATTGGAATAATTGGGAAGGCTACAGAGGAGAATGTAGCCATACAGACTATCAAAACCTACCCAAACCAGAAACCCTGGATCAACAATAAGACACGCGATGCCCTAAAAAAAGCGCACCGCTGCCTACAAACTAGGACTAGAGTCTGGCAACATGGAAGACTACAAGGCAGCAGCATACAATGTAAGGAGAACAGTAAAGGAAGCCAAGAAGGAATACGGGGAGAAGATGGAACAAAAATTCAAACAAGGAGACCTCAGAAGTGTGTGGCAGGGACTAAACACCATGACGGACTATAAGGGATCTCCATCCTCCTCAGGGGGTGTAAACGCTGCTCTCGTGAACAGCCTCAATAACTTCTACGCCCGCTTCGAGACCAACGACAGCCAGACAGCCGTCGCACCTGAGGCGGGGGAGAACGGAAGGGAGGAGAAAGCTCTTACTCTCTCTGAACATGACGTCAGGAGGGTGCTTAAACAGGTGAACATCAGGAAAGCCGCAGGACCAGACGGTATCGCAGGGCGGGTCCTAAAGGCGTGCGCCGACCAACTGGCTCCTGTGTTCACAGTGTTATTCAACCTGTCCCTGGCCCAGTCCATTGTCCCCACATGCTTCAAGAAGTCCTCCATCATCCCCGTACCGAAAAAGCCAAGACCAGCGTGCCTCAACGACTACCGCCCGGTAGCCCTCACTTCTGTGGTGATGAAGTGTTTTGAGAAGCTGGTCAAGGAACACATCTGCTCCTCACTGCCCAGCACATTGGACCCCCTACAGTTTGCATACAGACCCAACAGATCCACAGAGGATGCAATAGCTCACATCCTCCACACCACCCTATCCCACCTAGACAAGACCAAGGGGAACGTGTCAGGTTATGTGAGACTGCTGTTCATTGATTACAGTTCAGCTTTCAACACTATAACCCCACCTATACTTGACACCAAGCTCAGGGCCCTGGGGCAAAACGATGCCCTCTGCAAGTGGATCCTGGACTTCCTGTCAGACAGACCCCAGGTGGTGAAGGTGGGCAACCACACCTCATCGTCCCTCACCCTCAACACGGGAGCCCCCCAGGGCTGTGTTCTGTCCCCACTACTGTACTCCTTGTACACGCACGACTGTACAGCCACCTTTGACTCCAACACCATCGTCAAGTTTGCCGACGACACAGCAGTGATAGGCCTGATCACTAACAATGACGAGAGGGCCTACCTGGAGGAGGTGAGGCTCCTGACCCAGTGGTGTCAGGAAAACAACCTCCATCTGAACGTCAGCAAGACAAAGGAGATGCTGGTGGACTTCAGGAGGAAGCAAGTGAGGAACTACACCCCCCTAACCATCAACGGGACCCTCGTAGAGAGAGTGGACAGCTTCAAGTACCTTGGCGTCCAGATCACCAACGACCTGACATGGACATCACACATAGACACTGTGGTGAGGAAAGCACGCCAGAGACTGTACCACCTCAGACAACTGAGGAAATTCAGAGCGTCCCATCAGATTCGGCGGAGCTTCTACTCGTGCACGATCGAGAGCATCCTGACTGGGAACATCACCACCTGGTATGGGAACAGCAGCTCTCAGGATCGCAAGGCCCTACAGAGAGTGGTACGATCGGCTGAACGTACCCTGGGGAGACCACTCCCCAACCTCGAGGACATCTACAACCAAAGATGCAAGACAAAGGCCAACAGGATCCTGAGAGACCCCAGCCACCCAGGATATGGACTGTTCTCTCTGCTACGGTCAGGAAGGAGATACCGCACCCACATGGCGAGCACAGAGAGGCTCAGGAAGAGCTTCTTCCCGCAAGCCATCCGGCACCTGAATGACTACAACTAGAACATCTGGTGCACATAGAACTCTGAATACAACCATGAACATTGTCAATACCCCCCCCGCTTCCCCCCTCCGGGATTATTTATCACTTATTATTATTTATCACTTATTATTTATTAGCTATTACATGTACGAATACACCCAAGCCTTTTAATGCCCTTTAATGTGTAATCTGTAAATTGTAATTTAAATTTGTAAACTTTGTAACTTTTAAACTTAAAATTTGTAAATTAGAACTCTGTAAATTTAGATTTTTAATTATAAATTTGTATAGTGTGGTATATATATATATATATTTTTTTTTATATCTGTATTGGGCATAATCTTGGAGACGGCAGTAACATTTCACTATAACTGTACATGTACGTTATATGTGACAAATAAAGAAATCTTGAATCTTGAATCTTGAATTTAATTATAATGCAAAATAGTCTTCAATACAGTATACAAGATACCGGGTAATCGTAAGGCAGTTCAATCACAAAATAGTGTTGTGTGTGGTACAAGCTTTATACCCCAAACCCGAAATAAAATGCTGACATAGAATGCAGGTTCCTGTCCCTGATTGGGTGACATGCAAACAAATGTATGTGGTGTGGGAGGGAACCAAATGGTTATTGTCACCTAGGTAAGCTGGCTAACTCCTGTCTCACACCCTAGCGGTGCCGTCATCACCAGGCTTTGTTTATAACCCCCCCTTGATCATTGAGTAAGGCTGATTGTGTTAGGTGACCATCCAAGAACATTGAAGCAGGAAATGTATTTTTCCCTACATTGCTTATGTCCTGCTCTTGTGGTAACTGTGTCTGACTGTGGAGACCGAAGTTTAGAGGCTCGCCTTGACCAAGATTTATTTATTATTTCTTCATTCATTTGCCAAAAAAAGGATGTGCACTTCAGCTCTGTTCAGTTTATCCTTTTCACACATAACACAATGTCACCATAAAAATGAACTACTGCGAAAATTTACAATAATGTAGGCTAACCATTGAGCCCTAATGGGATCGGATTTATATAGCATAAATTCAGCCGAGATATCACTTTCATGGTTAGACCCTTTTAAAAAATTACAATAGCATCCGAACATTTCATAGCCTGCAGACAACGCATTGCAACCACTATTAATTATAACAATAATCATAATAATCTGTGGTAGGCTATGATTCATCTTTTGGTAGCTAACATTTTACCAGAAAAGCATCAGTCAGCTGCTTAGGAAGGAACTACCCTACTAAGTGAATCAAAATGCCTAATACATCCATTGAAGTAGCTACAGAAACCGTAACTAAACATACATGGTCCGGTAGGCTACCAAAAGATTTCCCCCAGGTAATGTTATACTACCAGAAAATATTACACTGAAACTGCGCTGTATACTGCGTTCGTTATGAACTCGGCAGCTCGTAACCCCCGACATGGAAACTTGGAATTACGAGCTCGGAGCGTTCCAGTTTGTACCAACTTTGTACCAACCATTTGTAAGAACATGTCACTAGTGCCTAAAGCTGCAGCGCTACGCTACTTTGTCACATAGAGGAAGAGACAAACGCAAATGGCAAGCCAGTGTTGACTAGCCTAAAGTTACATGTATTTCTATATAATACTAATAGGCCTATCTTAAAAATGTATTTCAATGTTTAGGCTACTTATACAAACTGTTTAGTCTGTAACCCCGTAGATTGCCTATATTTCCTATGCATGTTATCAAGTGAAGGATGTGGGCACGCATAAACATTGAAACTACCACAAAATTAAATTGTTGTTTCAAGCTGTTGTTAAGCATTTCCCATTAAAATACAGATTCATCCAATTTGGAACACATGTAGCCTACCCTTTAAAACACCATCATATGTCTTTCTTTCAGCGAGAATGTGTTCGCATCTAGCCTATTGTGCATGCATGTCTCCATATTGGTTCATTCATTTACTTGCTTCTTCATGATCCAGAGCTCATGTGGTGGTGTTAATTGTATTAGACATTAAATACATACAGTAGTTCATCTACAAACTTTTAAAATGTAATTGTGGGCTCTCGGTAATAGGAGAAATGTTCTCATTCTCGTCAGTAGAGGGCGTTATGGTCACGTTATTGTCTTCAGTAGGAACCTGCATGTACTCTGTATGCATGTGTCTCTGAATTATCTTCATGCATTATCATCATTAGTTAGCTACCAAAAAGAAGTGATATCTCAACAAAAATAAGTTTTCAACGTAAAAAATGCTAAGTTACTCACACATAGCCTACAAAGCCCTGTCTGTAAGTCCTTAATTCCAACTTGAAAAAACTAGGCCTGCTTTTAAAAGTATTGATATCAAAATGTGGCCAAGTTACAACAAACAATATTGCCTATCATAGCTCACACTAAATAAACTAGCTCTATTCCAAAACAATGCTATCCAAACTTTCCTAAATTATTTAATGCAACTTGTAGTTTGCAGAATCCTCGAGTGGCTCAACCTGCATGCAGCCAACGGACTACAGATCCTGTTTATCGGCTATGCCATCATGGACTTTGTAGTGGGGGGAGTCCTCGTACCGAAAAAAGGGCGTGGTGAGATCGTGTGGAATGACTGTTTGGGGTCTGACTGGGGAGTGCTGGGCAAGAATGTAATCCAGCACTGTTTTTGGGGGAGGTGATGCGGGGGGCGCATCCTGGGGCACTGACGTTTGTGGCCTGCCAATAGGGGAAGATGCGTCACGAGTGGGAGAAGGCGTTTGCGGTCTGCTATTGTCTTCAGAATCAGCCCCCCATCCCGGAGCAGCTGGGCAACGCCCGTCTTACCCAGCGAGATCCCGTCCAGATCCCAGCCCACTCTGAGGTGGTACGCTGGGTCCAAGTGAGCAATGGGGGCTTGGCTGAAGGGCAGTGTGGGCTGGTGGAAGGAGTGGAGGATGGAGGCGACCATTGCCGGAATTGACCCCTCACAGGTACAAGGTGGCCACAACATGGTGCTGCAGACCCCCAGCCCTGGGGAAGTGATCGTCGACGTTCGGACTACTCAAGCCCCAGCCGGGGTGGGGAGCTGCCTGAGGCCGAGGGGCTGACGCCCGACCAGCAACAACGGTTCCGGGAATTGATTCGTCGGTGGGCTGGGGTGTTTACGGCCCCACGAGGAGGACATTGGTAAGACCGACGCTGTTCTCCATAACATGCCTATGGAAGAGGCATCCCCCTAGCCGTGTAAGGTATCGCCCTATCCCCCCTAGTCTTTTCCCAGAGTTGCGGTCCCTGCTGCGGGAGATGCTGGAGATCTGGGTGATCTCCAAGAGTGCCAGCCCATAGGCTGCACCGGTGGTCCTCGTGAGGAAGAAGGATGGAGCATGGCACTTCTGCGTGAACTACTGGCAGCTAAATGCAGTGACGCACCGGGGCGCCTACCCTCTGCCCCGGATAGAGGAGTCAGTTGAAATGGGCAGAGTGGTATTCCACCCTGGATCAGACCAGTGGCTACTGGCAGATGGAAGTAGATCCCGCAGACCGTGAGAAGATGGCCTTTGCCACTCCCATGGGCCTCTACCAGTTCAACCGGATGCCATTCGGGCTTATGAACGCGCCCACGACATTCCAGAGGCTGATGCAGCGATGCCTGTGAGATCAGGTGAATGAGTCATTGTTAATATATCTGGATGACATAATCGTTTACTCCCCTGACTTCCAGGCTCACTTCAAGCATCTGGAGGAGGTGGTCTGCTGGTTAACACAGCACAGATTAAAGCTGCAGCCTCAGAAGTGTTAGTTCCTGCGCAAGGAGGTTAAATACCTGGGACATGTGATCGGGCCCAAGGGAGTGGCGACGGATCCGGAGAAGACCACCACCGTCTGGGAGTGGCCATGGCTGGAGTCAGGTGCAGGCTTTCCTGGGCTTTGCCAAAGATACCAAAGATTCATCCCCGCTTTCGCTCGGATTGCATCTCCCATACAACAGCTGCTGATGAAATTATACAGCCAGTGACATGGACTGAGAGGTGCCAACAGGTATTTGAGGAGAAAAAACAACCAGAATTACAGCTCCTTCAAACTCGAGTTATTGACCCTAAAGTGGGCTGTGACTAAGAAGTTTTGGGACTACCTGTGGTGTGCCCAGGTCACCGTGTTTACAGATAACAACCCCCTGGTGCACCTGGAGACGGCACGGCTGGGTGCGACGGAACAGCATTGGGTAGCCCAGCTAGCAAACTATCGACTGACCCTTAAGTATCGCCCCGGCTGCGCTAATGTAAATGCTGATGTGCTTTCCAGGTTGCCGGGGGAGGGTGGAACAACAAATCGTGGACCGGTATGCCTGGTGCAGGGATAAAGCCCCACAGTGGACAAAGATGGGCTAAACGATTAAAGACAAGCCCCACCGGAAGAATGTAAGTGGTGGAGGGAGTGGGAGTGGGGGGGGGGGGGGGGGGGGTCCTGTACTGAAGAACCTGTGCGCCGGATGGGGGTGATGAGGTGTGGCAGGTCTTGGTGCCCCCTGAGAAGCAGGAAGATCTGTGGCGGCAGTACCACCAGGCATTGGGCCACTAAGGGGCTGGGAAGATTGAGTGGTCCCAGGGGTGTGAACAGTGCGCCGTCACCAAGGCAGGACCAGAGGTAAGGGCCCCCCTCATTCCCCTCTCCACGTCTTACCCATTGGAGGTGGTGGCTATGGACCATCTCTCACTTAGGCGCCCGCGGGACCGGTACCCCTATCTCCTGGTCATGACCGATCTCTTCTCCCGGTATGGCTGGGCGGTACCAGTGAAGGACCAGTCAGCTGAGACCACCGTACAGGCTCTCTGGGGAGCCGTAGTCCAACACTGGGGATGTCCCGAGAGGCTCCTCTCGGATCGGGGGGCAGCGTTTAAGTCCTCCTTAGTCGCGGCTTTTTGTGAGCTATATGGGTGTGCCAAGATACGCACACCGCCGTACCATCCACAGGGCAACGGGGCTTGTGAGCAGTTTAATCATACACTGTTGTCTCTCTTAGGGTCCCTTAGGGGTGCCCGCGATGGATGAACGTTGGGACCTGGAGGGGTGGGTAAGACACCATCATTACCGGTTGACCTGTGCATACCAGCAGGTGGTGGCTGAGGCCGCCAAGCAGCAGCTCCGGGATAAACAATGCTACGACCGACGGACGTGAGTATGGTAAGCTGGCCCCTCTGTGGCGAACCCCGGCCTTAAATCGTTGTCTGGCAACTGTGTCCAGGGTTCTCGGTCTATGAGATCTGGCCAGAGGGAGGCGAGCCTGTGAGGACTATAAGAACAATCTGCGGCCGTGCCCGGTGGGAGGATGGGGCGAAGCACCAGTGCAACGGCCGGTGGTCCTCCGGGAGGAAGAGGTGGAGCCCTATTTTCCAGCGCCGCGACAAAGACCGGAGCCAGTTCCTGTGGCCCTGTGTCCTGAGCCAACACCTGCCGCCCCCATAGAGCAACCAGCGGAGGAGGTAATGGTTGACACGCCCCTGTTGAGCCAGTAGGGCAGTCCCCTTGTCACTCTACCCATGAGACGAGGGGATGGCCCCTGCCCCGGTACATTGCGGAGTGTTAGTCGGGACGACTAACCACAAGGTCCCCCCCGCGACCCGGTTCGCCTGTAATCCATACTTTTAGGGAGCTATTATAATTTCAATACAAACTAGTGAACACCTTGTATCCGATAGGGGCCCCTGCTTGTCTATCAACACTGTCATTGTTTTTAAGATAATGCAAATGCAATACGTGGCTAGGTAACTATATAGCTAGGCATAGTTACATTATCACGGAGTTAGCAAAGCGCATGGTGTTCATGTCCAATGTGTAGCCTAATCTTTTTTTTTACTGCGAGCCATTGATCCGTCTCTAGGGTAGAAGTTAACGTTGCCGTAGCAGCAGCATACATCTGATTTATAAAAATCGGTAAATAACATTATCTACAGATAAAAAAAGTTTGTATTCGGCAAATATCTCAGTTACAACTACTTCAATCTAGCAAAACATTTTTGTGGTTAGAAGTGCAGTATTTATTCAGTTTGGAAATACGAATTTATCATAGTAAGAATTTGCTTGTAAATTAACTTCGGCAACACGCTTGACTGCTTGTGAATGCAAGCTACTTCACAAAGCATTAATCTGCAGCCTATAGGCAGGGCCGGCTTTACAGTATAGGCGACAAGGCGGCCACGCCACGTTGACGGGGGCGCAAATTTGGCGCCCGGCACGCCCCTTTTAAATTTTTCCGCACTTTGGATTGTCTGCTGCCAGGAGCGCAGCGCCTGCTCCTGTTCATAAAACAAGCGCATAGGCTACACACGCATCTCATCTTCGCCGTAAGATGATCACAAAATTAAGCCATATTTATCATGTTCTGCTTTTGTTCTTGTTCCCTCACTTGCGCGTCTGATCAGAAAAGAATCCGCGCTTATTTTGTCAAGGCTGGAAAAAAAATTCCTCTCGGACTTTATAACGGAACGGTTATAACAGAAAATATAACTGAATGTAACAGTCTAATATTGTTACAGGAAATAACAGAATATTTACCATCATGTCAATTCGCACGGGATTGCTATAACCTGGGGTTATCTATACAAGGCATTTAAAAGTAGGTAAAATATGCAGGAAACTTTACTGGCGCGGGTGCGAGCAGTCCGCAAAAGTTAGGCTACTGACATTCGGACGGGACTAAAATATGCTCCAGTAGGCTAATAATTACATTACCCCACATCCCCGTAAAACATATCACATCCGAATAGGGCTTGAGCGTTAATGTGCCTTATTTTGTTTAGAAATAAATTATGGCAAATTAGCCACTGTTACATTTTAATACATGGAAAACACTTCTTTGTTTCGCATTTATTTATTTTCCTGCTGTACCGAAAATGTAGGTTGCCGAACCGTTAAGTGTTCATTTATTTTTCACGTTCACTTTTATCTTCTGGAGTTAATTTTCTTAGGCTAAATACATGCATTTTTTTGTAAGCTAGTCTTTTTTTGTTATCATCTATCATCCACCACCCCCTACACATAGGCTATAGCCTACAGTCAAGCTGGAAAGTCTGCACACCCCTTTCACCTTCTCCACGTTTTATTACGTTACAGACTTATACTACAATAGATTGAGTTCATTTTTTGCCTCAAACATCTACACACAATAGCCAATAATGACGAAGTGAAAACAAGTTTTTAGAAAATATGCAATTTTATTTTACTGACAAAAATAGGTTATTTAGGGCTTACATATCTGTACACACCCTTAGCCTAATACTTGGTTGCTGCACCTTTGGCAGCGATTACAGCTTCAAGGCGTCTTGGGAAAGAAGCTACGAGCTTGGCACACTTGTTTCTGGACATTTTTTTCCATTCCTCTTGGCACATCCTTGCAAGCTCCATCAGGTTGGATGGGGAGCGTCGGTACACAGCCATTTTCAGCTCTTTCCACAGATGTTCAATTGGATTCAGGTCTGGGCTCTGGCTGGGCCACTCAAGGACATGCACAGACTTTCTCCGAAGCCACTCCTTTGTTCTCTTGGCTGTGTGCTTCGAGTCGTTGTCATGTTGGAAGGTAAACCTTTGCCCCAGTCTGAGGTCCAGACCGCTCTGGAGCAGGTTTTCTTCAAGGATCTCGGTGTACTTTGCTGCATTCATCTTTCCCTCTATCAGGACTAGTCGCCCCGTTCCCGCTGCTGAAAAACATCCCCACATCATGATGCTGCCACCGCCATGCTTCACTGTAGGGATGGTATTAGCCAGGTGATGAGCGGTGCCTGGTTTCCTCCAGACGTGACGCTTGGTATTCAGGCCAAAAAGTTCAATTTTGGTTTCATCAGACCAGAGAATCGTGATTCTCATGGTTTGAGAGTCCTCTAGGTGCCTTTTGGCAAACTCCAAGCAGGCTGTGATGTGCCTTTTACTAAGGAGGGGCTTCCGTCTGGCCACTCTACCATAAAGGCCTGATTGGTGGAGTGCTGCCTGGATGGTTGATCTTCTGAAAGGTTCTCCCATCTCCACAAGGATACGCTGGAGCTCTGTCAGAGTGACCCTCGGGTTCCTGCTCACCTCCCTGGCTAAGGCCCGTCTTCCCCGATTGCTCAGTTTGGCCGGGCGGCCATGTCTAGGAAGATTCTTGGTGGTTCCAAATTTCTTCCATTTACGAATGATGGTGGTCACTGTGCACTTTGGGACCTGTAAAGCTGCAGAGATTTTTTCATACCCTTCTCCAGATCTATGCCTTGACACAATCCTGTTTCTGAGGTCTGCAGATAATTCCTTTGACCCCATGGCTTGGAGTTTGCTCTGACGTGCACTGTCAACTGTGGGACCTTATATAGGCAGGTGTTGGAAATCCCCAATCATGTCCAATCAATTGAATTTATCACAAGTGGACTCCAATTAAGTTGTACAAACATCTCAAGCAGTATCAGTGGAAACAAAATGCACCTCAGCTCACTTTTGGGTGTCATATCAAAGGGTGTGCACACTTGTGTACATATGATATTTTACATTTAGATTTTTAATAAATTAGCACAAATGTCTAAAAACCTGTTTTCACTGTCATTATGGGCTATTTTGTGTAGAATTTTGAGACAAAAAATTTACTCAATCTATTGTAGAATATGTCTGTCACATAATAAAACGTGGAGAAGGTGAAAGGGGTGTGCAGACTTTCTGGCTTGACTGTATATGTAGAAAACTTTTTATCCAACGAAAATTCTTCAAGTTACATCTGACAAACTCCGTAGTATTTTTCAGATGGTCCAATGCATAGGCCATCATGATGCGAATCTGCTACACACTGCGTGACCAAACCATTTTTAAAAAGCAAAACAGAGATTGGGGGGTAACGTTGAATCTGATGGAGTTATGAGTTATGCAATTTTCTTAATGTAATGACAAAAATGACCAAAATCGGTGCCAACTGTATGTTATAACAGAGAACGTTTGAAGTAGGCTAGCTAGATCTATCGGAGCCAGGTTAAAATAAACGGTCCAGTGACTCATGGCACACACATGAAGTGTGTAATACAGTAAACACAATTAACGATAGATGGGTAACAAACACTTATGATAGCTATTTTAGGATAATAATAAACAGCTAGCAAGCTCAATTGAAGATTTAACCCTGGATTTTTTGTATGACGAAGCCGACACTTTCAAATAGCCTACATTAACATTTCTCATTTTGCATAACATATAGAATAGAATCTGGCTGTCGATAGAGTTTTTGAAGCAATGCCTTAATGTTCGCTTAAAGTACCGGAGCCAGGTTAAAAGTTTAAACGATCCAGTGACTCATTTGCGGTCTTTTCATTTATTTTAAGAGGATTTCATTTATTACCAGCAGTACAACACAACCATCCAATCCAACGTTTAACCTGCCACAATGTAGTTAGCCTATCGTAGGCTACTACCAGGTTTGCAGAGGTGGAAATTCCAGGGGTCAGAAAGTAAAAGTCCTGCCGTGTTTCTTCCACCCATGAACTCACGATTTCACTAATTAGCCTAGTTAGCTCCTACCTCTTGGCTGAAGAATTGTGATAATTAGCAAATCCAGGTGATTGGAACAAATGATTGGGGAGGACTTTCACTTTCTGAACCTGGATTTTCCACCTCACAGGTTTTACCTATAGCCTACACAGCGTAGCGCTGGCTAGCTAGCTCCGTTTCTTTCATAAAACAAGAATACTTTATAACACTGCTCAGATTCTTCATCATTTCATACATTAAAACGTATGAGTGCCCTGAGAGCATAGTATCAAGCATAGACTGTTACCCATCCCTATGCCATGCTCCCCCTAGTGTTCATTAAGTGCTACTGCACTAAACCTGTATGAGGCCCACCCTGCTTGCTTGACCATACCCCCTCATTTACATATAGTACAGTTCGAAAATGAAAACGAAAATGATAATGATAATGAAAATGATAATGAAAATGAAAAGATTTCAATTTTAATTTTAAGCTGAATAATCCTCCATTTTCATTTTCGTTTTCATTTTAATTTTGGGTTGAATAATCCTCCATAGATATCTTATTTTCTGGTACTCTTACAAGCAATACTATAACACCTCTGCATTTGAATGGATCTCTATGGGAATTGGGGGGTGGGACTAGATTTAGTTGTAAATTACACTGGAACAGTATGGAACACATGGTTGGTTAAATGGCTCCAAGTCATCAAGGGTCTGACGTATCAAACAAGCCTTAAACCATCACTCTGCTGCCAGATATGCAGTAGATATGGATGGATCACTTAAGGGTTTCGTCTCTGGACTTAAATTTTCCTATTGAACTCTATGGAAAAATAAGTAAGGAGAAGAAACCCTTCAATTTATCCATCCATATCTACTGTATTTCTGGCAGAAGAGTGATGGTTTGAGGCTTGTTTAATACCTCAGACCCTTGATGACTTAACAGCCATTTTGCCAACCATGTGTTCCATACTGTTCCAGTGGAATTTACAGCTAAATCTGCACTTAAACCACATTGAGTTTGAAAGGATACAATGACAAAGTGCTAGAGTACAGAACCAAAATAACAAAAAATGTGTTGCTGTCCAATGAATTATGGTGCTCACAATCAATGTAAACATCAGGCCATTTTCACAGTGAGCAAAATGAGTAACGAAATATGCACCAGTTCATGAGTTGTTGTACACTAGTTAACTATTCAAAATGTACATCAACCTCATTACGAAAACATGAAGCGTAAAAAAAGACTAAAACAACCAGTCATTTCAGTTTTTTTTTGTTTATTGTTGGACATTTAAAATTCCAGTGTTATCCATATCATTTCACTTTTTGTAAGGTTTTTGCATAATCTTGTTTTAAGGCTGATAAGAGGGCTGTTGCCATGGAAACAGAAGAATCTGCCCTGGAACTGGAAGACAAGAAAAGGGATAGGACACTGACCCAGTATCTAAGGTTGAGAAAGACAAAACATCACTAGGCTGCTCATTGGCATAAACTGGCATGATTGGAAGCAAATGAGCAAACCAAAGGAGTTCCATTTTTGGAGCTTGGAGGAGGGGGGGGAAATGAAGAAATAGACATTTGTGCAGTTGGAACTGTATTCCCAATAGGAACAGCCATTCCAGTTCCAAAAGAGTTCAGCTAGAACGGTCTAAACTTCATCTCTCAAATACCCCTCACGATTCAATAACCGTGTCTATTCGCAAATCGTTATATGGTGGACTTAAAGTGCTAGAGGTAGACTAGGCAGAGTCATGTACCCCAGCTCCATTAACATCTTGAGACAAACCAGGTTCTACATGGCTACAGTTGGGGGGAGGGGTGCTTAAAAGGCCAGTCACCTGAAGTTTGAAAATTTGAACTACCGTTTGAGAAATAGAAGCTAAGGGCCACATTTCTTCTAATATCAGAGGTAATACAATCTGTTTCCAAGGCAACTCACAGGGGCAGTTCATTCAACCCTGACAGCTTTGTTCAATCACCTTGGCAACAGCTTTGGATTAAAAGCAGTTTTACCATTGTAACACAGCACAAGTTCAAATCACAACAGAGGAAGTGTGACAACACTGATTCTAAATCACCATTTCTACCTGAAATGGGCAGCTTCCCATTGCAACCTAGCAATATCCCGGTCAGACATTGAAGAAGGCAAGGTCCTGTCAAGTCAAACAGACATTCCATTTCTGATGCAACAAGCATAGTTTTTGGCTCAGATCCAAAAAGGCATCCTGAAATCATTTCAGATTTGCCAATAGTCAAGTCTACTAAGGCAGACCACATGACCTAGACGGAAAGCCTAATGTGACTTTTCTGGAGCCGATAAGCCTTTTTCCAATAAATGACTTGGAAATTTGGACCAAATAAAATCTGGCTGACAGGTTTCTATTCAAAGACCACTTCATTTCCCTGGAGGGTTTACAGATGGTGCACCAAGCCACAGCTGATGTTTTGCGGCAAAAACTTGAGGGGTCAGTGCCAATGGTCAATCGGGTGATGGGGACGGGAGATTTCAGGGAAATGGTTGAGTGGGATGAATGCCCATCTTTAGCAGCCTGGTTAGAAACGTTTGGGGCCCCATGGGGAGGCCTTTGCAGCTACAGGTGCCCCAAAACTGGGGAAGTCCTCAGAGCTGCTCATGTCAGGGGCCTGGTGAGGAAGGGGGAGAAAGGCACAAAAAAAAGAAAAAAAAGTCAATATGTTTACATCAATTATTTTTATTTTTTATTTTTCTTTCATAAAGGGGCTGAGCATGTCTAATTCCCACCCTAAGTTGACCCTAATGGCCAACCGACTGCAACTGCAGCAGCGTTCATGTGTGAACCCCACTGCCAATTCGGGAGTATTGACATCAACAGTTCTCCTCTGAAACACATGCCAGTCTGCTTCTTTTCAGACCAGACTATAGCTAAGCTTGCATGGAGTGGAGCTGGAGGAATACCTTTCATATGTCCCTTTAACACACAGTCCACAGGCAGCCCGATTGACCAGCAGGGGTCGCTAGATAACCGATTGAACTCTCCAATACCCTTGGCGATGCAGCCGCCAATTGTGCGTTGGCCTATGGAGGTACCGGCCACAGTCGGCACTGACATGATCTGGATTCGTGACCACGGGGTTCATCCATGCACCAAAGCACAGTAGAACTTTGGGTTGTGTAGTTACCTGGCCATGATACGAGTACAAATGGTGGCGAAATATGTTTGTTAGTTGCTCTGTGCTCCCCTGGGGTGATAATCCAGAATAGGGTATTTGTTGCTCTCCAATCACTTCTATAGGGCAGCTAAAACGGTCTCAAAATTACAATTTTAGCATGTATACGAACGCGAATGAAGCAGATTCTGTCAATACAAACAATCAGTCCTCGTACGCATTTTTTATTTATTTATTTTTAATTAAATGGCCCTTTCCTGGCTTTTTCATATTTTATTTGGAACGTAGATCCGGTAGGTAATTCTTGCGCCAGAACCCGCGTTAATGCGCTGATGAGTCCGAAACCACTCATTGGTCCCAATTTCCACGGAAGCAACCGACCTGCCGAAATTTTGCTATATAGAAGTGAATGGAGAGTGACAAATATCCTATTCTGGATTATCACCCCAGGGGAGCAGAGAGTAATTAACAAACACATTTTGCCACCATTTGGACTCATGGCCAGGTAACTACACAACCCAAAGTTCTACCAAAGTTCAGTTGTGCTTTAAGTCTCTGTGGCTGGCCAAAATGATCTGAATGCAAATATCGACAGCTAAAGTTACAAATTTGGTAGAGGTATGTCAAAATGACATATACCTCTACCCTCCCTCATTTTTGAAAAAACTACAGTGGGTGAGTAAGTCATGCTGATGGAGGCGTGACTGAACACAGAGAGGGAGAGAGGCTGTGTCCAAATCAGAGCCCTAGCTGCATCCTGTTTAGCTTATTAGCATACCATTTAGCTACTGCTCACTGGTTTTGTTGCATAGCCTACTTAACAGGTTTTTTTTTTATTTTAAAAAGTATACTCAACTAGCATATGGCAAGTGCGCCGATTTGGACACGGACAACTGTAAACAGCATTAGCTTGCAATCTACCTCAGAGTTCTTAGTCAAGCTACCAATTATTCCAGTACAATGGCTTACAACGATTTTGTGGACCATGCACTGCATGACAACACCTTTGAGAAATTTTGCTTAAATTTGAGGCGGAAGGCCACCATTTTGAGCCCAAATACATGGCTGAGAAGATTAGCTGAAGGTGTGAGGCAGCAGCCGAAGCTGCTGTTACATGCAGCCTCCAGTAAAACTGACTGGTGGTGGACCAGGAGGAGAAATGAGTAATGAGTAGGGCAAGCGTCACAGTCAGACTTCTGGCTAGGCTAGATTTTTCACTACACCAAAAGTAGATAAATGAAGGGCTGTTTCCTAAATAAAACTTAATTAATGGCTTTATTTCCCCGGTTTTTCTCGAGACTCCAGCTAATGGCAGTGACATTTTTTCTGTAAGTTAGAACCGTAACGTTAGCGGCTAGCTTGCCAGCAAGTGACGTTAGCCCCTCTCGAAGAACAGCTTCCAGGCAGGATAGTAAGTAGTAGTAATGCCCAGCCAGCCCCTCAGTTTGTATTCCGTAGGAGTGCCAACCTGTGACTGGCATTGTCTAACACCCACCCAAAAACTGTAAGCCCCTGGATGTTGTAGTCCACAGTAAACACTCAACTAGAGCATGCACAGTAGTTTGGGGTTACATCTCTGCTCTCACTACAGGTAGAGAGTTGGCCAAGATCTCATTTTAATCAGGACAGCAACTCATCTACAAATCAAAATCTTTTTTGTGGAATTCCCCTTTACGTGCAAGTTTAAAAACCTTGACATTCTATACATGGTACGGGGTGCAGAATGTGGAGTATTGCAGACCCTTACCTTCTCACTGCCAGTGGTCCAGGGTGCCTCCCTCACCACAAAGCCCTTTGATGGGCCTCGAGTCTCCTCCATCATGGCACCTCCCCCACGAGGCTTCATGTACTGCTTTGACTCATTCTCCACAACGTCTGACATCTATAGAGACAAAAAAGATGGTCAGCATTAAAGAACAGACAACTGGAGCTGGAGCTCAGCTATGAATTATATGAAAGCCTACCTAGCCTTAACACACCACTCACTCAGTGACCATCATTGAATACAAATGCAATATATGGACAATCAGGCAGTAACTTACAGTACTGATAAGGCCTCTTTAGTTTTGTTTTAATGTGTTAGTGTAGGCTGCCTCTATGGTAAAAATGGTTTTACCGTTATGAATTTACTCACATATTCCTCCTCCAAGTTCAAGAGATGATCAATAGCTTCATCCACAAACTCAGGGCGGCCCGTCACGGTCACAACGTTGGGGTCCGCAGCTCCACTCTGGGGGAACCTGAGATCGACCTGTAGATGAGAAGCAAGGTCAGGGATAAGGTGCAGCTTTAAAACTGCCACCAGTCCAAATTCATTGACCCAGCCAATGGAATCATCTTCAAGAAGATACGGACGTTCTTTGCCAGTTGGCGGGCCCCTACCTTGAACTCCTCCATGATCTTGCGGATGCCTTTTCCGCGAGCCCCAATTATACGGGCGTGGACTCTGCTGTCCAGGGTGATGTCCTCTGAGATCATCTCCTCTAGCTCATCAACAATGGTCTGAATGGCATTGCGGGCAGCCATGGTATTCTGCTCATAACCGGTGATGGTGATCTGATCCTGCAAACCATTGATGAAATGCATGCAGATGTCCCAAAATCAGAAGTGGATCCAAATGGGAAAGCAATGATGGAATCAAATGACGAGACTTGTTAAATTTCCTACCTGATTCTCATCGTTCTTCTCGGGGAACTGGATGTTGACATCGTGGTCGAAGCGGATCTGGGTGATGATGTTGCCTTTGCGCCCAATGATTTTGGGGTGATACTTGGGGTCCACAGTGATGGTCAGCTTGAAGCTCCTGAGAGCCTGGATGGGGAATGGGTGGAGGGGGAATTTAGGTTGTCCTTGCAGTTCCATCAAACTCAACTGAAGGTGGCTCAAAGCCTAGTCTTGCCCGGGTGGGTAGGCGGACCCACACTCACCCGGTCCTCCTGCTCAGCCTGCAGCTCTTTGACTCGCTCCAGGAGGCCCTCTTTGGCACGGTCCAGGTGATTGACCAGGCCGGTAACAGAGATGATGTCCGACTGCAGCTCAGGAGCAGGCACTTGAATATTGACCTGAGGGGGAGAGGTGACATTGACAGGTTTGGTTTTTCTGGTGTCAAATTCAATGGGAAAGGGTCTGATTTATTGCAATTTCAGTCCAAAATAAAATTGCAGGGACCAAGGACCCAAGAACCTAGAGGTAGGCCCAATCTCAATGTCCGCCCTCACACCCTCACAGACTTTGAGGCGCATTCCCGATAAGGGCTCAGGGCAGTCCCACTGTAAAATTGGCAAGTGCACGAGGGCTCTGTCGCAGACTTTGAGCCCTTTGTGGACTTTCCGCAAGTCTGCAATCCTGCAGACTTCGCTGAAGGAATTACCCACAGTTCATAGCATTTGTGACATTAAAAACAGAACTGCAGCCAGAAGCGTCACAAAAATTGTAAACAAAGGACACATGGCCGGCAGAGTTAGTTCAGAGTGGGTACAAACCTAAAATGAAAAGTTCTAAAGCAGCGATTGTCAAACATCTTGCATGCGAGACAGGTGTCATCAAGTCAACATATAACATTGCAAAGTGCTATCCCATTCCTCATATTTGTACCATTTTGAGCCCTCGCACACATGAGCTACTGTAAAGTTCTTTGTTTTTTTTTTTGTTAGTAGGCTGATGAATCTTCACCGTCAGATTTAGAAACAGCAGACTGTCTGCACAGCACCGTTCAACGCATCGTTCAAGAGATTCACATGATCTCATCTGCATGCTTCCACCAGTTCCCTTGTGATCGGACCGAACCTGACTAATGTTAACTACACCTCTATGAGGAATAAATAACGAGACGGTTATTAAGAAGAAATAATAATAAAAAAGGAGACTGCAAGCGGCTCACCTCGGATTCCTGGTCGCCAAAAAACCAAAGCAAACACTTTCCATACTAGGGATTTCAACGGTTAGCCGGATAGCCGTAAAAATAAAAATATCCGAATATGCTTAACGGCTTATCGGTTAATTAGCATAATAATATTAATAATAAAAAAATCTGCATTTTGTCGTTGATGTTATTGGGTTAAATAATGGGGGAGATGTCATTATTTTAAACATACTGGGGGGGTTGTCAACCGGTTGTCCTATTTCCCCAGTAGGTTGCTAGCAGATCAGAACGGGTGGTGGGCGATTGAGCGAGAGAGCTGCTCTACTGTTGCTAACGTTATAGTTATCCACATCAAAATGAAATGCACAAACCGTAGCTCAGTTTGGAATAATTTTACAAAGAAGGGGGATGACAAAGTTCAGTGTAAATTGTGCAAAAGGGTGCTCAAATACAGTAGCAGCACAAGCAACATGTTGAATCCTTTAAAATACAGGCACCCGTGCGTCCAAACAGATAAGCTAACAGATTCCGATTCCCCAGACTGGCTACCTTAAAGCTGGGGACACATTACACTATTTTTTAGCCCGATTTGGCAACGATTTGAGGTCGGGCAGAGTCTGTGGTAGTCCAGGCTAATACAGGCTAGTTGCACTGTAAAGTCGCAGCTGTAATCGTTGTGTGTGGGAGTGAAATACTGTAGTCGTCTCCTACGATCCTAGTCGGGAACACCACGATTTTATCAGACACGCTTGATTTTATCGGGGTTAGTCTTCGCATAATCCTGTGGTTTGCGCTGGCCAAAGACTGAAATTGCTATGGGAATTTTCAATAGCCAAAGACAATAGACAAAGTTGCAAGCTGTATGGGCTCCGTGTTTATTTAGGTTTCAAAATATCGGAAGAGGACATTCTCGCAAGTGCAGGTCCACCACGAGAAATCATGTTCATGTGAGAGAACTGCATCCGTCTGAAAAACAGCCATCGTTATGTGTGTGCGACACGAGACTGAAAATCTGCATATGACATTTGTTAAATGTGTGGTACTCATTATTGTCATTGTCGCTTACGATTGGAAAAGTCATGTAATGTGTCCCCAGCTTTAGCCAGACGCTATCTGAGTGTGCGGGGACATCCGTGCCACAGGAGCGGGTGTTCTCGGCGGCGAACCTTACCGTAAACAGATTAGCATACGCACAGATTAACACCAGAACATGTCAACATGTTAATCTTCCTGAACAAAAATGTGTAGGCTAGCTAATAAGTAGACTAAATTACATTTAGTTTAGCCTAGTTCACGTCATAGCCTAATTAGATTTTTTCCCCCCCTCAAAAGATCCGGCTTAAATGCCGAAGTTTGTAGGCCATACAATGTATATTACAACTTATTATTTGTTATGTTGAATGTTACATTTTGAAAGCAATAAATACCATTCTGATAAACACAGAAAATTCTGTGTATGCATGCATTTTTAATTTGGGGGTTTTGGGTTGTGGATCATAACTGTATAACATTTCAACATTTCTAACCGTTAATTAACCGAATAATGATGTCGGCTAACCGGTTGCAAAACTATCCGTTATCAACATCCCTATTCCATACACAATTACATTACTGCAGGGTCAATTCAAACTGGTTGCTATAGGCATAGGCTAGGCCTACTGAAGAACCTCGGAGTTCGGCAAAACACAGAAGATCATTAACTTTGTTGTTTTTACATTCCGGACTTGTAAAAACTAGCCTACAGATATTGCAGATTCGTACTGGGTTAAAATCACGTATCCTGTCGGTAATAGCTTAAACCAATCTCCCTCGGTGAAACTAATCCAACTCGAATAGGGCTAAAATTGTTGAAAATCACGAAAACTGGGGGAAGAAAAAAAAAAAAAATGCATTTATTAAATTTACGAATAGATAGGCCTATCATGTGCAGCAGTGGGGGACAACTGTACCAGCAGTAACAAGTGCTTAAATTTCAAAATGTTTGTCTTGCTTTTCGAGTGCAGTCCACTACACAATGTGTCGAAATAGAGGAGTGGACTCGCAAATCCGTGCGATTCCGCATAGATAGGCTACTTTGGAAATTCCGGTTTTTGTGTGAACTGTGAAATCCTCGTTTTCCCCTTTTGTCCCAAAGGCATCCCGGGGATTATTTAGTCACATCATGTCGTACGGTATTGACTATCAACATGCAAAAAGCCTTACTGCGTTTCTCCCCGTCTGTTGAATAACAGTATATTGGCACCCCAGGAGGCAACCAATTACAATGGAGACCTACCTCATATTCATCCATCATCTTTCGAATTCCACTTCCCTTCTGGCCAATAATGTAACGATGAAGCTCAAATGGTACTTCAACCTCTATGGTCACAGGAACCAAAGCCTACAAAGGGAAACATGACAGACCACTTAGAAGGAAGTGCCCACATGAAGGTCTCCTTAAATCACGCCTAGCAATGCAGTAAGCAAACATACCTTGAGCGCCTCTACGGCCGCCTCACACCTTTCCTTGCGGCCAGAGAGCACAATGACATCGCACTTCTTGGGGGTAGTGGGGTCAGACTCCTTGACCTCCCCATCCATTTCACCATTCTCTTGGACAGGGGTCTCAGCAGGGGGAGCTGGGCAATAGAGGATCAGGTCATGACCAGGCAGCAAGGGCATTAAAACCCTACAACAGTGGTTCCCAAAGCTCTCATCAGGTACCCCCAGGTGGATCCAGGTATTATACACATTCCATCTCAAGCATACCTGATACAAATAATCAAGGTGTGTGGTTTGAGGTGGAACACGTCAAATACCTGGATCCAGCTGGTGGTACCGAGGAGAGGTTTGGGAACCACTGCCCTACAAATTATCAATTTACAAAAAACTTTTATCTGAAGTTCTACTATTATGCAGCTTAATTCCCAAGTTAATGCACTTTTAATACAGCCATGTTCCTCGCTCTTACATTAATCCACAGTTGGATTTACACCACAGAATTTATAAATGAAAAATAAAACTTTTATGCAAAGTATGTCTTTTCAAAATTTGAGTTCTGTCTGTTCTGAATGGATATTCACTTGAAGTTCAGTAATGATTGGCAGCCCTCTAAACAGACAGCTGACACAAATCAAATATAAAATATAAATCTCTATGCTACTTATGCAAGAAATGCTTTCATCCAAAAGATAAATACCAAATACCCCCGTAGAGGGAAATCTCAAAAACAGTTGTGTAGTTTTCAATGGTCCGAAACAGTTTGTGTGTGATTAAGTTAAAATTATTATTCAATTAGTTTTTTTTATATTTAAAGAAGTTTCTCATGACCTGGCAACTTTACAGTCGCAGCTATCGGGCATTCAAGGTCAAAAGGAATGCACTTCAAGTAACTCCAAAGCAGCTTGTACAGTGGCATAATGTTTCCAGAGGCTCTACATATGAACAGCTTAATTGTATAGCTTTAAGACTTAGCCATAGCTTTACTGTGTGAACTAGACTTGATGCTCAAGGCTTTGGAGAGCTGCTACTTTGTTAGAATTTGTTAGCTACTTTGTTTAGTTATAATTATAAACAAATGTTAAATTTAAATTTTGCCAGTATGTCTCATCGAGTATGGTATCTCAGTTTGCATGCGCTATTGGAAATTCCAACGGAAAATATTAAAATGCACTTTAAATAATAAAATTCATAAATATACATACGTACAACCTCTGAAGGCATAATTTCTCTGTAAAACTGCATTTTCTTGCTTTAGCCCACAAACGCCTGATGGCAGCAATTATAATGCTGACAGGCCTTCAGAAAGAGTCTCCAAATATCTGAAATACCCTTCATTGCACACAGAAAATGGGCACATTGAAATGTCACCCAAAACTGAAATATCAAAATCCCAGGAAGGGAAAAATATCCCTTTAAAATCTCAACTGAACAAAATGACTAATATCACATAATTTATACTTTGGTTCATGCATAACTTGAAGGGACTGCCAACTGTGATTAAAACGTGGTTCTCTATTTGACACTCCTCGTTATTAAAATAATCATCCACCAAGATTTCAGCCTTTAAAAACCTCTACAGTTGAAAAAAATGAAGATTGAATAGTGTCACTTTCTGCCGACCATGCAGTTCTCAGGCCTGGGTGGGCGTGAAAAGCTAGTTAATATTCAGGCTGTTTAGCAAAACAAACAATAGCTAAATAAAAAAGAAAGTGTGTGGTGCAACTGTACCATATGTTTCAGCCACTGAACTAAAGAAGATCCGTTCACACGATACTAACATTAATCTCAGAGACCCACGTCTTTCAAATAGTAACATTACCGGTATAGCGTAGCATGCGCTATTGCGTATCATCTTAATGGGATTGCCCTGAGACACAACAATAAAATCCCTGTATAATTTAAAAAAGACAAACAACAAAAGATATGTTTTGTAATGTATATAACTAAAATGTCAACCAATTCTATTACATCACTACCTAGCATCGAGTGGGAAACATACAATGTTAAATTTGACTTGATCTGGCGTCTTCCAAGTTTCACCGAAATAAACATCAACTATTTTCTTTTTCTTTGACATTTCAGTGTGGTTTTCGTTCGAACGTCCATGGGGCGTTCCATAGTTGTTAGAATTAAGCTAATCGGTAGCTTACCTTGAACAGCAAAACTGTATTTATGAGTTTGATTCCTGAGAGGAATAGCTGGTATTGTGCTGCATGCCAGTCATCAGTAAACATGTACAATTTACCATTGGCCTCTGGATGTTTCTTAGTTAGCTAACGCTAGCTATATCTCCAGCTACATTTAGCCTAATGAGAGCATATTAAGTGCACTGACCCGATCGGAACAGTGAGCTCAAGTTTCGGGCGACAGTTTTGTTGAACCGTGGTAAAGATAGCGACGTTTATTTAGCCTACCTGTTAAAAACTGTTTTCCGCAGACATGGGAGATGCAGGACAATATAGTTTCCTTCCACCTGCTCTCACGTAATAGCATGTAGCGTCTTTTGTGATTTCCGATTGGACATGGCAATTCGTGGAAAGTCGGGTTATTTTAATTGCATTGGCGGTTCAGTCCACAATGAAACAGCTTTTGGGAATTTTATAGGTTTTTTCCCCCCGATCTTTGTTATCTTATTCCTGCACCGTTGTTTTCTATGGGAGCAGGTCGGAATTATTCCCCCAAAGTGGGGCGTGGCATTCACAGAAACGCTTCAGTGACGTATGGCCGCAGTTCTCTATCGGCTGAGAGGACTTGATAACGTGTACTGGTCATGTTTTAATCCCGCCCGATCAAAACCTTGCCCGATCAATTACAGGCAATGGTGAAAAAAAGGAAGGCATCTCTCAATTTAGGCATATCACTTACTACTGATATTTGGGTTATGTTTATTCCACCCCAGGATGACAACAATTAACCATTGAAAAGCTGAATCATCAATTTGAGTTGGCAATCCATTTAAATGTTAACATGTTTTTGAATGCATAAAACAAAATTAAAGATAATTATGTAATGTAATGAAACTGCAAAAAAAAAAAAATCATTACTCATGGTAAACTACTTGAGCAGCACACACACACACACACACCCTTTACAAGGGTAAGCGATGTAAAAGCATATCAAAATCACATTATAAGTTTCAACACTGATAAAACATCTCCTTGCTTTCACCTTGGGGATCCTCTCGATCTGGGAATTTGATCTGCACACTGTGATCTCTGGTGATCTGCTGGATCCGAGACCCCTTGGGGCCCATGATCGAGCGGTGGAACTTTTGGGCGATCACACACTCCATTGTCACCTGGGCATCCTGCGAAACAGGCCGCAGCCACAATCACAAGCTGAAGTGCATTCTATGGTAGAACCCAACATCTGCGGAAAGCCAAGGCTGGGAAACAGAATGCAGGCGAAGGCAGCCAGCTCCCCATTTGGATTGGCACTCACCAGGTCCTCTATGATGTCCAGCATGCGTTTCTTGGCAGCCTCCACACAGTCCTTGGCTCCCTTCAGGGTGACCTTATCACTCTGGGAGCCAGTGCGAGGGAAGCTAACCATCACACCGCCGTACTCGTCAGCAATATCCCTCAGCACCTGACCCCGGCGGGCCACAAAATAGCGGTGGTGTTTGGGGTCAACCATCATGAAGTCCTCCACTATGTTATCCTGGTAACGAAAGGAAATGGTAAAGAAAAAATAAGGCACTTTACAAAAAATAAATAAAGAAGGGGGGGCTACAGGTATGGAACCAAGACAGCCCACAGTAGTACATCTACAAAATTACATTTTGACATCGGTCCTTTAGGTTAATAAATGTATACACAATGTAATTTAACAGTCTGCAAATAAAACAATTAGAAAAGCCAGTGCCTAGGTAGAGGGCCGGAAAAAGGATACCTCAAATCCACACTCCCTGGCTTTTTATATGTAGCGCAGAGCAGAATAGTCAGTTAATGTGCTTACAGTGTAAAAGCCCTATTAAAAGGGATGTGCCTACACTGCACGTGGGCTTCAAGGCCAACGGGAATAAACCTCTTTAGCTCAGAACTGACAGAAAGGGTGTTGGTGCGTTACCAGGCTTTTTATGAGCTCTTCCAGCTCCTTCTGGGCATCCCGCACGGCCTCCTCCGTGCCGACCACCGTTATCAGCTCCTGGTCCTTGTCCTCGGACGTCGGGAAGATTATCCTCGCACCAGTGCTGTCGCGCACCTTCCGGATGTTCCCACCACCCTTTCCGATGAGGAACTTGTGGTACTCGGGCTTGGCACGCAGCTCTGCAGTGTGGCTCTTGGTTTGCTTGGGAGAGGGAGAGAGCACGGGTGAGCGAATAAAGAGGGAAGACCCTTCACAGCACCGCCATATGAGCGAATAGCAATGGACCCCGCAGGCCAGCTCACCTTCTCCTCAGCCAGCGACAGCAGCTGGCGACGGGCTTTCTCCACGTCCTCCGCAGGGCCGCGGATGGTCACCGTGTCGATGCCAGAGCCCTCGGAGGGGAAGTGGATGTGCACGCCACCGCACTCCTCCATGATTGAACGCACAAAGCGCCCCTTGGAGCCGATCAGGGAGTTGTGCAGCTTTGAGGGAATGGACACCTCCATCTCCGTGATGTTCGCCTGCCACATTTGTCAGCGTGGTCGCATTAGCAAAACGAACAACTGGCACATTTCATTACAGTGGCCAAAGTGCATTGCACTTTTACAGTATCTCCATTTACAGTAGATGGCGGCGATAAACACTGCAGCGATTGGCATTATGGGAACGCACACTTGAAAGGGTTGCATAAAGGGTCTTCTTTATGAAGAACCAAAACTTCTCTTTAAGACTCAGCCATAGCTTACCGAATGCTACTTTACGATAGAACTACTTTGACCTGTTTGTATTTGTTTCAATGACCTTCGGTATTCACTTATTGCATGTCGATTTGGATAAAAGCATCTGCCAAATGAAAGTAGTGTGGAAAGTAACCTATAAAACAGCATTGGGAGACCCTTACCAGCTCCTTCTGGATGGCCAAGACGCGGTTCCTTGCGGCCTCGCAGTTGGCCTTCTTCCCAGTTATGATGATCATCTCAGAGTTGCTATTTTCTGCAGGCAGGTCAATCTTAGTGTTTGTCTCCTCACGAATCTGAGCAGAGAGGCATAACATCAATGCTGAGCTGGCCCACTTGTCCAAGATCAAGAGCAATTTCCCTTATTCTTACCTTCTTGATATTTGCCCCTCCTTTTCCAATGATGTTCTTGTGGAACTGTTTAAAGATGGGGACTGAAACAGAAAAGCTGTTCTCCACCTACAAAGAAAACATCACGTAACTTGTTTTACTAGGGCAATTCCGGTACCATGAAGAGCACAGTCCAATTACGAAACGTGTTACTAGCGAATAAAATTTTTTAAAAGTACTGATCATGACCAAGGCCCTGCAATCCAATCCCACAATGCATAGCGGATTACATAAAAGGCTGGGATTGTGATAATCGAAGAATAATCATAAGGATTTTGGTGTAATCAACAAATGGCTAATTGTACTTGTTTAGGGTAATGCATTCAATCTTTCACATTTGTGTTCCAATAACTACCTGGTACACCTTGGATAGTCACTTCAAAATGTTTGTCACAAATCATGTAAATTCCTGAGAGGCAGAACAGGTTAAATAGTTTAATATACAAACTGAATACTTTAAACACAGATGCGGTCTTTTAAAATTCCAATTAGATGAAAAATCTGATTGTTGACAGAACTGTGGATGATTGGCAGCAGTTAAACCACAAATTGAGAATTCTAATTAGAATCTTTTTTGGAGGACAGGCTTAAAATACTGCAATCAAAATAAAAAAAACTGGACTGCAGAAAATGTATGGTCTTAGTTATGACATAAAACAACTAATTAATGTTATCAACTCTTGCTTTGAAACTAGTCGGTTAGAATGCATACAAACTACACACTGCGCAACTTCTCTACCATTTCAACTATGATACCAATTACAACTAAAGCTTTGCATGACCAGTTTCCCCCACACACACCCATTGTTTGCCTCTCAAAATGCTCAAAGCCTTAGTTAACATTAGTATTCATAAGCCGTACCATTTCAGCAACCATCTTTTGCATGAATTTGGAACATTTCTCCACTTCATTTCGGGGCCCACGCAACTGAACAATGTCGCTCTTCTGCGCTGGGTCAGGAAAGTTTATTATGACCTTCAGGAAAAGGAAATGACAGCATTAGTTTTGGGGCAGACCCCTTGCTTCCTTCCACAAAACACTAAATTTTAAAAGAACCTTTCAATGGGAGCGCCACTTCAGAAATCTTGTACGCTCAAGATCAGATCAGGGAACCCAAAACCAGACAGGTCTAGGAGCAGAAGCTTAGTTGCGCAAGCCACCACCCTCACCTCGGGGAATTTGTCCCGGACTTCCTTAATCTTCTCCCCTTTCTGCCCAATTATGGCTCGGTGAAAACGCTGTTCAATAATCATGTCCTTTGTACGCTCGTTCTCCTGGAGGAGGAAGTATATAAAAATAAATAAATAAATGAATAAATGAATAAATGAATGAAAAGATCAAATGGTGTAGATTATGTTCTGGGCCCATTGTCTATAACATTATGGTTCACCTTTGGCAGACTTGAGAAAGTGGACACTCACCATGCGTGACGCCAGCTCCAGCAGTTCCTTCTTGGCTTCTTGCACACCCTGGGGGTCCCCCTCGATGCGGATCAGGTTGCTCTTCTCATTATCAGGGGGGATGCGGACTGACACCTTGTGCAGATCCTTGATGCGGTTAACTAAATGTGCAGGAGGGGTTAGCATTACACTCGACAATTTATCTGCCTTAACATAACCTTGCCTATATTGCCAACTTGCATGTTTAAGTGGATAAGAAAACAAATACGATAAATTATAATTTTTGAACCACCAAAGAGTAGATACGTCAGGGAGTTTACTTTTTCAGGTTGTGTCATTAAACGCTAATGAGGTCTTTGTGCTGAGATCCTGTCCCATTACGAGCTTCAGCACACCCAATTACGCCAATGTTTATGGACTTGGTAAAAATATTTAGGGGTGTTTGGTTACTTTGGAGGTGAAAGACCGATACAATCTTTCTAATTCAAATTCAACACAATGTTTCCAATTATCTTACTGAAGGGATTCTTTACCAAAAACAACACATTTTAGGTTTTTTTATTAGAATCAACCTTTACATATAGTAAATACATGTTATTCACTGGATTTTTTATTTATTTATTTACATTTTATTTCATTGTAGCATTTAGATTTATGGCAATTTATTTAGATGGTAATACCCACCTGTAATGTTTAAAACAAAATGGCAGAACTTATAATGGAGCAGGCTACACTAGACTGCATTCAATCCTTGTCACTGATGCAACATGAAGGGACTGCAGAATGAGCAGAGCAAAGAAAGCATTTCTCACTTCAAAGAGCCAGTGAGACTGCTACCACTTACTGTTGGCACCGCCTTTTCCAATCAGGTGTCGGTGGAACTTGGGATCCACACTGATCTCGGTGTAATCCATGCGGCTAACCTGCCAGGGAAATGGGAAAATCCGTCAAACCAATTTCAGACATCAAATAATGAATTGAAATCCCAGGAGAGCTCACAAACTTATTTTAAAAAGTGTTCGGCCTAGAACATTGAGGGTAAATTCATGCCACACTCACCAGGTCTGTGACAATGGCTTCAATCTGGCTCTGCACCAGCTGCATGTCCTTGGTGGGTCCCTCCAAGGTGATTCTATCCTCACCCTCAGTGAATTCAATGTGCACCTGCAAAAAGGATGTAGCCAAAGACAAAGCTGCTGTCTCTCCACTCAAATATACATGTCTTTTTTTTTTTTTAAATAAACCAATTAGTAAAGGAAATGAAAGATCAAACCTTAGGCATCTGCTGGGTGATCTTTGCCAGATTTTGCCCCTTCTTGCCAATGATGAAGCGGTGAAGCCAGGATGGAGCCGAAACGGAGGACACAGTAAAGCTGTTGGCCTGCCAAGACATGAGGGCCAAGGTCAACTATATCCGAAACAAACCTGAGGATATGCAGGTTTATGCCTTTTCCTTTCAATCAACAGCCAATTTAGGCCTCCAAAAACAGGTTTGTGGATTAGCCGGCTAACTCCTTAACCCCTTTGCGCAAATGGCAAATTTGGTCAATTTTCACCTATTTAGGGGGTGTTCTATTTAAGGCTTTATAACTCCAGATGTGAGCATCACAGAAACTTGGAAAATAGCTTAAATTAAACAGTTTTACAATACTAAGAATGAAGAACGTGCCATTTGTATGGCACTTTATTCAAAACAAAGAAATGCTGGAAAAAAAAATTATTTTACAATGAAATACTGAGATCTACATATGTAAAACAGGCAGAACTATACATTTCCTGGATCATAGACTTAGACCACGTGTGACAAATCTGAGGGTGGTAAGCAGAAGTACTAAGTACTAAAGAGCTGATGCAAAATGTAGGCAGTGTACCCTGTTGCCCCGTACGGTCTCCAAATTTATTCAAAACGGCTAAATTGTGCACTGCTAAATATATTTAACGATAAATCAAATGTTTTGACTCATAGAACTCACTTTTGCACCATTTTCAAGTGGGAATTACCAGCTTTTCATCAGTATAGACAGACATCAATGGGGGATGTATCTATGGGTCAAAAACCTATCCAAAACCGGTCATAAAATGAATAAAATACTTTTTGTCCATTATAAACCATATACATTTGCCCGTTATGATGGTTCACGATGAAAACATGATATCACACTGACACACACACCTAAATATGCAGCCTAATCATTCACCGTTGTACTTCAATAAACAAGACTAGGTCAACCTAGTGCATGCCGGGCGCTGGAGGTCTTGCCCCGGCGATGGCCCTCACCCTAGCGCAATAAGTAGCCTAGGCCAGAGCCGTAGAAAGAGTTGCGTCAATGGAGGTTCAAAATGCTAGACGGACACATGGATCAAGTCGCCTGCAGCACTGAATGAGTTAACGAGCGTTGGTTTGTTTATTTACCGATAAGATCACAATAATATAATATTCCATCAGGAAAATGCTGCCAATGTTTTAGATTCACGGCAAATCGGTGAATCAAACATAACATGACTGTGAAATTATGTGAAATGCACTCAGTTTCATATCAAACGTATGGTACAAGACAGCGGTAAAACGAACGTACATAACTGAAATGCTACAAGCAGTAAGACTTGTCTTGCATATGAAGGAGGAAATCTTTGCTGATCAACTGTACATTTGCGCGTATATTGTAATTCATTGCGCAAAGTTGTAGCGACACAACTAAACTTTCTGGGCTCTATTTTCCGGTCGGCGCATGGCGCATGGATTTTCACACACCTAAGCCCGTTTGACTTTTTCCTTACACTAGTCTGTAATGAGAAGAATGACAATAAACACAGCTGTGCGATGCTGATGTGGACACTAATATTGGTAGTATTTGTAGCTTATTATGAACGGAAAGTGAAGCCCGTTTGAAAAGATGTAGACTACTCACTGTAGGCTACAAAACTCTAAATCGTAGGCTAGGCTCAGTCCTAATTATGGTTATCAATATTCTGCACTGTAAGAAAATCTTGTGCGAAAACAGTGAAAAGTCTGGCAGCAATGTTGCCAGTGAAAAATAATTTAACAAATGTATAAATCCTGTTACTTTAGGGGATTGCCATTAAATAATGAGTTACTGCCATTATTCTTGACTTATGACAGTTTTTTGAAGATTTATTAAATCGATTGTGTTGCATCATTGTAGCGATCAATGGTGGTTATGAATAAAGACATACACCATTGGCAAACATGGACAGATGGATTAACGAATTTCTGATTTTCTTTTAGTCACACATGACATTGTCCATATGCACGATTGAATGCTTGATTAGTGGAAATGTCTGCGCATAATATCAATGCATAAGGTCACAAGGTGGAATAATTTGTTAACGGTCGTTTAGCTGGTCATTTAAAAATACAAATACGCTAGTTTCTGCATTGGCTATTTCAGTATATGGTGGACTTAATTTTATTATAATATCCTAGGCTACCACACAAAGGTACACTTTTTCCTATAGCAGTTCAGTGACAACTTGTAGAATTTATTGACATCCGCAAGCTGATGCAATCACTGCACTTAAATATCCTATTAAAAAAAACAATAGGACTAAAACACAAATTATTAAGTATAGGCCTACTTAGTTTGTGATTTTAGACATTCCCCTGTGTGCATACATACTTTTAAATAATAATATTGGTAGGAAATAATACGTGAGTTTATATTTCAAAATTTGTATATCTAAAATATATATAATAAATATATTTGCATTACTGTATGTGCCGTGGCCTGCCCAACAAGTCTGAGCGTTGTGTCCTTTCCCGCTCCATTTTCTATTTTAGTTCTGATGCCTCGCAACAAATTCTGTATGCTTTGTTTTTTTATATTTGGTTGTTATTATTTGTTCTCTATTTTTTATTTTGTTACCATTAGCCAATTCGTATACTGGTACTAATTAATTATCTGAAGCGCAATATTAACAGCAGAGTCGATTTTCCAATTTCCAGTGGAAGGTTAGTGTAAGGTAGGATGTAGGATCACATTACAACGTCTGATCGCTTGCTTTCATCCTTGCAGAGGGGGGTAGTGCAATAGATGTAACAGCCACAGTGTCAATGTATTATCCCATCTCGTGACTGATCCTCATCATTAGTTAAGAGAAAGCGAGAGAAGATGGCTGATCTGGTTTCAAAGAAAAACATCACTTCGCCAATCTGGGAATTTTTCGGCTACAAACCTAATGATAACGGAGAACCGGCGAATGTCGACGAGGTAACATGCCGTAAATGCATTAAAAAGTCGTCACAATACAACAAACATTTCCAATAACTACACAGTCATTATGAGTGCATTATAGCATTATGCCTGAGAACCATAAGGAGATGGCAATAAATAATTTGTCATATGCTGTAGACATAACAGCAAACATTGCACCACAACATTGTTTAGTGGACATAGTTCGAAACGTAATGAATTGACGGGTGCTCATCGTCACCATGTTTGCCATCATATTCATTTTGGAGCGATCTATGAACTGTCTAGCTAAGTTACGAGAAAAAAAACTGTTTTGGGAGATGAGTGACAGTATGGGATGTTGCAGTTGGCATTCATTTATAGACAGATCCAAAACGAATAACCATTTGGATCTCGTTTTTTTCTGTTTTTAAAATAATAGAGCATAACCATTCGTTTCTTGTTTTTTAATTTCGGTTTCTGAAACGGGAAACGATTGGCCAAAAAGTACACGGATCTAGAAGCAACGCTAAGGCTACTGCAATTAGAACTCAATGCTGCCACACGTGGTAATTACTTCTGTTCACGTTGTCATTAATCCACTATAATTATATACGAACGATAATGTTGAATATCACGATATTTCTTAGGCATATCGACCATATGAAAATATTGACAACCCTAGTGAGCAGTGTTTTTCACCGCTGTACTGGTTCAGACTATTGTTGGCTTTATCTTGTTGCTATGACAGAATACAAATTTTTGGTGGTGAAAGAATATTTATGAACTCCTAGATATTGTCCAATGTGTCACGCCAAGGTTGGTATGGTTGCAGAGACTTGGTGGGGTTTGCTTGTTAAATGGACTACAGATGTGACAATGGTGGCATTTAGAAACTCCGTATTTGGCATAGTTGTCATGCCTCGTGTACTAATAAAGCTTGAACATTGAGTTTGTAATTTCCACTCAGTTTGGTTGCAGGAGCAATGAATGTCCAATGAATGTGAGTTGACCAATCTTACGGCGCTGGCAACATGGCCACTTAAACCCGCTTTGTGAAATACCCCCAGGACTGGAGTTTGAGATAGCATGCTTCACCTCATGTGTTCCGGAAAAGGTGATGACTTCGTACCTTGGCGTAGACCTCAGTGAGCGCCTGGCCAAGCCTATCTGGTTCTCCGCGAAGGATGACTGTTTCAGAGCTGCTGTCAGGTGGTGGGATCTCGACCGAGACTCCAGTCTTCTCGAGGATCTCCTGCAAGGTGTTCCCTTTGGGGCCGATCACATACTTGTGCTGAGATTTCTTCACCTCTACTGCTATGGTAGTGGTATTCTTCTTCTGCATTGAACAGAGTAGCAGAGGAAATGTTTAAATGCTTAGTCATAACCCAGAATTGAGCCCCAAGGAAGCTGTATTCAAACCTGAGTGAGTCAGAGTTAGGGCTTGGTCCAATTCCTGTGGCGTACACTGAATTAATGTACAAATCAACAGGCAACAGTTCACTAATGAGCCACTACCTCAAACTTCTTTTATGGAGTGTCAAGTAGTGGTCAAAGAGTTGCAAATGAGTCTAAATTAGCTCTGCTTAACTTGCATCTCTACCAAGATCATTAAGGCAAGATGTTTAGATACAAGCTCATTACAAAAAGCCATCTAACAACATTATGTTAATCAGGTTGCCTTTTTGGTGAGTGCAAAATTCTTTTCACCTACATTTAAAATCAAAAATAGTCACAGGGTGGCTCATTCACATGACTAGAGATATGCTTCACCCCAATTGCTGGTTGCAGATATTGTGGAACTTGTTGAGGAAGGCATTTCAATTTTGCTGCATAATGTTAAATGGCTACAACACAGCCAACAATATAATGTCATCAATTAAGAGAACAACAAATAACACCATGCCCAGAGTGATTTGCATTGCTTACATTTTAAACACTATCCATTCATACAGCTGGATATTTACTAACACACTTCAATTTAAGTACCCTACTCAAGGGTACAAAGCCATGAACCACCTGGAATTTGTACCTGCCACATCCCAGTGAACAGCCCCGTACCCTAATAATTATGAAACACTGCTGCCCTTTTACATTTGGCATTTCCCATTCACAGGCTGTATATTTACTGAAGCAATTTGGGCCAAATATCCTGCTGAAGTACTGAGGGTGCATCAGAAAATGCACCACCTCTTCTCCTCCATGCCCAGGAAACGGATCTTTGTGTCCTAATGTTGCCGATTACATATTAATTAATGTCTCGACGTGAACCACAATGTCAGGTACATTGTATACTGTACATGCAACTACTTGTACTTGAAACGTACAGTCTGCTTTGCATACTTCCGGGCAGGAGACAAGTGGAGGAAAGGAGGTGAGGAGAGAAGAATATTGGGATGCACCCTGGGTGGGTCTGCAAGCCCCAGTTCCTTACTCAGTACACTATACAGTCACCCACAATTGGAATTAATTTAAATTTGCATTGCCATCGGCATGAAAACCACAATTGATAGTACCCTTTGCAGAAGGTACTTTATGATTTGCAGTACATGGTTTTATAGCCCGCTTGTGCCCCTCTTTGGGCTTCTCACGTTGTAATCCAGTTGATGTTTAGTTAAAACTGGAAATCATTTGGGAAAAGAAAACATTTTTGTCATGATCATAAATTTACTTGCAGTTCCCCAGCGATACGGTGTCTTTGTCAACGTAACATCCATACAATGGATGGGAGACTTGCCTTCTCTTCATAAATCTTCTTGATCAAATTCACGGCCAGGGCCACTTGCTCCTTCTCCCCAGTGATGACAATCTCGGTCTTGTTGACACTAGGCGGTGGGACGTTGATGCGAGCACCCGCCTCCTGCATCAATTCTCCCACCACCTTGTTGAAGGCTCCAGTGATGAAGGGGTGGTACACCTTGTCAATGTTCACCCGCTCCACAGCACGCTTGTCCTAAAGGACAAGGACATACAAGATAACACATTGACATTAATCCAAATGGATGGATAAGTTGGCTTTATATTCACACACCTGCTGGTACAAACTTAGCAATCATAGTTGCAGTGTAGCAATCAAATAGAGCTTTCAAATAACCCACTAAAAAGGTGGACGTGAACTCAATTTTGACAATTTCTAAACAAAGCTGGGACCCTTGGAGGTTCTCCCCCTACATCAAATGCAATTACAAAGAATGTTCCAAGCAGTTGATTAATTTCGAGGTATTCAGCAAATTACATTTGTAGATGTTTTCCACTGACAGACTAACTTGGGTAAATTATTACAGTGACTATGATGAGCCTGTAGCGGTTATCCAATACTCATTTCCACAAAGGCAGTGCTTTATGCTGAATCACAAGGCAGGTCTTGCAAGCTAACATTCCATTGCATTTAAATTCCTCAGTCAAATCTACCACACTGGCAAGACTCAGAATTCCCTGAGTGCAGAGACACCACTTCAGTCTGTAATTTTATAGGCAAAACATTTTATTATTATTATTATTTATCTTTTTTTTTTTTTTAAAGGGGGAACACCAGGTTATTTCTAAAACTTCTGTATCGATTTTATACGTTTAATGTGAGTCTTGAAGCTTACCGCACTAGAACTGCGCCTCCCGGTTCCCTTGTTTCCAGATGCGCTGCGTCAGTGGTGGTTAATTCCAGCTGCAGGTCTATACTGTATACTGGAAGTTTTGAAATTGACCAGATTCGCTGATAGATAAGGCTGATATGACTAAAGGGATGCAATCCTCATTATATTCAGGTTCTTCAGAGTTCAGCGATGTATAATCTAGCAATGAAAATCGAAAACATTGTATATAATATTGCAGTCAAAAGTTTCCGAAATTGTACCTTCAGCCGCACCGTACTGCTGTCGGCTATCCAAACTCACCATGCCCCTCAAACCTCAGTTCCCTCACAATATTGAAATCATAGCAATCTCTTTGATTCACGAGGAATAATTTCTAAAATTAGTCTGCAATAATATACAATGTTTTCAATTTTCATAGCTATATTATACATTGCCGAACTCTGAAGAACCTGAAGATAATGAGGATGCCATCCCTTTAGTCATATCAGACTTATCTATCAGTGAATCTGATCAATTTCAAACCTTCCAGTATTCAGTATAGACCTGCAGCTGGAATTAACTAACATTGATTTAGATCAGCGCATCTGGAAACAAGGGAACCGGGAGGCACAGTTCTAGTGCGGTAAGCTTCAAGACTCACATTAAACATATAAAATCGATATAGAAGTTTAAGGAAATAACCCGGCACTCTCCTTTAAGTGAACATCATTGATTGTGTCCAGCTAGCTGACAAGACACCACAAAAGTTGCTTCATGTACAATAAAACGCTAAAGGTTTTGCCTGTTGACTGTTAACATGTCTTGCTTGCTGGCAAACTGAACAAGCCCAAGGAGTCAATATGTTCAGTCTGTCAACGTCTTTGGAGTTAGACCATGTAATAATTAAATAATTACATGGTCTTTTAGACATTTATGGCCATTATGTCTCATAAAAGATAAAGGTGATAAGGTTATTGTGAGCAGGGACGAAGCGATTACAGAAAGTTGAGTCCTTAATTCAAAACACTAGTGGTGACAGTACTCGCCAAGGTCAAGTCAACAATGAAAGCGCCGGTATGACAGAACACTGGAATAAACGCAGCCAGTACAACAAAGGGGCAATCATTGTCGCAATAAACATAAAGTAAAGGGTAGTGTGGGAGCTGAAGGTTCCAAGGTGAAAGGCACCTGCTCAGCGGAGATGAGCAGGATCTCATGCTTCGCCTTCTCCAAGCCCTCCTTGGTGCCAGAGATCTTGATGTGGTTGCTGGGGTCATCAGGCCGTGGGATCTGGATCTTGGTGGCAGTCTTCAGTTCCAGTTCCTGCAGCTTCTCTCCATTCTTGCCAATGACAAAGCGGTGGTGTTCTTTGGGTATGGCCACGGTGGCAGAGGCCTGTGACACACATGAAAGCCTCTCAGCACTAGTACAACACGATTTCACAATACCTCTGTGTATTCCTGTACAGCAACACCATGCATTATGACATCTCTAGGGGGAAAAGTCTAATTACAAGGGAAAAAATGACAGAGACAGAGTGAATCTAGCAAACTAATAATGATTATCTTTAAAAGCCCCTGCAAGATCACCTCATTTTTGTTTTCACAAGGGCAGATTAGAAGATAAGTGGATACTTTATCAGTCAAGACTGCCCACACTGCAAAATACAACTCAAGGAGCATTACCGAGCAGGTGACTGATTAACTCTGTGCTTGCCTGAGTCTGCAGTCGGGACACAATCTCCTTGCGAGCCTTCATGACTGCATCCAGCTTGCCAGACACCATGATGGAGAGGCCCTGATCCTTGGCCATGGAGAGTTCAAGATGAGCCCCAGTTCTATGCATAATGTCAACACAGATCTTGGCCTGGTCTCCTTCCCCGAACTGGTTGATGTCCTTGTACTTGCGCTCTTCCAGAGGCACGTGGAAAACCTGATTTCCACAGTATGAGAGTCACTCAATGTACAATCATACACATATACAAGCCATAAAGATCACTTCAAATATTCAAACCTGGGTGATGACAGATGACTTCAGAGGCTTGATCTTGGTCCAGGCATTGGCCGAATCCTGCGTCCCATCAGGCGATGATGCCTTCTCAGGCAGAGGGGGGAAGGCATCCTTGTAGGTTGGCAGCACCTCCTCATCACCACCTGAACCGCTAAGCCCGGCTGAGGCAGCTAATGTAAAGAAGGGCGGAGTCAGCAATGGACGCATCTTTATGCAGTCTTTTCAGACCTTTTTGCCAAAGAGGACATGAAATGTGAATTTCCTGTCAGACACTGTGTGCAACAATGATCTTTGAAGTGCAGTCAGAGCCCTCCAAAGTCAGTACTCACCACCAGCCTGCTCAGGCAAGAGGCCGCTGCGGTGCTCATTGAAGCTTTCCTGCGTAAGTACGGCGACGGAGCTCATGGTCGAAATCCCACTTTTACACGGTGTCCGAGTGTGCCACTTAACAAAAAAAATAAAAAATAATAATAAATTTTAAAAAAAGATAAAACAATTTGATGGGGCAAGGACAGATTCCACCGAATATAGATCATGAAACCAGAAAAAAATAAAAATAAATCCTAATTCTGTTCGTGCTCATCTTTTGTATGGTGTGGTTGTGATATTTTATATGAAAACTAGCCTTTTAGCCAAACATGCCACTTTCACAGAAACACATCTCCGAAAATGATATTAGTGTGCATTGCCCCAGTTAAACAAATGTAATAATGAAATTCAAACAAAGTACACCGTCTTAATCCAACTTATAAAGGCTTCATGGACAGTTCCACCATCATTGAAATGCACCCTTTTATAAGGGGCAAGTTTACTGAACCAAAATATGAATTTGCCAATTGAATTGGACAAAAATAATAAATGAATGGTCAAACCTTAAAAGTTCAAAAGGAAATTGTATGCCTGTACATGTTGGTTGCAGAGAACAAAGAACAACATATACGTTTTTTTTTTGGGTGGGTTGTTTGTGCATTCACTCATGCCAAGGAAAAACAATGTAATAGAACATGAAAGATAAATTAACTGAAAGGGTAAGAGAATTTCCCTGGCCATTTTAGTTGACAACTGCAATGGATGAAGAAAGGAGCAGAGGAGGAAAGAATATCCTGTCCAAAACTGCAATTAATTTCCACTAGAAAGTAGTGACCACAAAGCGGTTGGCACCATGACAAGGGCTGTAGTCCACCACCAAAACCTTTATAGCTTAGATTTACTGGCATCACACTAGATTTCAGAGCTTCAAGTCCACCTGAAATACCTTTATTAAATTTGGCCTAAACAGTGTCTGTTACATCAAATTATATCAGAAGTAATTGCTAAAGCACTTTTTCCTTTTAAACTGAAGCAGAGTTGATCAGTGTGGTCCATTCTGTCTGCATTAGGAGGACTTCATTTTGGATGCCTCTAGTGCCTTGAGTGGATAGAGTGGAAGAAAAACCCAGGCCGTTCGTGTAAACCGGCATCTCAAACATGCCAAATTAAGATGAGTGCATTTGGGTTACAGTATTTCCTTAAATTTGAACACATTTAAATTAATCTTCAGATTGGCCATCTACTAGACCACTGAAGAACATTAAAGAAATCCTCCAGGGGCGAGATCACACTAGTCAAATGACAGTCATGCAGAACATGTTCAAATATGTCACCAGGCAAGTACTTCATTTTTAGAATTTTCCATGAAGGAGTAAGCAGCTTCTGCTGTTGCTTTCCTTGATTTTCCAGCTCTACATAGGTGTGTTTAAGCAGTAACACATGGCAGTTCCATCATTTGCTGATTTGTTTTCATGTCACACATTTACCATTTAGAATCTCAGTTGGCAAAATCTGTCACTGTCCCAGCCCTACAAGATATACAAAGGCATAAAAGTCCAAAAACTCCCCTTTTCACACAGTTTGGAGAACAAAATGTTCCCCATGAGTAGAGCTCAGCTACTTTACATGAACAAGACCAGATGGGTATTGCTCATAAAAATAAAGCCATGTTAAAATACTTTTTTGGGGGCGTGTCAGTTTTATGGTACTCGTTAGCAGCATATGCCAACGTAATGCTCCTCAATGTTAGTTCTGGCTCACACAAGAATCGCTGTGCACCATGCCTGCTTTCACAGGATTTACAGAGCAGCCCTTGCCCCTTTCTTGGGCCTCTTCCTCCACGGGCCTCCAGACATCTCCAAGCCCAGCCGAGAACACTGCACACAATTTTGTAGCCCCTTAAGCCAGATCAAAAAAGCTTTTGACAGAACCTGGACACAAAAGAGCGTCCACCCCAGGCCAATTTATTTTCTGAGTGGCATCTGTTTACTGTTGGATTCCAGGCCATAAGTGGACAACAAAACAACCTGGTGGAATGGGTGATTATTTCTGAAAGTATTTTTTTTAAACAGTGGGTTAGAACAGGACCATGGGTATGTGGAAAACAAAGCATCAGAACTTACCAGCTAAATGGTCAGTTACCAGATAATCCGTCCTGTAAAGCTGCCCGTTCGCGTCAGCCTGCCAGCTTTTGCCTGAAAATTGAAAACAAGCCTTTAAGCACATTAACAAGGTTCTGCGAAAGATGAGCCTGACGGTTCACTCACTGGGTTAGCTCAACTACAAAGGGATTCAGCTACACGATTTTGTCGAAAGGTAGACAGATTGCAGCTTCCTGCAAATTGTCACCATAGTGTTACATCAAACAACCAGAGGAATCTCAATGAACTTGCAGTTATTTCATACCAAAATGCCCACTTGCACCCTTTTATCATGGGTTTATTACAACTACATGAACAGCATGACTGTTTGAACACCTTCATTATGAAACAGAAGACCAATTAAATAACTAATTCAATAAACTAATTCCAAGTCTTCAAATCTCTTGCCAAGCACTGGTCTGGGGTTCTGTTGCATTTCATACAGGGTATTCAAAGAAGTCTAACAACGCCTCGTCCAAAATCTGTCAAAAAGGTCCTCCCCCACAAAAAAAAAAAAAATTTTTTTAAATGTGAATGTCTAACTGCAGTGCTTTTTAGTTACTTCTTCCTTTACTTCCTTGTGTATATAATTGAACTGTAGCCTCTACTGCAATAAGCACATCATCGGTATGTACCCCACGTGCCCCTTGAATCTCAGAATGCCATGGGTATGCCTATAAAGGCATTTTGCTCTGAGCTGTCTACTCCAGCCCTCCTTATATCTGGTTAGTCCCAGTGAAGTGGTCCGGTTAAGGAATATTCTTCTAGTTTGCTGGTCCTGGTTGTTGAGCACCTAAGTAGTCCTATTTTATATAGCCAGCCTGTAGCATGTTTGGGATTACCATTCTTATATTGTATTCCATGAAAAGTGTTTGAAGATTTGACATGCGAGAACCTTAGTAAAAATAGATCCCTCCATCTCCCTTTTCACTTCCAGTAACCATATTACAGTGAATAATCAAGTCACAACACAGGCATCAGGACAGGTGATGCTGGCTTTATATACTAAAGCAAATTGAATTAAATTAGGGAACTATGGGGTAGCAGAGCAGCTCATTTTGCCTCGTTATTCTGAAATTAATTATAAAGGTTACATAGTCAGAGCATCCAACATGGGCAACAGACGGTAATAATTAGTCTTTACTTAAAAGACCATTACAACTTGCTTTGGGATCTGCATTTCATCATCAAAAACACCCTGCAATTCACAACTGCCCAGATATTTACAGAGGCAGGGTTGCTGTCAGAACAAGCAACTGACCTCTTCTAAGTCGGCACACAGTGCAGAGCAGTGTTGAAAATTTGAGCCATCCAAGTGGCCTGCATTAGGTAATCCGCACTACCATGGATATTTGATTACCCATTGGTTCTACAGTAGTTGAAGTGACATACATTTGAAGGACAGGAGCACCAGACAGGTATTAAGAGGTATCGACTTTCAGTAAGCTCCAAGGTAGAGCTGGAGCAAACAGTGTCAAATTGGCCACGAAGTCTACAAGAACACACCCACTGCTGGGATCTTAACACCAATAAATGGCTACATTGGTACGTTAAGAATGGTAAACATTGACCTTTGATATAAAATGGCCTGCGTATTTACATGGTGGTAATTATTACGTTTAGACCGTTGCCCTCTCTAGGAAAGAACACATTCGGTACATTAAATGATGAAGCTAAACAAATGTTAATTGAATTAGACTAAACGTTACTTCGTTGCTTTCCATACCGATAACCAACATTGTTCATACGGCAGATATTCACGCCCTTTCCGTAACTTCCCACCAGCAGCATGATTGCATAAAGTCTAAACCAGGCAAATGTAAAGCAAACTATTGTGAAAGGAATATGCAGGCCTGATATTTTACAGGTATGGTAGGGGCGTTACATTATAAGTCATGGTGTGGTAAAGTAACGAGGAAAATCTTTACTAGTAACTGCAAACTTGTGCGTAGGCCATGTTAGTCTTACTTGCCCAACTAGATTTGAGATTAATTTAATCGTTTGTGAACACACAAAAGCAAGTGAAAGAAACAACCTTGTGTGTTTGCTAGTAGCTAGGTAGACATGGTTTCGCAGAACAAAAACGAAAAAATAAATAAAAATAGTTTCGGTAACGTTAGCTAGTGAATAAGCTCGTTACGCCCGCAAAGGAGATACGGTTCACTAAGCTTAGCTAGCTAACATTACTGACAAAGCAAAAGCGTCGTCCCTTCTGAATAAAACCGGAACCTATTCCGACGTAGATAGCAAGCTAACGTTACACCATCACAAATACGAGGCTGAGCTAGCTAAGCTACCAAGTAACATGTGGAAGTGATCAAACTATGATCGATGTCAAGGCGACCTGACTCGTCGTAGTTTAAGTATTAACATTTGTTGACTAATGTTAAGAAACGGTTACAGCACAAGCCACGTCTAGTGTTACACCCTGGATCCAGTCCCTATAGATAATTACAGGCAAAGTTTTAGCTAATTAGCTAGGTAGTAGTCAGAATCATTAGATTGCCAACAGAGTAACGTTTAGCTTGCTAACCGATACGAACAACAAACAAGCCATTTGTTAGCTAGCTAGCTAGTGAACAATGAAAAAAGTCCATATGCAATTTGCTGTAGCTACGGTCTAGCAAGCTAATGTTAGCTAGTTAACCAGAAATACTGCAATAAACAAAACATCAAAATATTCCTCCTTCTAGTTATGAAGTGAGAGAAAAATCGCCACGCGAAACATGGTTAATGAAACAGAACTTTAATAAACTTGAATAAACTTTGACTTGCGCGTGCGCGGATGTGACACGTAGCTAGCTAGCTAGCGATCTGCTTTGACGAGACTCCATTTGGAAACTTGAATAAAATAAAATGAATAAAAACGTAGAGAGCGATCAGGAAATACCTTCCGAAAACATGGAAGAAATACGGTCCGTGTCGTTAACTAGACAAACATTTGTTGGTGTTTTCTGAATTATATCATTACTCTGCTCCTCTAGTACAGTCCACGTAGGCAGTATAGGGTAGAAGGCTAAACAATCTGGAGAAATTGACATGGAGTCGAGCCTGTGCACATTTTTCACGGTGAAGATCTTTCTCTAACAAAAGCCATTCGCAGCCAGCAACACTGTGCCTTTCTACAGATATTACGACACGGAGGCTGCATCATCGTCACAATAGCTAGAGTCGGGATTAGTGTAACGGATTTGGGTATAATTTGTTACTTACTTGTGTTAGTGTTCCTGTCTGCCCAATATGGTGCAGAAGTCTGTAATGATACTCCAGCAGTGAACGAACGGCCTACAAGCCTGTCATATTTATACTAGAGCTAAGCTTCCAATGGCTTACAGCCACGTCAGAACCTAGTACTATTACCAACCACATATTTTTAAAGAAAAAATGGAATAGAATAGAATAACTTTTATTTTCCCGATAGGGAACTTCAGTTGTAGCCACCAGCAACAACAAAAAAGACATAGACAGTGGTATAGACATGACATAGATGGTTAGAACACTTTAGTGATGAAGATAACTAGCCTGTACATGGGATAATATTTTTCTTTCGAATGTTTTTACATTTGCGACCAGTGCTAGGAGACTTGCCAGGCATTGACACTGACGAAATGTGTCAAATAAGACATCTTCAGAACTTGTTATATACAAACAAATAATATATTTAGCATTCAAAAATCTGAATTTCACATTGTAAGCTCGTGTTCCAATTGAAAATAGGTAGACTACATAAATAACTGTCAGTGACTGGTGATGAAATGTCACTTTCTCCTGAATCATTGACCGAGAGAAGCATGAAATAAGTGGTATAAAATAGTGTAAGATATACTGCTAGCTTCGTGAAACTGCCAACAAGATGCCGTGTGCGGATGCACTAGCTAGCAGGGTTTCTAATATTTGTATAGCCTACTTGCCAGGCAATATGTCACGTCTTAATTTTCAATTGCAAATTTTAAAAAAAAAAGAATAAACTTATAAAATGTCGAACCTGTTTGGAATTACACTTGAACATACAAAAAAACTTCATTAGCTAAAGCTGAAAAGTCAGTGAGTGGCTCTTTCTGTACTTTTATATTGTGTGGCGCTGGAGCTCCTGTGCCGATTAAATTATCTTTAAATGGCGTGGATGCGCCTCTTTCCAGCGCCTATTGCATTGCAGATCTTACTACATTGGCTATCTTAGGTCAGAATTTGCTCACCACGTTGATTAAAAACTAAGTAATCTTTGATTTTAAATCACGAAAAGGAACTGAAGTTTGCACACTCCCCACTAGGGGGGACATATTCAGTATAGGATAGTGGAGCGAGGTAGGCTATGTTGTTGTTCGCACTGAGACGCAGTAGGTTATCTGGATGGAATTGTGGTTCAGCACAGCAAAAATACCAATGGTAGCCTACCAATGTTATATCCTACATTTGCCGGTTATGTACTAAACATTTATGCATTTTTAAAAAAATCCAACTGGTCTTGCCTAGTGTTTTGGATATCCGGGTTAAATTCTAATAATTTAACCATACGCGGATACAAATAGGCTAGAAGCTATTAGTCAATGTAGTCATTAAGGCTAGGCTATTTGAATTCAAGCAGACTCACGTTTCAGCTCCGACGAAAGCTGCTTTGATCCTGACTGGGAGATAGTCAGCGCCATGGGGTGTTGTTTTCGGGGCGCTGCCAGATAATCTGCACTAGACTGTCTTTGCCAAGACACCTATCTAACATTAGGTAGCTAATTGGCCACCAGTCTCTGTGCAATTTTGAAACTTCCGGTACTTCAATCAATTCTAACCTATAGGCTTAAACTAGCCGACTAGTAGGCCCAATGATAAGAATGTGTTAGTTTGGTAGATGCAATTGGTATGTCGACCTAGCTTTACTTGTGCGCCGTTGTAGCCTATCTCTCGGTAAGTAGCCTATCTTGAGCTTTGACATTTTGTCCCATAGTCTGCTCGTGTTTTTTCTCTTCACAGACTAGTTGGATAAATTAGCTGAGTGAGTGGAGGACAATATACACTATGGCTCGCTGTGTGGCTCATTAGCTGGTTTATCCCCATTGATATTATGCAAATTAAATAGGCCTATCATCAACTGATAGTTTGTTTGCGCGCTTTCCCATGCGATTAATGCATGCGACAAGAGCTGTACGAACAAGGGACTTTGGAAGAGCATGAGTAATCCAGTCAAAAGCGAAATTAAAACATTTCCAATATAGGCTACTTTTAATAATGCTTTACCATGCCCATAATACAAAATATCGAATAGTTGAAAGGCTATACAAGAACTGTCCCACGCCCTAATGGGCTACGCTACCATTTTCCAAAGAACTGCTAAAGCGCAGCAGGAGCAACCTTGCATCACAAGAAACACGGCTAATGCTGGTTTAAATTAGTGGCGTGGGTTGGTGCTACCTTATGCACAGGTGCAATTTAATTATCCATTCTATCGGTGACCATGTCATGTACCTACACGGAACAAGTAACGTAATTCACCAGAACTCTTGTCTGCTTATGACTCCACCTGGCCAAGTATTACACCGCAACAGTTATTCAAAGGGACAATATGAACGACACTGCTCGGAGGCAATAACTAATCATTAGGCATGTCACGTGATGCTATATTGTGCCCACAACTCCGAGAGAAAGCTCCCAATCATCGACTGTCATTGTCATGGTGTGTTTTTACTTGTACCTTTGGAGAGCTCCCAGTGCATTTGAGTTTGAGTGGTAGGAACCCTATGAACAGCCATTGGCAATGATATGTAGGACTGCATAGGCCAGCCTTGAAGAACATGCGAGAATGTATCCACACAGCATGCACAGGAAAATTGAGTAAGCCAAAATAAATGGACAGCCATTTGTAAAAACAAATATGAATAATTTTATTTTTGCTTAATTGCTTTTGTGCCTGAATGAGACAAATGCTTTTCTGTTTAGGCAAAGGAAACCGTATGTACTCACCACCTCCCCAGAGGTACTAATGATCAGGTATCTGGGTCAACTAACCCCCAATTCACATTTTCCCAAACTTTTCTACCCCTTTACTCTCTGTTAATATTCAGGTTTGTCCTTAAATGCTCACCATGTGTACTTGCTCAGTGCTGTTTAGGAAATTACTTCCTATATTCCTCTTGCCTGTTAAAGGCTAATTTATGTATTACATAGTTAGAGATGCAGCTATATATAAGCCTCCCATTCAGTTTTATTATCGTTGCTGTTTGTCAATATTTTATACATTCTGTTTTTTGGCTAGGTTGCTGACTGGACCTAATGGATACTGTGTGTTTGTATGTGTTACTTATACATTTGTAATCTTTTTCTGCCAGGTTGTAACAAAATGTCGCAGTCAGGCAAACTAAAGGTAGGGCCCATGTGTCACTGGAGTCAATGTGAAGACTTGAAAGTTGTTACAATATCAGAATGATGCATGTGTAGCGGGTGTAGCTCGGCTAGTTCGCTAGTAAGCACAGTGAGGTGCAGTAAAGCGAAGGCCTTGTAGCAGGTTACCGTGACAACACTCTGATGACGCAACCCTCAGGGTCAAAATAACGACGTTATCCTTAGCTATCGGCGATGTCGTCTTTAGCTGATTGGTAACGCGTTCGCTTGCGAGTGAGAGGAGCGGGGTTCAAATCTCACCTTGGACTTTTGAGTAAAAGTAAGCTTCTCTCTTTCTATACGGTTACACATGGACACACATGCTTCATTCCAAGAAGCCCATTTAATTTTGGTTTTAAATAAAGCAATCTGAAATTATGAATAACAATCAAGAAAGAAGAGGAAGGATTTTGAAAGCATTGTGTAGAAAAGGAAGGAATGCACTGAATAAAAAAATATATATATATTTTTTAGCTGGTTTTAACATTACTCTGTGTATTTGTATTTTAAGCTCTTCTGTATTCAGTCTTTTCCTGCTATTGCTATGTGTAAAATCTCAATGTTCTGCAACAAAGTTGACCTTGACTTTCTGGAAATCTGAGAAATGGACTGACAAGAACGATGAGATTAAAGGCCTAAACTAACCATATACTGCTGCTCTGCTGGGGTTTAGATGTTGTGCTTGGTCTTTTATTGCAATCCCCCCTGAAACCTTTTTTTGGGTCAATTGCAGTGTGCATGGCTGGAGTTTAAACTTCAGGTTTAAACCTTTAGACCATATGACTGCAATACAACTGGAACCTCCTTATTTTTCATGGCTTTGGTAGTTGTTCCAGTTGTAATGCAGTTCTGTGGTCTAGAGGTTTAAACTCCATCCAATCACACTGTGATTGACCCATTAGGTTTATTGTATTGGATAACTGGGCTAATGGTACATGGCTCTCTCCACAGCAGAGCCACTTCACCCCCCCAGAGAGTCCTGGATATGTTGGCTTTGCCAACCTTCCAAACCAGGTCCATCGCAAGTCTGTCAAAAAAGGATTTGGGCTCACCCTCATGGTTGTGGGTATGTATTCGTTCTTCATCCAGGTAGATATCTGTGGTAGTCCCAGAATTCATATAATTCGTTGCTCTTTTTAGGTTGAAAGCATTTGTATGAACTTGTACGGATATGACCCAGCACAGGAGTGCTGCATAGAAAGAAAATTGTGTAGATGCAGAGTAATTCTCTGTATATCCCACAGAAATTCAGTGGAGTGTGTCAACAGCGTAAGCTTGTCTATCATCAGAAAACCAGGTTTTATGTGTTTAGGACCAAAGTATGTACTGATGGTGGCCAAAATGGTGGAATCGCCAATATGAAGTCACAATGGGGTATTGGGCCACTATGTACCACCAGAACAGCTTGCATCTTCTATGGTATCGAATCTACCAGTGTCTGTAATTTGGCAGGAGGGGGTACAACACCATTCTTCCATGAGAAAGTCAATGCCTTGTTGATGGAGGTGGAAAAGGCGGTCTCAGATGTTGTTCCAGAATCTTCTATGAATGGTTAAGTAGGTTCTGATCTGGTGACTGACCCCGGATTTGTAGCAAGAGCAGCAGTCCTGCGTCAGTCTGGCTGTTTTCAGTCATTCAATTCCAATGGAGAGAGGGCGACAAGGCACGATTCTGCTGGTGTCACTGGCAGTGGTACGAGTCGCGAGTACCGCACCATTCGCTCAAGTTAAAAATATTGTAAAGGCCCACTCGCATATTTTTCGTATCATCCTGGAGCTTTTCAAATGTATTCCATACTAGTTCAAGTTAAATAAAATAAAATTAAAAATTAAAAAAATTGCAATTTTGGTCAAAGTATGCATATTTTAGGGTTTAAATGCGATGTTTCCGAGTTGTTAGTAAAACGATTTCCCACGTGACATATGTTTTTGCATAATTTGTTGGAAGCACAATCCGAATGTGTACAGACATGGGGCGGGGGTGGGGGTGGGGTTTCGGCTGTACACATTCGGATTGCAAATCATGCAAAAACCAATATCATTGCCCTTTGCTACCATTTTGTGGGTGTTTCAGATACTAAAACCAGAAAGAGAATGCCGATGCAAGTGGGCCTTTAACTTCTGCGCAAATTGCCATGACCAGCCAGTGCGCAAATCAATCATATGAAAGGAGGAGGGTCATCTCATTAGAACATGTCACTTCCCTTCAAACTGTCATTCATAGCTTTTCAAAATTACTTTGGCAAATTAGTTTGTAAAGATTTAAGTTATGTTCCAGGTTGCATAGCTAGCCAACTAAACAAGCTGAAAACCTTTTTACCCAGCTTGCTATCTAACTATACTGTAGCTACAGAAAGCAAATTAAATCTGAAGCAAATCTCCTCTGAACCTGACTGACACCTGAAAGGAACTCCAACCTTCTGAACTTCAACGCTGTCATTTTCAGTACCAGTGGCCAGTTGAAACATTTGACCTACCTGTCCAGTAGAATATGGGAGCTCCACGTCTGTCTTTAAAACAATTATCTCCCGAACAACTTGCCAACTTCTAAAACGAGCGCCTATGTTTATGCCGGTTTTCAAGTGAGCTTTATCCAGTTATCTTTTCTTTTTCTTTGCGTGAAATAGCGCTGGTGTCACGGGTTGCTGTGAAATTTCTAGCTAGTGAACTGGCAAGGTCAATCTCCCTGTTGATTGGTTCGCAATGTGGACTTGAATTTGAGGGTATAAACACAGTGTATGGTGCTGGATTTCTCTCAGAACAGTTCTTTCTATGATTGTGACCAACTAAGCATGACCGTTCCCCGATATTTTTTTTTTTTTTTTTTAAAGTTGCATACTCCAGCTTTAAAGCACAACTCAAGTTTCGTAGAACTTTGGGTTGTGTAGTTACCTGGCCATGATATGAATCCAAATAGTGGCAAAATATGTTTGTTAGTTGCTATGTGCTCCCCTGGGGTGATAATCCAGAATAGGGTATTTGTCGCTCCATTTACTTCTATGGGGCAGCTAAAACGGTCTCAAAATGACACTTCTAGCACGTATACGACCGCGGAAGAAGTGGATTCTGTAATAACCAGTCCTCGTACCAATATTTATTTTTTTAATTCAATGGCCCTTTTCTTGATTTTTCATATTTTATTTGGAACGTAGATATGCTATGTTCTTGTGCCAGAGATGGCGTTAATGCGCCAATGCATCAGAAACCACTCATTGATCCAAATTTCCACAGAAGCAAACGTTCCTAGTACTCGTATACATATCATATAGTATATACAGATCCTTTCCAAAAAATTAGAATATCATGGAAAAGTTTTTTTTTTCCATAATTCCATTCAAAAAGTGAAACTTTCATAGATTATAGATTCATTACACACAAAGTGAAATATTTCTAGCCTTTATTTGTTTCATTTTTCATAATTTTGGTTTACAGCTCCAGAAAACCCCCAAAACAGTATTTCAAGAAATTAGAATAGTGTGTCGAAAATCAGCATTTACTTCTGTTATTTCAGAGAATGAGTGGAGTGGCTTGACTCGAGGAATCCGACAGTTGTAGCCCATGTCCCGGATACGTCTGTACGTGGTGGTTTTTGAAGCACTGACTCCAGCCTCAGTCCACTCCCTCTGCATCTCCGCCAAATTTTGGAATCGTCTTTGCTTGACAATCCGCTGAAGCCTACGGTCATCTCTTTTACTTGTGCACCTTCTCCTGCCACATTTTTCCCTTCCACTAAACTTTCTATTGATATGCTTGGACACTGCACTCTGTGAACAGCCAGCCTCCTTAGCGATGACCTTTTGTGGCTTACCCATCTTCTGGAGGGTGTCAATGATGGTCTTCTGGCCAATTGTCAAGTCTGCAGTCTTCCCCATACTGAGCCAAACCGAGAAACTTTGCAGGTGTTTTGAGTAAATTAGATGATAGTGTGACACTGTCTAAAACATTCATTCTCTGAAATAACTGAAGTAAATGCTGATTTTCGACACACTGTTCTAATTTCTTGAAATACTGTTTTGGGGGTTTTCTGGAGCTGTAAGCCAAAATTATGAAAAATGAAACAAATAAAGGCTAGAAATATTTCACTTTGTGTTTAATGAATCTATAATCTATGAAAGTTTCACTTTTTGAATGGAAAAAAAAAACTTTTCCATGATATTCTAATTTTTTGGAAAGGATCTGTATATATATCTATGGTCTGACCTGCCAACATTTTGGTAGTCTTTTCTGGTAGCTTGCTAACAACATTGAAGAAAATAGTACTTTATAAATAATTTTAATTACACGAAAAAAAATACGTACGAGGACTGGTTATTTTTTGTATTGACAGAATCCGCTTCTTTCCCGGTCATATGGGTGCTAGAAGTGTCATTTTGAGACCGTTTTAGCTGCCTCATAGAAGTGAATGGAGAGCGACAAATACCCTATTCTGGATTATCACCCCAGGGGAGCACAGAACAACTAACAAACAGATTTCTGCACTATTTGGACTTGTATCATGGCCAGGTAACTACACAACCCAAAGTTGCTTTAAATACATTTGTGAGAAAATCTCACAGAACATATGTGTTAAAATGGTGTCAAAAGGCATGTGATTCACAAATGAAAGACGACATTTTTGTGCGATTGTAAAACATTTACGTCTGTGAAGCTTGATTTATTAGAAAACTGTTTTGTATTTTCAAAACAAACCATTTGATAATCGTGTGTTGCATTTGCAAAGCAGTGTTTGCGAATTGTAGGGCATTTGTAAAATGCCTTCTAAATTAGCTCCCTCGTGCCAAGAGTCACATGATTCCCAAATGGAAGACTTTTTGTACTTGTAAAACATGCTGTATGTGTTTGTGAAGCATGTTGCATTGGAACTGTACTGTATTTGAAAGGCAAATTTTGTATTTGCAAAACAAATTTTCACATTCGTGTTTTTCATTTGTAAAACTGCTTGTTTGCGAATCGTAGGGCATTTGTGAAACATGTTCTGTTTAAGGTTTGGCACTAAATTAATTCAATACTTTTTCATCGCCAGAAGCGTACCATGTATAGTTCTCGGAACAAAATTTCACTACTCCATAGAGCTACCAAACAAAGGTATGAGTAACTATGGAGTGGAGCTAGCAATCCAGTACATCACTGATTGGTCAAACGCAAACTTACAGTGAATCGTCATATGTTGAGCAAACCACTCACTACTCACTAAAAATGTATCTATCGACAGAAGCTGCACCAAACTACTACACTGTAAAAAAACAATGATGGTTTCAACTTCTTCCATTATTTTTTTTAGGCTCGTTAGATACCTCAGACCCATGATAACGTACAGGCATTTAGACAACCATGTGGTCCATACTCTTCCCATGTAATTTAAAGCTTAATCTAGTCTCCCACCCCCCCACTTGAAAATAACATATCAAGAGTATTTTGATGATGTTAGGTCAGACATCAGGAAGTCATGGCATGCAAATGATATGAAACCAAATATTAAATATGATGACTTTATTTACATTTATGTTGATTACTTTTGGTGCCTTAAAATGGGAGTGACTGTGTAAAAATGGCTACAGTTGCTAACGTAGAAATAGAATGAAATAGAAATTGTAGTTTCTAACATTATCAATGGCTTGACTGTATTTTTTGATCAATTTAATACTCCCTTGGTGAATAAGTATACACTTTTTTTCAAAAACATAAAAATGTCTCAGTGATTCCAAACTTTTGAACGGTAGTGTATATTCAGATTCTGTTCAACTCCATTCGATTAGTCCAGTTAAATGCAATGCTCTGCTCATACTAATTCAATTAAAAGTTTCCTAATCGTATTAGTTCAGTTCCAATTACTCCAACTTAATTCCTTGTTCATATTAGTCAGTTCAATTTCATATTAAACTTTAAATCATGGTTAGTATCAGCTCAATTAAATACAATGCCCTTAATGTAGAATAGCTAAAGCTAGAGTATGCAACTTTTTTTGTGAAAAATATTGGGGAACGGTCATGCTTAGTTGGTAGCAGTCATAGAAAGAACTGTTCTGAGAAATCCAGCACCATAGACTGTGTTTATTCCCTCAAATTCTGCACTCGAAAACCAGCAATTCGCTCCTAATTTTGTTTTCAAAACAGTGGCTTATGACCATGACCACATCGCGGACTGTGAGATTGACCAGTTGCCAGTTCACCAGCTAGACATTTCACAGTGACGCGTTACACCGGCGCTATTTCACAGAAAGAAAAAAACCACCAAAAAGCACCATAATTCATTAGACAGTGACACATTTTTTGTTATTTTGGTTCTGTACTCTAGCACTTTCAGTTTGAAAGGATACTATGACAATGACAAAGTGCAGACTGTCAGATTTAATTTGAGGGTATTTTCAGCAATATCGGATGAACCGTTTAGAAATTAAAGAACCTTTTGTACATAGTCCCCCATTTTACTAGAAGTATTTGTTGAATTGGCTTCACAGATGTGTTTCGTTAGGCAAGTGTATTCATTTGCGTCATTAGTGAATGCAGAAGAGAGCTGTTGATGTCTAGTCTTGATTCTAGACTTTGTAATTGCCTTTGGAGATTGTTGGGGTGTGACAACATGAGGAAGACAGTAGTGTTGATGAAAATTAAGCTGGCCGTCATAATGCTTAAAATCAATAAATGCAGAAATTTTAAAAAATAAATAAAATGCAGAAATTAAAATCAATAAATCAGGAACATTGCAAAAACCCTGGGCATGCCCAAGTCAACAGTTTTGTTCATCATTAACAAGAAAAAAACAAATGGTGAACTCAATTGTGTCAAAAGACCCGGTAGATCGAGCAAGACAAGTGTAGTGGATGACCGGAGAATACTCTCTATGGTGGTGAAATCCCCACTGACAACGGCCCAACGCATCAAAAACACACTCCTGGATGCAGATGCAGATGTAGATGTGTCTACCAGAAGACTACACCAGCAGGACTACAGAGGGTACACTACAAAATACAAACCACTTATAAGCCTGAGGAACAGAAAGGTGAGCTTGCAGTTTGCTAAGAAGCACCAAAAAGAGCCCAAAGAGTTCTGGAACAAAGTCTTGTGGACAGATGAGACCAAGATTAGCATGTACCAGAGTGATGGAAAGAGGAAAGTGTGGAGAGAAAAAAAGGAAATGCCCATGATCCTAAGCATACCACCTCATCTGTGAAACATGGTGGAGGGGGTATTATGGCTTGGGCCTGTATGGCTGCCAGTGGAATGGGTTCACTTGTCTTCATCCATGATGTGACTGCAGACAGAAGTAGAACAATGAATTCTGAAGTCTACAGAAATATTTTATCTGCTCCGATAAAACCAAATGCCTCAAAACTCATTGGACGGCACTTCATCATGCAATAAAACAATGACCCGAAACATACTGCTAGAGCAATAAAGGGGTTTTGATGGCCAAAAAGTGGAAACTCCTTGACTGGCTAAGTCAATCACCGGATTTCAATTCAATTGAACATGCATTTTACATGCTGAAGAGGACACTGAATGCAAAAAGTCCCTGCAGCAAGCAGGAACTGAAGATGGCTGCAGTACAGGCCTGGCAGAGCATCACCAGGGAAGATACCCAGCGTCTGGTGATGTCTATGCGTCGCAAACTTCAAGCAGTCATTGGATGCAAAGGATATGCGACCAAATATTAATAATTACTTTACTCTATATTATTAAACTGTCCAATATTTTTGATGCCTGAAAATGGGGGTGGACTATGTACAAAAGGTTCTATAATTTCTAAACGGTTCATCCGATATGGGTGAAAATACCCTCAAATTAGTCTGCACTTCAACCTCATTGTCATTGTATCCTTTCAAACTGAAAGTGCTAGAGTACAGAACCAAAATAACAAAAAATTAATTATGGTGCCCACTATGTCGTAGGCTATAGATTGTGTTAGCTCGAACTGGCTACACGGCTATAAGTTACCAAAGCGTAGCTACCAGCTGTAGCCAGATAATGCCTGGTTCCGATTAACACTACAACAACAGAAAATGTTTTATTGTTTTACCTGGAATTCTCTGACATTTTACTGTAATGTTAGCAATACCAATCTGTAATCCTGCAATTGTATCTAGCAGACTTTCACGTTCACAACTAGGTCTGTGGGGTGGGGGTATGTCTTTCTCTGGGCAGGGCCAAGGGATGTTGCGACAACAAATGTGGGGAAAAACGGCATACTCTAGCTTTAATTGGAATTCATTTTTTTGAATAATAAAATGTAATAGAAATTAAATTGGTCTGATTATTATGTTATTAGTTTCTGATTATATTTATTCAAATTATTAAATTTGTTTTTTCTATGTTTGTTCTTAATAAACACATTCTTTAAAAATATGTTTACACCCCCACAACCACTGTGTAGTACAAGTTCTCTATGCTCCAGATGGTTTAGGGAGATACATTTTGGAGCATAGCCTCTTCAACCTTTCCTGAAAATACAGGGATGATTATTTTCCCCTGTCCTGAGTAATGAGTCATTGAAGTATGTCAATTTCAGTTTCATTATCTATTAGGGTAGTACCTGTTTCTTACCAATAGATGCCGCTGTTTTGCCTGTCCATTAGAATATAACTGGTACTGAGGAAAGGAGAACATACTAGAATGTGTCAATAAACAGGTTAATTGGCTTCAGATAAGGTTCATTACTACTCAGTAAAAGGAAGGCTTTTCATCCTCAAGGGTAATTATAGGCAACCTGCCCAGAAATTTTGTACACTACTCTGGGATGTTAATTGCTTAATTAAATTATGAATCACACCTGTGTGGAAACGCCTGCTTTCAATATTACATTAATTAAGCAGATGTTCTTGTCCAGAGCTACCCAAGAACATAAGTACTTTCACCTGATTTTAATATGAGCACTCATGCCAGACCTGGCTAACAATATTCTCAGACCAGCAAGTATAGATCCAATATCGGTAAAGATCTAGTGCAAGTTAAGTTAGTGTACTAACCAAGTCAGAAAATATATAACGTACAGATAACATCCATAGCAAGCTATAAGAAGAAAACAAAATGATAAAAAAATATATATCTAAAAACACAACCATATAATATGAATTGGCACAAAAGGTAGGAGTGCTATGGGGAATAGATGGGAGGGGAAGTAAGCAATCGTCTATGCAGTCCAACATAAATCGCCACAAGCTCTGCTTGTATAAATGACTGAATTACTTGCGTTTTGTACGTAAACATAGTTCGAAACATTTTATTAAAGATATTTTTGGTCTGTGACCGTGCTAGTTGAAATGTACAACTTTTTTTATTTATTCAATTACATTTTTTCATTTGCTGCCCAACCCAGGGCTATATATATCCAATTCCCTCCCCAATCTGTGTGAACCATCCTGCCAATTCGGGAGCGCTGGGACACCCAGGGTTCTCCTCCAAAACGTGCCGTCCTCCTACAGCTGCTTCTTTTCACATTGTAGACCACAGCTAAGCTCACAGAGAGAGGTGTTGGAGGAGGGTGAGCACCCTTAGCAAGCGGGGGTCACCCAAGAGCGATGAAGCCACGGACCCCTGTCCGACTAATCCTTCTCATACCCTGGGTGGCCCAGTCACCAATTGTGCGTTGCCCTGTGGAGCTACTGGCCACAGTTGGCACTGGCACAGTGTGGATTCGATCCGAGGCCATGAGGCTCATCCATGCACCTCAGCATGGTGCCTTAATCGAATGAGCCATCCAGCAGCTAGCTAAACGTACACCTTAATGATATTGACTGAATCGTCTGTGGTGAAAATGGGGATTTGGGAAGGGGAAAGGAGAAAGGAGGGAATATCAGTGAAGTTAATTGCCTGTTGAAAATAGCAGCGCTTGTGCATGTAGTTTTCTTCCTCCTTTTCTCAGGGGAGTCTGGCTTGGGGAAGTCCACCCTCATCAACAGCCTGTTCCTCACAGACCTCTACCCTGAGCGCATAATCCCAGGAGCTGCAGGCAAGCACTCCTCTTCTTCAGCACTTAACCGTTAGACTTGGCTGTTGGTCTTTGCTGATGGTTCACCCAACTGTACTGCAATTACGGGCTGCTTCCTAATAAACGTGACCGTGGTGTGTCAGAAGTGGAGACTTCATTTCAATCTTGCAATTCTTTATTTGTCGGCTGAGCACGAAACATTAGTTGCTTCTTATTGCTACAGCCTGTTTTAAGATGCTACTGATCTGACTTTGTGGCTAGTTTTAAAACGTAGCTGATGATAGACTTTGCAACTTGGCAAGTTGAGATGTTCTGAAGATTACAATACATACTGAACAAACAATGCCACCAGCGAGTGGAGCATGCTGCTATACTTCAAGTCTAAGTTTGTTTGGATAATTCTGTTTATCCATTGCCTCCTGTAATTTAATTTAATTAGTCAGTACCTGCTGAGCAACTGTGATACTTCTCTTTATAATCTGATAGTCAGTTTTCAGTCACATGCATGCAAACAATAAGCTTGTTTGAGTGTAAATTAATACACCTGCCAAGTATGTTTGAGATTAATAGAAAATATCACCTCAGTATCATGACCAACTGAGAAAATTATGTAAAACTAATCTTTGACATTGCCTTTTGCTCAGGCATGAGCAACATTGAAACATGTTAATTTACCAACCAAGACATCCTCTCCTAGTTAGTTGTATTGCACAAAGGCTTGGATTCAAAGGTTTTAGTCGGTACAATGATACTACAGCCGATTGTGAGACGCCCTGCTGCCTGGCAAGGTCTAGAATCAATTCCCATTTACGCTAATTATAATTAGAGGGCTTGAGTTGGAGTCAGTCCCTTTCAATTTAACAAACTTAGGAACTGAGCTGAAATTAAATAAATTCTCATAGCATATATAATTTCATGAACTGAAATGAATTAAATATAATTGATCCCAGTCCTGACAAGGGTATGGATGCTGGATATTTGAGCAGGAGTGGTTAGCAAATAATGAGCCAACATTTGGGAATCTGCTCTAAGAGGAAAGTCTTTGTGACATTGTCCTTTTGGGTCCCACTGTTGTCCAACAGAGAAGATAGAGTGTACTGTTCAGATTGAGACATCCACCGTAGAGATTGAGGAACGGGGGGTGAAGCTCCGGCTCACCGTGGTGGACACGCCTGGATATGGAGACGCCATCAACAGCCAAGACTGGTACGCCACACTTGTCGCCTTTACAGTCGCACGTTAGCATCAAGTACAGCATTCAGCATTGACAAAGATGGGTTTGAAACATGTAAAAATAAATAAAATTGTATTGCGTGCCTGTGGATTACAGTTCTACAGCCTCACATTTACAAATGTGTATAAGTTACACATTTACAAAGTATACAAAAGTGCTGCGTACAGTTCAAAATGAATCCATTGTGTGAACTTCACATTTCTATAATGTTATTTTTTCAGATTTCTCACATCATGCTTGTAACCTTAGTGAAAATAAAATGGTACTCTTATAGAAGAGGCAAAAAGTTCTAATTACATTACATTCATTTAGCAGACGCTTTTATCCAAAGCGACGTACAGTAAGTGCATACAGAGACATCAAGATCACTACAGAACAGACAAGACAAAGCACATTCTTCCCATAATGTAGCACCTATCCCTAGTAATGAACGTTGACTGTAGTTCACAGTAAGCTGTGGGTAAATCAGCAATACTACACTTCTATTCTAAATACTATTATAAACTATAATAAACAGACAGGAAAACACAGGGAACTAGTAAACACAGGGAACTGATATTCCTAGGTTAGGATATCAGTCAAGGTGGAGTCTGAAGAGGTGTGTCTTCAGGCCTCGACGGAATGCGGGCAGGGTTGGAGTAGAACGTAGGGGAATGGGAAGTTCATTCCACCACTGAGGAGCTAAGGTGGAAAAACTCAGCAGTCGGGACGAGCGAGAGCCTTTGACATGGAGGGGGGGGAAGTGCCAGTCGCCCTGCTGTAGAAGAGCGAAGTGGTCGAGCAGGAACATAGTTCTGGATTAAGTCCTGCAGGTAGGCGGGGCCTGTCCTATTGGCTGCAGTGTAGGCCAGGGTCAGAACTTTGAACCTGATCCTGGCTGCAACTGGCAGCCAGTGGAGTGACCTCAGCAGGGGGGTTACATGTGAAAATTTTGGGAGGTGAACACAAGCCGGGCAGCTGCATTCTGGATCATGAACTGAAATGAATTAAATATAATTGATCCCAGTCCTGACAAGGGTATGGAGGCTTGCGAGCAGAGTTGCAGTAGTCCAGGCGTAATGGTCCCGAAGGAGTGAATTAAAAGCTCGCTTTTGGAAGCAATAGCAGGTAGCCTTGCCTTATCTCTTGAATCATGAATACATTTTTTTTTTTTTTATCATGAGTACGCCTTTTGAATACATTTTTGTGTGGAAGAGAGTTTGAAAGGTCTGTAATGCATTGATTTTTAGAAGAAAACTATTGATTTTTAGGACAGAACAGTGTTGACAGCTCACTAGTGGTGTGAAGTATGAGGGGAATCTTATCAATATGCAGTTGAATAGCTTATCCAACAAAACACTCTTTCAGCTCTCCTTGAGCTACAGGTGTGTAATGCATGCATGAGAGAAGGTTGTGGCGCAGTGTCATTCATTATTAATTGAGCAAATGAGGGCGGAGCTTATGAATTACAGACGCTGCAAATCTTCCCTCATCCGGCTACACTAAGGTGCCATGGGCAATTTGGTGATGGGCCCCCAATGCCTGTCCACAGACTCGTCCCACAATGTGTAGAATCCCGTTGTTCACATCCATATTCCGCTATGTCTCCCACTCTTTTTGTGTATACTCTAGCCCTGGTAAAGCCCTCTACAGACAGGAAACGTCTGGAATGCCAGAAAGATGAGGTTTCCCCAGCTCACAGGCCAGCATTCCAGAGGAGCTTTTCCCAGTTAAAGTGGCAGTACATAATATTTAATGTTTATTTTCCCTTGTCAAATATTGGACTGTTTTGAGCTTGTTTCAAGCATGGGATGGTTTTTGTTTAAGAGACTGGTCAGGCTCATTATGATATGCTTTTGTTTTCCCTGGGTTGCTGTTTCATTATACAGTCTTTTTTTTTTTTTCTCCCTATTTTCAGCTTCAGTACTATCATCTCCTACATCGATGACCAGTTTGAGCGCTACCTGCATGACGAGAACGGCCTGAACCGCAGGCATATCGTGGACAACAGAGTGCACTGCTGCTTCTACTTCATCTCCCCTATGGGGCACGGGTGAGAGGAGCGCTGGTGCCCCCTAGTAGCAGAACAAGAAATTTTTTTTACCTGTTTTGCAACTGTAAATTCTAATTGACTAGGAATTCAAATAGAATTTTCACAGAGAACTGCTACACATTTCCCCACCACCAAATGTTTAAACCTTTCACAAAATGAACTAAATTTTATTTAAAAAAATTATTATAACTGATTTTAAACTTATCACAACCGATTTTAGAGGATCTTGGTATGAGTGATTTTGATGTGTGCCAAACGTCAGGGTTAAATGGGTCCTCTCTCAGTGCTGTGCTTTGTCGCCGAACTGCTCTGACTGCCATTTCAGTCTGAAGCCACTGGATGTTCAGTTCATGAAGGCCATTCACAACAAAGTCAACGTGGTGCCTGTCATCGCCAAGGCCGACGCCCTAAACCTGGAGGAGCGCCAGAGATTCAAGCGCAGGGTAAGATCGGCTCCTCTACTCACCTATTCGAGTCTTCCCTTCCTCTGAAACTGGCATTGGCCTCATTAAGCGTGTGTCAATTTTCCAATTGCTGTGTGTTTGTTTGGACAAAATGTTCATACAAAAGTTAGCTAGATATTGCGGAAACATTTTTGCAGATAATTTGTTTCATCCCTGAGTGTTATTTTTTAAAATTTATATAATTATTTTTTTATTCACCGTGGGGGTTAAAATGGTGAGCGTTTGAAGTGCATAAAGAGAAGAACCTGTCCAAAGGCATTAGGCCAAAGCTCCAGCAGATGGCCGTGTGACGGCCAGCTATGTTCCCCCTCGCAGGTCCTGGATGAGATCGAAGAACACGACATCGAGATCTACCGCCTTCCCGAAGCCGAGTCTGACGAGGACGAGGACTTCAAGGAGCAGACGCGTATTCTAAAGGTACGCTTCGTGCCCCTTCGCCATTCTTGGGTGGAACTACGACAGGCCAGTACCTCTCTCTCTCTCCAGGCCAGCGTCCCCTTCGCCGTGGTGGGCTCCAACCAGAAGATCGAGGCCCAGGGGAAGGAGGTCCGCGGCCGCCTGTACCCCTGGGGGGTGGTGGAGGTGGAGAACACGGAGCACAATGACTTCCTCAAGCTGCGCACCATGCTCATGTGAGTCTCACCCCTGCTTAACAGGCCTGTGGGAAGGCGGGTACTGAGGGGGTTCCAGAGACTCAAACCCCAGAGGCAGAGGAGCTATTGCATGGCTAGCCACAGCATATTTCTATGTTTTATTAATGTTAATTGTTTATACTAAATGTATGAACAGTATTTTCCACACTAAGATGATTTTGATATCAAATGCAGATAAATGCACTTGTGTTATCTCACAATGTGGGGGGTATGGCATTTGAGACATTTATACAAGGAAAATGCTGCTTTACTTCTAGTGGTTGTGCAAACGAAAGATGTCTTGATGCCCACTGGCCATATTTTATGTGCCCTTCGGCTCTGCATGGTCACTTTAAGGATATGAATTGCCACATTAGCCTTTGTGAAATTATTGACACTGAGAATTGGTCTAGTGCAGAACAACATTTAGGCTACAAAGTAAGTTTTTTACAAAAGTAAATTTACATGCTGTAAAAAAAATAAAAATAAAATAAGTACAGTAGAATTAGCTTAATTGATAACCCATTTGTCAGTGAATTTTATGCAATTATTCAGCCGAGTCGATTAGACGGAGGACCCCAAATGAGTAGATATGAGTCATATGGCATATTAACAACTTTAAGTATTTTATGTAAAATTGTGCGGTGCAGGTCAAGTCGTTCCTCTTCCTCTCCAGTGGGGAATGACATGTCTGATAATAGATATCATATAGCCTACCGGTACTCGTGTGTGAAATCAGAAAAAATGGCTGAATCCCATTCTCTGGATTTGTGGACTCAAAGGCCCCGTCATGTCCATGAGGGCTCAGGGCTGTTCCACTGTAAAATGGGGAAGTGTGTGAGGGCTCCCTCGAGCCCTTTATGCAAACTTAAGTCTGCAATTCTGCAGACTTCGCCTGAGGGAATCACCCAAAACTCAGTTCAGGTCAAACGCGTAGGAAGTACGGGTGGCGATATTTTTTTTCTTGGGTAAGTGAGGGGAGGGGTATAATTTGCATATAATTTACTTAGTACCGTTGGGAAAACTACGAAAACATGCTAGTTTTTAAAACACTCAATCTGTGAATTCTGCCTCTTTCAGCAACTTTGCCGTGACGTCCGTGACTTTTTACCCAATGTTTTCCATGAGAAACACCCAGCCATATTCACAACTGCTCTAATTTTATGACACGCTGCATGAACCTGCGATTTAAAAAAAAAATATATATATATATATATGTATTTCCTTTCTTGTCACACGCTCCCCTCATGTCATTTTCCTTTCAAATTCACTTGGGCCTGTTTCAAAGCTGGTCTGTAAATTTCTCAGAAACACTCATTGTCAGTGCACCCCCTGGCTATTTACAGTTCCTATGTACCTGGCTCATGTGGTGGATGACTCACCTCTCCTCTCGTCATGTAAATTTCAGTAAGATTGCATCTCCGCTTCTCATCAAAGTGTCACGTGTTGGGTGATATCCATAACACATGATATCCAAAGTGTCACCCATTTCACCTTTTATATACCCCTCAAGCCCTTGTTCACTTGTGAGCTCACCTGGCCCCTATAATATGCCATTAAAGTCCAGTATATATAGTCTGTGAGTCCAGATGGCTCTTTGGGATTGGACCAATGAGACGGTAGACAGTGTGCAGATAACCGCGCTCAGACGTCCGCTATCAATGTGATTTTAGATAGAAACCACCTACCTTTATACATTTTGCTGGTTTTGTGTCTTTATAGGGGCAATTGTTGGGTTATTTTTATGCCGCATAGGCCTATATTTCTAGATCATTATGCGATGTAGCTGGGCATAATTTGATGCAAGTATCCGAAGTATGCGATAATGCTTTATACAAATATCTCTTTACAATGGAATGAATGAGAAATGGTTAGTGATTTGGCAATTCTATGCAAATTCCCAAATTATGCAATTTAGTGGATTCTAGGTATATATATTTTTTGGTAGTTTGAGTGCCCTGCTGCTTATGACACTTTCTGCATAAGAGATGAAACTTACTGAAACATACTGAAACTTACAGCTGTCTGCTTGCAGCTCATATTTGAGCAAAGACCATGTTCTACCCTGGGCTGCCATGATTTGCACCTTTACTGGGAACCATACCAGACAAATTATTACTAGTTTTCCTATTGCAAATTCTGGAATAGGAATAGAGGTTTCATACAGTGCGATCAATCTTGTGGTTTGAAAAATGGGAAAGATATTAACAAAATGTAGGACTAAATGCACGAATAACAATTTTGCTTTATATAAAGCACTATGGGCTTGATTTACTAAGACCTTTAGCGTGTGCAAAACCTTTTAGCACACGCAAAACCAATAACATGACCAGTGATTGGTCATCGTATTTGTTTTGCACCAGTCATTTGTTGTGATAATAGTTTTGTGTGTGCAAAAAGGTTTTGCACATGCTAAAGGTCTTAGTAAATCAGGCCCTATGTGTTTTGTTTTAACATTTTTGCTTGGTTTTATATTGTATACTATTTCAGTATTTAATTTTCTATTGTTGAATGGGAAAAAACATAGCCCATATTAGACATACGGTGCAGTCCGTAAGTATTTGGACAGCTACACAATTTTTGCACTTTTGGCTCTGTACTCCAGCACATTGGATTTTAAATGAAACAAAAATGGGGACCTATTAAATAGTAATGCTGTCATTCCAAAATGGTTTATGGCTGTAAATACCCTCACATTAAAGCTGACAGTCTGTATTTTAACCCCATATTCATCATTTCATTTCAAATCCAATGTGCTGGAGTACAGAGCCAAAATACAATTGTATCTCTGGATGTTCTCTGTCTAAGTGCAGCTGCTCTTTCCCACAGAACGCACATGCAGGACCTGCAGGAGGTGACCCAGGACCTGCACTACGAGAACTTCCGCTCCGAGAGCCTCAAACGCGGCAGCAGGTTGCCCTCCCGCGGTCACGTTCGGTCTCTATCTCCTGCCTACGTACCTGTCTATCTGTCCTTCCGCACCTCCCCGACCTCCCTGCGGTTGGCCGGTGTCGCCTGCCGCCGCACCCTTGGATTAGAGCTGGGAAAACCAGGAGTCGGAGCAGAAATCGTGGCGCGTCGCCTGTCGCGTAATGGAAAATGTTGACTTTAGCTTTGCGACTGTAACCAGTGTGCTATCGTCATTTATTTACAGTAAAAACAGTGGGTTTCTATTAACAGCTTATGTAGGAGCAGTTTCTTGCACTGCTTTCTGGAGCCCCGTAGCAGGCAGGGAGACAGAAAACATTCCCTCTGCAGTGGTGACACCCTATGCTGCCTATCACATACAGTATAAGTACCCATCCTAACTACAACCCCAATTCCAAAAGAGTTGGGACAGTATGTAAAATGCACATAAAAGCAGAAAGGAGTGATTTGTAAATTGGCTTTAACATATATTTAATTTGATGCCTGCAACACGTTCCAAAAAATTTGGGACAGGGTCAAAAAAAAAAAGACTGGGAAACTCAAAAAAACACCTGTTTGCCATTCCACAGGTAAACAGGTGATGCCATCATGACTGGGTATAAAAGGATATCAAAAGATTCTATATTTTATTTTAAGGTACTCTTAGAAGCGACACTATAACCTCTCTGCATTTGAATGGATCTCTATGGGAATTGGGGGGTGGGACTAGATTTAGCTGTAAATTACACTGGAACAGTATGGAACACATGGTTGGCTAAATGGCTCTAAGTCCTCAAGGGTCTGACGTATCAAATGAGCCTCAAACCATCACTCTGCTGCCAGATATGCAGTAGATATGGATCACTTTAAGGGTGGTTTCTCCTGACTCATTTTCCTATTGAACTCTATGGAAAAATAAGCCAGGAGAAACAACCCTCCAAGTGATCCATCCAGATCTACTGCATATCTGGCAGCAGAGTGATGGTTTGAGGCTCGTTTGATACCTCAGACCCTTGATTACTTACAGCCACTCAGCCAACCATGGATTCCATACTATTCCCGTGTAATTTACAGCTTTTAATCTAGTCCCACCCCCCAATTCCCATAGAGATCCATTAAAATGCAGAGAGGTTATAGTATATAAAATATAAATATCTTTTTTGAGAGTCTTTTGATATCCTTTTATACCCAATCATGATAGCATCACCTGTTGTTTACCTGTGGAACTTTCCAAACAGGTGTTTTTTTTAACTTCCCAGTCTTTTTTTTTTGTCCCTGTCCCAACTTTTTTGGAACGTGTTGCAGGCATCAAATTTGGAAATGGTGTATATTTACAAAAAACAATAAAGTTGATAAGGTAAAACATTAAATTATCTTTTCTTCAATTAAAAGAAAATTTTTTCAATTAAATATATGTAAAAGAGAATTTACAAATCACTGCTTTCTGCTTTTATGTGCATTTTACATACTGTTCCAATTTTTTTGGAATTGGGGTTGTACTTAGGAGCAGTTCTGAGGCCGGTGCCTAGGTCCAGGGCAATGTCAATGGCAGGAGTATACCTGACCTGATATGCATGTCTTTGGTGTGGGAGGAAGACAGAGAACCCCAGCCACATACTGGCTGGCATGGGTCACTACTCAAAGTACATTTACTAGACATATCCTTTGAGAAAAGAGCTTTCTGTAATAAACAGTAATGTCCCTCCTGAAATATCTGCTTTTAATTATCGCCGCTCCAAAGCGCTAATGACTTGCAGATCCGCAGCAGACATGTGTTTTGTGCTTCGTCTGTCGCGAGCCAGAGGAGCTCAGCCCCCTGAGCCACGTTTGTCATAGTGCCCTTGTCTGTTCCTCAGCCGTACGGCATGTGCACATGACTCATGGCCCCCGAGGAGGGAAGTAGCCCCGCTGTCTCTCCCTGAGGCGGCAGAGATGGCGAGCGTCCCTCGGATTCACACGGCGCGAGCCCGTAAGAGCCGCGACCCAGCTCGACCCAGCGAGCGAGGGAGGGAGGGAGGGAGGGAGGGAGGGAGGGGAGGTACCGCCGGGAACTCAGGCACAGCTCCTTCTGTCCTCCCGCGCTCCCTCCGACTGCGGCGCTTCACACTGCCTGCCGTCTTTCTACAGCTCCCCTCTACTCTCACTGCCCTCTATTTATATATGTGTGTTTCCACCTCTACTGACTGCGGCACTGCACACTGAAGCTGTACAACTTTGTGCAGTTTGGCACTCTGCCTGCAGGGGCCGCTGTTGTTGTTGGAATACAAGAGCGGCCAGCAGGTTTTAAAAAATAAATAAATAAATAAATAAAAATAATAATCAACCCTTGCTTCGTCTTGCGTTCTCGGAATGTACCTTAGCCTAAAGTCTAATATTTCTTTGAAGTGGTTCTTATAAAGCTTTAATGGAAGACCATGATAGAAGGTGTTTTGGAGGATTATACATTGTTTTATGAAAGCTCAAATCACTTTTGAAAATGGCTTTATACTAGGAATAGCTTATATGTATCAGAGCCCACAGTGAGTCTCAAATTCAGTGAGGTAAAACTATGTTTGTTGAAACACCAATATGATAAGCCGTGGTTAGGGGTATCAGGGAGGGGAGGGTAAATGGGGGCGGGGTATCAAAAATAATAAGCAGAGCATTCATACATAGCCTGCCAGCACCTATGTGCCAAGGTAGGGTAAGCCAGTTTTACCAGTAGCATTTCCTCTGTAGCGCTTCGCTCCTCACGCATGCAAAATCTTTCCCCGGATGCAGATCCAGAGCATAAATACACACACACACCTAACAACACTAATATGGATGCACCATGGTCTCTCTGTCACATGTAGCTACGTTCAAGTATGTATTTACATATACACCACATCAAGGTTATTATAGTTAACTGAAACTAAAACAAACGAAAATCAAAAAAAACATTTTCGTTAACTGAAATGAAAACAAAAACTAAAATGACTTTAAAACTAAAACTAATGTAGTGTTGCAAAACTAACTGAAATAAAATAAAAATGACCATGAATTATTTTTAGTTTTAGTTTATGATCCTTGTTTGATTTACGCTATGATTCAGTTGATGATGCTTATGTTATTCTAGCTATTCTCCGTTTATTTGTAATCTGGATTGCATATAGTGTAATTTGAAACATTCAAGACCAATATTTATTTTCTCTCCCCCAACCCAATTATTGACTATTAACTGAAACTAAAAACACATTCTGAAAACTAAAACTAAATTAGAAAGTGAAATTAAAAAATGTATTTAAAAAAAACTTAACTATAAAAACCTTGCAGCGCATAGCCACCTCTATAATAGCAATAATTATTTACAATATTAACATTTATCTAAACTCCATCTGCCCTCGACCAGTGACTTTTTGAAGGTAGGGGTCCTGCTATACAATCCTATAAATGCCACGCGATGCTTCTTCATCAGTCTTATTGCCAAGGTTTAATGAATTCATGGTGATTTTTAAAATGTTATTAATATGGGTCATGAGGACAGCTTTCGGAGAGGGACTCAGTCCCTGTCCCCTGTGTTTCAGGAAGGGAGCTGAGATGGATAGAATGGACAAGGACAAGGACAAGATCCTTTTGGAGAAGGAAGCTGAGGTAGGATCATCCCTCTTCACAGGCACCCTTATTCCCTCACAAACCAGCCCGTTACTGAACACACTGACATCCAGGGTCCTACTCAATCCCAAAATCCCCCTCTGTATCCACCATATTCACCTTAAAGCTGACAAACTCCTTGTGAATCTCTACATGCAGCTACTCTTCACGGGCACACTTTTTAAAAAGTGGTTGTTTCACATTAAAGGGGTGATAATTAAAAATTCCAAAGAAAAAGCTTCCAACAAAACCATTCCTTGGTCCATCCCCAATTATTTTTTCCCAAAATTGGATTACATAGCGTAACCAATCTGACTGTCTCACTTATTTTTGCTGACATTTTAACTCTGAAATAAAATAGTTTTTGCAAACTAAATCGTGATATTAAAAAAAGATTAAGACTTTTGTTATTTTGGTAGATACAGTTGGTGGTTGGATGAAGTACCACTGCATTATGTTTATGTACTGTATTATGGTCTAGCATAATTTAGTCTCGATTTCAGTCATTTGGCCTGTATGTGGGATGGCCATTGTTGGCCAAACAGTGACTTTCTAGAAGCAGGTTAGTGTGCTGAACAGAAGCTGCCTGCTGTTGGTTTTCATTCAGTACGCAAGCCTGTAAGTCAGTCCTGGAGCGCCTCAAACTGTGTATGCATTGTGAGCGCTACCTCTGTCCTGACTCCCTGCAATGGGAAAGAATGGTGAAATTAACACTGCCACCAGGCGAATGGTGGTAAAGTTTTGATTGTGAAGGGTAAGATTTCTACTCTGGCAGCCAGTTTGGCAGGTAACCAACCAGGTTGTGTTCTAATATAGTATATTGTTATAAGTTAATGTGGCTGGTGATTTTTACAATCCAGTAGATGGAAAAAGTAAATTTCATGCCCTGAACCGTACCCTTGCTTGTCTCTGGTCTCAAACCCGCTCGTTCACTCTGGTCCCTTCCCAGCTGCGACGCATGCAAGAGACGATCACCAAGATGCAGGCCCAAATGCGAAAGCAGAGTGAAAGCGAGGGAGACGGTCCGCGTGGCAAAGGGCTGACGGATGTGGCAAGAATCCTAACGTACACAAGTACGTCCTGGAGCCCCTCGGACCCCCTAACGCCTGGATCGGTTTTCATGAGCCCGGAGTAGTTTGTGTTTCTAAGCAATGAGGTGTGCTAAGTTAAGATGGCATCTCTCATAAGCGCACTTTGCTTCATGCAAGTGTTGTATGATATGAATTGAGAGGCAGTGTCATCGGCATTCCCGCGATATATTTTCACTGTATGTACTGAAGTGCTTTTGAATGGAGAGGGCTTTCTCTCCATTCTCAAGTGTTACTTATCGGGTACTGATCAGCCTGTCAGGCCAGTTAGAACCTCAGAGAGACGGGTCCACTTGTAACCATTAGCACTCCACATTTGTCCGTGATGTGTTCTTTTATAGCATATCTTTTATGTCAAGATCTGTTATATGATACTATGTTCTGCACCAGTTAACAATATAAAGCACATTTGTATCATATGAAGCAATATAATTATTTCAAAAATGCTTTTGCCGTTTTGATGCAAGGAGCCCCTGAATCTAGTACCAACTGACTGTTTTTCTGGTGTCTGGTTATGCAAGTTGCTGATGTGTGTTTGCATGGGGTCACCAAACCTGGCGATTCTATGAAAGGCACAAGCCGCTCTCGTCATACCTGCAGAGACCAGCAGATCTGCTACATAAACCAAATGGCTGTCAGACATGTCCAACTAAAAGTTTACCATCTGTTAGTTTGATGCCATAGCAATTCTGAGTTTAGTAACAGATTTAATTTAAGAGCCAGTGTAATGATATTACAGAAAGGCAGCTTGTTTAAGCTCCTTGTTAAGAACTGCTTAGTATGTCTCGCATATAAAATATGTCCTTAGGTAATAGGTACGCTGTATCACAGGATTCGTTCTATTGCATTCTATCATATTTCCAGAGCTGTGAATGCAGTAGGGCTTTTGTCATAAATCCAGATGTACCGACACTAAAATGACATGAATCAAGCTCATCTGAACCTATTTATGATGGTCTTCTTTCTCTTTTATGTAGTAACGTAGTTGTGACATACATTCCTAAACCGTGACTTGAATTCAACTTTTTTCCGTTTTTGTAACTGTGAGACTACAGTATGTACAAAAGTTCCTAGTTTTAGGTTACAATTTCCCAACTCTTAACCCATATTACATGTTACTGTCTGTCTTCACGTGGTGCATGATGGTATTACCCACTGTGCTGGTATGTAGTTGCTGCATGTGGCTCATGGTACACCATGAGTCTCATGTTGATTTGATCAGTTGCTAATGTTGTTTACAATCAATGGAGCATATGACCTAAAATCTATGGGTCAATTGCAGTGTGCTTAGCTGGAGTTCAAACCTCAGGTTTAACCCCCTAGAGCACAGTACTGCAATGTAACTGGAACAGCTGTCCGAACCTGTAGAATAAGGATTAGCTGTTCCAGTTGCAATGCAGTTCTGTGGTCTAGACCAGTGGTTCCCAACCCTGGTCCTGGGGACCCCCTGCGTATGCTGGTTTTCGTTCCAACCACAATTGCAATACCAGAATTTTAACAAGCTGTTAATTTTTCTTAATTAGGTGTTTTTAATGTTTAGAGGGATTATTTACGTTCTTAAGCCACATTATGTTAGTAATAGCTATGCATGCCATGAAGACTAAAAGTCCAAGATTCACATTGTGTTGTATTGTAAACAATTAAAAGGAGGTAAAAAATGTTTTAACTGATCAAATTAAAGACTGAGGTGAATCAATAGGCTCATAATTAGTGAAATTGTGGACACATGGCCAATAAAACTAACCGTTTGGTAAATAATGAAGAATTCAAAGACAAAGCAAATGATAACGAGCCAAACCTGCATTGTGTTAAGGAAAAAATTATGAAGGAACTTAAACTTGCGTTCAATTACCTAATTAGGAGCCTAATCACCTGAGTTGTTACTTCTTCTTTGTAATTGTTTGCAATATAACACAATGAGCATAATGAACATGGGTTTTTTTTTCTTCATGGCATGCATAGCTATTGCTAACATAATGTGGCTTAAGAGAGTAAAGAGTTTAAAGTGTTCTCTCTTTACAATAAAAACACCTAATTAAGAAAAAATAACAGCTTGTTAAAATTCTGGGATTGCAATTGTGGTTGGAACGAAAACCAGCATACACAGGGGGTCCCTAGGACCAGGGTTGGGAACCACTGCTCTAGACATTTAAACATGAGGTTTAAATTCCAGCTAAGCACACTGCAATTGAGCACACCCTATAGTGCCACTTGACTGAATTCATATCAAAATGTTTTCCTTGTTAAATTTTATTGGTTGTGTTAAAGATTGTGTTCATGCATGATGCAGTTTTGGACCTTCTCCCAAGCAGCTGTAGCATCCTAAATGATGATTATGTTCATTTTATAGCAACGTTGTGGAGGCCTTTATGGTTCTATTGATTGGTCTAATATTTCAGGCAGAACACTGATACCCCCCCTTCAAAAAAATAAAAAATAAAAGTCTGTAGAGCTCAATCCTGATTCCTCCTATTTACAAGCTCAAAATTCCAATGTCTCATTGTTTAATGCAATGCCTTTGTTTGATGTTGTGTTTTGTGTTGTTTAATAAAGTTTCTATTGAATCCAGGTCAGATTGGTTTGTTTTCAGCACTGTAGAGGTACCATGGGGACAATGCTGTTCTGAAATGTAGAGTTAACATGAAGACATTCCCAGCCAAAAATATGACATTGTGCCATACATGCTCTCACAAAGAGTAACTGGAAGGAATATAAGCATTTCTTTGAGTACCATTAATTCCACAATTCATCCTAGTTAGTGCAGGAACAAACCCTGAAGATTTTGAGAACCCTACCCAGGGTAGGAGAAAACAACCATGTTTTTTCATAACTTTGACATGTCATCTTCATGAAATAGAAGGTCGTAAAAATATTTTACTGCAAAAGTCATTAAATTAATGTATGAATTAATCACCACATAGGCAAAAAAGTGTAAAAATGCCTCCCCTGAAAGAGGGAATACCAAGTTAAAGGTGCACTGTGCAGGACTTTTACCTATAAAATAACTATAGTCAGTCGATGGAAATCTGTCAAGAAAAACATTTTGTCCAGTGTTTAATGATCGTGGAAGCTTGATGGTTTATGTCATCCGCTCTTGCACGAGGAAAACCGTAGTAGCCTACACAATAGAATCCTTAAAACCACTGGCAACAGGTTGCAAATGATAGAATTCCCAATTACAATCGTATTTGGAGATGGCAGTAATGATGAGGCAGATGAAGCAGTGGTCAGACCAGGGGCAGATTGGCATTAACCCCTTGTTTCTGCTTTGTTGATTTTATGAACATGAACTTGTAATAAAATACTGAATTTTTACCTCGTACTCAATTGTCTGTGTGCTGTTTGGATAGTGATGGGTCACTTGCATAATAGGGGGAAAGGGAAAGGGATCAGTGCAGGGAATTCACAGCCCCCTACTCGTTATCGGTGGAAACATCAGACACTCAAGTGTGAAGAGCTAGTTTTATTTCTCTGTATTACTGAAATAAATTTACTCAAAAATGAGCATAGTCAACTAAAAAATGGTCAGTAGTGGAGCCCCTATCCTGCCACTACATTTACAAAACAAAGAAGCATCCTTTGGGATGATTGTTAGTTTGCCATTTCAAAAAGTCATTTTTTGGATTCATGTTGAGATCTGAAACAAGTTCTAATAGGTTTTTGCTAACTATTCCAAGGATCTTTTTTTCTTACCAAACCTGTATGGTGCAGCTTTAGATGTAAAAGATGCAGACAGCATCACCAGAAAAGAGTAAATACATTATATTACATTAATTTGGCAACCATTAATTTTATCAACAATGACAGGCAGTTTTCCAAAAGGTTCCTGAGAGAAACATCCAGATTGTGTTGGAAAACATGAATGCCAAGATTGGAAAAGATAACGACTGGAAAGGAACAATGGGGACAGAAGGTTTGGGACAGATTAATGAGAATGGGCTTCTCTTCGCAGACTTCTGTGCCCTCAACAAGCTGGTGATTGGAGGCAGTCTCTTCCCACACAAACTAACCCACAAAGCTACAGTACATGGATTTCCCAGAACCATTGCACCGAAATTATATTGACCACATTGCAATAACCAGGAAAAGGAGGGGCATTCTCCTTGATGTCAGAATCATGAGGAGAGCCGATATTGATGCAGACCACCATCTTCTTGTGGGAGAATTCTGGATTAACTTGGCAGTAAAGAAGAAGGTTGGAAACGGCTACAGAGACAATTTGAGACAATAAAACTAAAAGACCACCAGGTACGACAGAAATGGGGAATTCTGCTTCGAAACAGATTCCAAGCCCTGGCAGAGGGGGAAACATAGATGAAAACTGGGAAAGATGCAAGAAGGCTATCACTAGCACCTGCCAAACAGTCCTGGGGCACAGAGACCCCAGAAAAAAAGATTGGATCTCCGATGCAACATGGAAGGAAATTGAAGCCAGGAGAGACATCAAACTGAAACTTAACAGAGAGACAGACAACAACAAAAGGAAGGCCTCTGACAAGACTACGTGGTCAAAAAGAGCTGTAAGAGGGACAAGAAAGCACATGCGGAGGAGCTTGCCAACGAAGCACAAGCAGCAGTCAGACAGAACAACGCTAAGGTACTGTACAAAATCACCAGGCAGCTGGCTGGTAAGAACAAGACCTTTAGCTGACCGATCAGAGACAAACAGGGAAACCTTCTCACCAGAGTCCCAACAACTAGAGTGCTGGAAGGAACACTTCAAGGAAGTCCTGAACAGGCCTTCCCCAGACATTGAAGAAGCGAGACAAGACCTTAACATCAAATGTGGTAGGATATCAAAGGAAGAAATAAAAAAGCCAGCAAAAAATTGAAGCTGGTCAGGGCACCAGGAAAAGACAACAGACCCCCTGACGTGCTGAAAGCAGACATCACTGCCACCACTGACATCCTACATGGGCTTCTAAATGAGATCTGGGTTAAAGAGGCGGTACCCAATGACTCGAACTCATTGAGTTCCCAAGAAAGTCAACCTCAGTGAATGCAAGAACTGAATAGGCATCATGCTTCTCTCAGTCCCCAGCAAGTTCCTCTGCCAAATCATTTTGGATAGGATGCACTGGACACTCAGGAAGGAACAAGCAGGTTTCCGGAAGAACAACTCCTGTATAGACCAGATTGCATCACTGAGAATAATCATCGAGCAATGTATTGAATGGCAGTCATCGCTGTTCATAAACTTTGTTGACTTTGAAAAAGTCTTCGATAGTTTAAATAGAAACATCTTGTGGAAGCTGCTTCGACATTATGGAATACACTTAAAGCTGGTCAACCCTATTAAAGGCATGTATAACGGATTTACAGGCTAAGTCATCTCAAATGACAAGCTCTCTGACACCCTCCACATCAAAACTATCAAAACCGTCTCCCCTGCTCTTCCTTGTCACCATTGATTGGACCATGAAAAAGTCTGTCAATGGTCAAAGGACAGTGGATCCCTTTCACACAAATAGAAAACCTGGATTTTGCAGATGATTTAGTTGGCACCGATCTCAGAAACACAAACGCATATGCAACTGAAGATCAACAGACTACATGAAAACATCTAGGCCTCATGATCAACCTTAGAAAGACTAAGGTTGTGAGGGTCAACACCAAATCTCACCAGGTAATAACCCTTTAGGAGCAACCCCTAGAAGATGTGACTGAGATTGTCTACCTGGGAAGCAACATCAGCACTGATGGAGGAGCTAACAAGGATGTGGAACTATGCATTAGCAAAGCAAGATATGCCTTCAGAACACTCCAACCAGTATGGCTCTCTTGCCAATTTTTTAAAATCAAATGTAAAATCAGTTTTACTTTATGGCTGTGAAACCTGGAAAACCACAAAAACAATCATCAATAAACTGCAAGTCTTCATTAACAACTGCCTCTGCTACTTACTGAGGATATAGTGACCAAGCAAAATAACAAATGTTGACCTGTGGAAACTGACAAACCAGGAGCAAATCAACTATCAAATCAAAAGAAGGAAATGGAGTTGGATCAGACATACTCTCAGAAAAGGATCAGCTAACATAACAAGACAGTCTCTAGACTACAATCCACAAAGAAACAGGAAGCCAGGAAGACCAAAGGCAAACTGGAGGTGGACCACGCTTGAAGGTGGAGATCCACGGTGGTCCTATACTCCCAAGGTGGCCAAGAGGATTAATAACAACAACACACATTAATTTGGCAGATGCTTTTGTCCAAAGCGACATGCAATGGACCTCATTCATGAAACGTTCCTAAATATGCGTGTACATTTACCAAAAAGTTGGTACGAAAAATTTACGCCGGATTCATCAAACCCTGTGGAAAAGGCAGATTTGTTTGTATTCCGTGTGTATATTCATACATGCTGATTCATCGTAAATGACAAGCTTGTTCACCTTATTTTGTTATTACCATAAATCCATACAAAGTCAAAATGGCCCAGAAAAGAAAGAATTATTCCAACACTGAAATCAAAGTTTTATCAGCAGATGTTCAATCAAGGGGAAAAAAAGTAGCTTAGTATTGTCTGTTCCGGTGTCATAAAGTAAATAGTAAAGTAGCCTACATGGTAAAGTAAAAAGACCTGGCAGGATATAAAATGCAGGAAATGCAGAATCTTCCATCACACAAACTGTTAAAGTTCAAGCCTATCTGCATCTGACAAGCGCATTGCCTCCATCTGCCAAGCACTAGGCTGCGCTCTTTCTCGCAGCCTGGAAATAAATAAAATAATGAATTTATTAATTTTGTCATTTTGTTGGTGTTCTGTGCGTGTGAGAGGCGAAATCGCTGATCCCCTAGAGATGGAAAGAGGTAGTTAGGAATACTCTCACACAGTATACAGCGATTTGATGACATCACATGAGCCAGCCGTTCTGGAAACGAGTGCCAACTGAAGCTGCTGTGGGTCCCACCCGTCTATGGTCCCACTAGGCAACCGACCCAGGACATTGAGCAATACATTTCGCATGACATATGAGCTGCACAGATGTGACAGCCCTTTCTATTCATATTTTGCAAACGTATCTTCGGATGGAGCCTTGAGGCTACGTTTGTGCAGTACAGTTACGACACCAATAACATTGGGCAGGTCAGCAATTTCATAAAAACCCAAAAATGACTCACCAGCCATACATCTGTAATTCAGAAAAATAGTAGGCTATTGTGAGCATTAATTAAGTTATCGGTCTAATTAAATAAATTCATAGCCTACAATTGATTAATAGGCTTAATCTAAAGTGCTTGCTTTTTTTTTGCAATAGAAATGTGTAAAATCTCTCACTGCTTTTGGTGCAGGCTCTTTTTATAATAAAGACAAGTTTCACTGATCCATCATCTTTGATGTTCAACCTTTCCTGACTGGATTCCATAGAAGGGGTTTTGGAGGTGACTATGGCACCATATACTAGTTTGATACATTGCTCATAAGACATGCTGTATTTACCTCTGAATCATAGGTATCCAAGACATTGATTCTGATTTCTCAGATACTCTTCTGATGTGGTCATCCCCAGTGAAGTACACTCTTTATTCGGTACACCTATCTAATACCGGGTTGGACCCACTTTTGCCTCCAGAAAAAGCTTGAATTATTTATGGCATGGATTCAGCAAATGCTGGAAACATTCTGTAGGGATTTTGGTCCATGCTGACTAGATAGGATCAGGCAGTTTCTACAGATTTTTCAGCCACACATTCATGCTGTGAACCTCCCATTCCACCGCATCCCAAGCTTCTCTATTGGATTGAGATCTGGGGACTGTGCAGGCTATTGGAGTTAAATTAAGTCACCGTCATGTTTGTGGAACCAGCTTGAGATGATACGTGCCTTGTGACATGGCACATTATCCTGCTGGGCATGTCCATTTGAAAAAGGGTAGACTGTGGCCAAAAAGGGATTCACATGGCCAACAAAAATGTTTAGGTGTGCTGTGGCATGTAAATGATTCTCAATTGATGTTAATGGGCCGAATGTGTGACAAGAAAGCATTCCCCACACCCATTACACCACCAACACCATCCTGCCTTGTGTCAGCATTGTAGGCTGGTGGTGGTGTAATGTGTGCCAAGAAAATATTCCCCACCCCCATTACACCACCAACACCAGCCTGCACTGTTGACAGAAGGCAGGATGGATCCATGGATTCATGCTGTTTACGCCAAATTCTGACACTGCCATCTGTATGTCGTAGCAGAAATCAGATTTGTCCAACCAGGTGATGTTTTTCCAATCTTCACACATCCATTTTCGTGATCATGTGCCGCTGACGCCTCATCATCCTGTTTTTAGCTGACGGAAGTAGAACACAGCGTGGTCTTCTGCTGCCGTAGCCCATCCGCTTCAAGGTTCAACGGATTGTGCATCCAGAGATGCCCTTCTGCACACCACTGTTGTAAACAGCTGTTACTTGAGCATTTGTAGCCTTTCTGTTTGCTTGAACGAGTCTGCCCATTCTCCTCTGACCTCTCATTAACAAGGTGTTTTTGCCTACAGAACTGCCGCTTAGTGGATGCTTTATATACTGCATGATTCTGTTTGGAGGAGCAGACTATTTGTGTTCATGAGCAGGTGTACCTAATAAAGTAGCCACTGAGTGTATATCGACGACTTTTGCCATGGCTTGAGTGGTGTGCATCGAGTGTCTCCTCATTATCAATAGTCAAAATTATCAATAGCCGCATAAATGGATCCATGATCTGTGACTCCTGTGAGAACATGTGGAACACAACCTCTTTTGTTCCTTGAGATCTGATCGGCAGTGACCTACAGTATGTGTTGAACTGCCTTGCTTCTCCATATGAACCACAATGGCCCATTGCATGCAACTTGTTAATGAGTCTTGCTTCCAAACTTATGGTGTACAAGAATGACCAGACCAAATGTTTTAGGGGTATAGACATTGTTGCGGCTTTGTGCAATGATATCATGGCAAATTGCAATTCGTGGCAAATTTTCTCTTTGTCCCTCTTTCTCTTGACGCGTCTGAGCAGCTCTGTATGCTTTTTCATCCATATCATTGATTATTCAGCAAATAACTCACATTAGAATCATATTTTGACATTCTGGTTGCTTTGTGGTGTAGGGACACTACATGAGAGCCATCAATGCAAATACAAAGTAAATACAACCAGTAGGTAAAAAAGACATGGGATTAACTTGGTCTTCCCTCTTTCTGGGGAGGTGTTTTTTGCACTTTTTTGCTTACGTGGTGACTCACTTCACTGATTAATTTAATGACTTTCGCAGTGAAGTATTTTTTTACGACCATCCTTTTCCTAAAAAGGACATGTCAAAGGTATGAAAAAACATGGTCGTGTTTTGTTATACTTCGGGATATCTCAAAAAAGGGTTTGTTTCTGCACTAAGTGGTCCGTAGCCAACCCAGCTGCCACTGCTTACTGTTGTCTGACAGGCCAGCTGGATATTTTCACCAGTGTGATAAGAATCTAGCCTTGTGAACAGCTTTCATGTCAACATTAAGGGGTTAAATGGTCTCCTTGTGCTCTGCTGGACGTGTCATCAGTATGCTTGGCTATGTGAGAGGTATCCTCAGCGTTGATGTTTAAACTGGCTTTTCATGTGGTGTCAACACACACTCTGCTTAAGCTCAGTGCCTGGCACACTTCTCTCTCATTGGGGTAAAAATATGCATTATGCTATCCAAGTGCCTCGTCTGGTTTTCCTACACTTCTCCTCTCAAATATAAGAGAAGGAAGATCCTTATTTAGGAAGAAAACCGGTAGGGATATTGTAATTACTTCTAATCTAGACACTGGCTATGGCTTGTCCCTAGACTAGTGTTTTATGAGCTTTGAACACCGCCTAGCCATGCATAGAAAAATAGTCAAACGCTTACCCTGGAGATCAACTCTTTATTTTGTAAATAAGCTCATGATTACTGAGTTACTTTTGAATAGTGTGTGATTAAAATGCTTTTGTTGTAGTTATGATTAATACATCTGCACGGTAAGGTAGCCTACAATTATCTGTCTGTCAGACTTCTCTTCTTTCCCTTCAGGCAGAACTAAGTCAGGCTCTACAACTGGGAAGAGTTTGGACATGTTTTTGGCACTTCTAAAAAAATAAAATAAACAGGTGAATCCCTGCCAGAGTCAAGACTCAAGAATACAGACTGTGGCAAGAAATCATTTATTTTTTGTCACAGTTAAGATAGAGCATCAAATTAGTAAGTACATAGCAACTATGATGTTATAAAATGATGACTGTTCAATTATATGGGCCCACACAATTGTACTGCAGCAGTATTATACCAGCTTGATTTCTTCCATCAGAGATCATCTAATTATAAATATATGTACAGTGCGGTGCGTGAGTATTTTGGCAGTGACACAATGTTTGCGCTCCAGCACATTGGATTTGAAATCAAATAATGTCTCTGATTTTTCTGTCTCATGATGGCCTGCTTTACTGACATTGTGACTTATTTCACTATTCTGTATATATAAAACCAATAAAATCAAAGATTTGTTGGAAAATATGATGCACCAGCATATTAATTGCACAGCAAGATATTCTGGTTTAGCCTGATCACGTTTGGTCTCTGCGTGGTACAATCTGTAACTGAAACGGAATAAGCAGAGATGATACCATTCATCTGTAATGAGATAGCTAGTGTCTGCAGAGGGGCAGAGACAAGTATCCTGTGTATCTCCCTGCTTCAGTAAAATTAGAGGGCTTTCACCTTTGTCTGCAGCCTGGCGGCATGCCAATACTACATGTAGCTACTGGTCCCCCTCTGCCCCCATCTCTCTGGGCCTCGCAGGAAACATCAGCATCTGTTTGTTTGCAGTTGTGGGGTAGGCTCGCCGAGGAGACGCGTTCTAAATTTCCACAGTCCTCGTGTCTTGTCGTCGGTTCCACTCCTGGAGTCCCTGCTTGGATTTTTGGAAGCGCGGAAGAGGGACGTTTCATGTCCACCACCGGTGACGACCTGGTACCAGAGGTGAGTGCAACCCTGAGGGGGATGTCTGCAGAAGAATGCCTCGTTGATGCAGTCTTGGCCCTTGTCTTTTGCATCACAGAATGTAGTGTCAGATACAGCATTGGGCCAGGTTATTCAAGTCTTTGGTTCAATGTAAGGGGAGCAGAATCCGCTTTTATTTAAGAAATACACACCAGGCAATGGCAGGTAAAAGTAGGATGCAATCTCTTCTGAACAAAAAGACAACATGGAGAGACCTGAGTGATATTTCTATGATATACAAATTTACGAGCAAAAGCGGTCAAGTGGTCGAGCAAACAAGTGGCACCAGTGGTCAAGTTGCACCAGCTTGTTAGTATACAGTATATACTATATGCACATGTTGTGACACAGATTTCTGCATTAATACTGAAATATTTGAGGCAAAATTAGACAGAAGAAGAGAAACTGGAATATCTCTGTCCCTGCAAGTGCCCTCATTGTAGGGGTTAAATAAACATCCTAAAGGGCAAAACATTTACTCTTCTGTTTATCCCTCAGCGTACTTACTTTCTGAACTGTAGGTCAGTTGTCCTAAAATGGAGTTAAAGTTGAGAGTTGTTTTTAGATTTTAGGCAGTGCTTTAAAAAAAAATCTTTTTGACAGAATGGATTAATGTATCAAACCTTGTCTAGCCTGCAGTGAGCACCTCGTCTTACAAATTGTATTGCAACAACATAACCAGATTGTGGACTAGATAGCTGTCGCTTTAGTCTGCTGTCTGCCAGCATCTCTAAATCTCTGGCAAAGTCTGTTCTTTGTTCTCCCATTCCTTGTGTTAACCTGGTGAATCACTTCCAAAAAAATGGGACTTTGTCTGCTTTAGCGCTGTTTACTTATTTGGCAGACCCACATATAACTTACAAAGTGCCAAGTAGAAAATATGCAAGAGAAACCAAACACAAAGCACTGAGCCACCACTGCGAGAACATGGTGCCATCATATAGGCTACAATTAAAAATGCAAATCCCTAGTGTAACTACATTTAAATAATTTAATAATTAATTGAATTATAACTACTACTTATTGGTTATAATGGCTAAAGATGCAGTCTGGGGTGCAGTTGACAGATTAGTGCAGAGGTGAGCTTAGAGAGTGACGGAAGGTGAGGAGTGATTACTGTTCTAATCAGAGTAGTTACCTCATTTCACCATTAAGTCAATGAGGTGGAGAACAAGCATCATTCTGTAGGGAGAAATGCAACACTCGTCGAAGTGGGTACGAGTCCAGTCCATCTATTTCAGGGATATTAATCTGATGCTAATGCTAGCCAGTAGAAGGAAATGAGGAGAGGGGTGTGAACAGAGGTGGACTACTGAGTTCTGGATTAGCTGGAGCTCTCAGAGCAGCAAGGAAGCCAGCAAAGAGGGAGACGCCTCTAGTAAGAAATGGGCACATTACTCTGTTTGTCATGACAACAGCAGCAGGGGCAGGTCAGCATTGCAATGTCTTAGAAGAAAGCAATTGACAATCTTGAGAGTTTCTCATTTTCTCAGCTAAACACATGTTATGCCTTAAATGTGGATGCTACTTTTTGGACTAATTTTTCAGAAAAAAACTGAAAAATGTAGTTTTCCCTTTCAAATGGAAAATGATGTACAGCAGTTTCCGAGTACATAAACTCATTTCAGGTAAAATGTTTGCCCTGAAATAACATACATTATCTGAACAACAAAACCAAGCGGCTTAATGACAAGGTTCTCTGAAAAGGTTGCTGGGTTGACACATAACCAGGTGAAAAAAACAGCTTCATTAAAAGCAGAAGTGCACACATTTTTCATAAAACATGAAATTATACCTTGTCTGCCAGTTGTCAAAATGTAAGTATAATTGATATACAGTGCCCTCTAAAATTCTGTTTTACTATTTTTTTACTAACACTATTGTTTTTCCAGAAAGATGGGTGTCATTATTATTTACACCCTAGTAGTTCAGTGCTTTTCATTACAAACATTTCCTCTCCCCCCCCCCCCCCCCCCCCATGTAGAGAATGAACAGAGTGTACCTCACACCATTGCAGGACCTCCTCTTATTGGACAGCATGCTCCATACAGTGACTTGCATTTGTTAATTTCCTTGATTGTTGTACCTTAACATTTTTACAAGCGTATTGGGGTCCTCTTATGACATTGAAATGTTTACAAAAATGCCTTATCACAGGGAATTCAGCACTTCATACCTAATTTCCCAAGTTGCTAAGCACATTCTATCGTGATCAGGTTTTAATGGGGAATTATGGTTATTGGCCTTAGGGAGCAATCCAACTGATAAATGTTAATCACAAGAGGTAAGTTTTCGTAATTCCCGGTAGCTGTGATGACGTGACATGGCTCCTGGTCGTTTCCGGAGGTCTAAATGAAAAGACTGGAGAGCCCTGAACACAGCTGTGTTGATGTGGCAGACCACCTGTTACTCTGTTCTACACATTTCGTGAGAAAATCAGGTGGGGATTTCCTACACAAGAAGAAACCCATTCTTCCCCCAACTCCCAACTGCCCCTGCCTTCCTACTGCTAAAAGCCATGCATAGAAACAAAAAAACTGAAAGACAAGTGCAAAAATAACACACTACGCATTCACAATGTTCATCCTTCATAGGAGGAAAGTACTATCTAGTAGTATCCATCTATCCTTTCTGAAACAAGATTGATGTCATCTTTAATCCCATTTTTTTCTGTTCTGTACTTCTGTCCTTTTATAGCTGTAATAAACGTGTATCTGTTCCCTGCCTTGTTGTAGGTGTTTTGATCTTGCGGTTCTCGATGGATACAGTAGAGACCAGCCCAGCCCTCCCATCCCGACCTTCCCTGACTCCGAAACCTCAGGTCCCCCCCAAACCAGAGCCCAGGGGGACACGATGGCGCCGGGCAACCAATGTCATTCTCAGGGACGCTGCAGGGGAGGACGGAGACCAAAGCCGAGTGGAGCAGAGAACCAGGCACAAATCTCTACCCTCCCTTCTGAATGACCAGAGCCCATGCCTGTCTGTGGCTAAGGATGACGGCCCTTCCCCTCAGCCTGATGGTCTACTTGGTATCTCCCAGGGAGTTAAACCCCTCCCGGTTCCAAAGCCCCGCCTTCAGAAAACACCCCTGCGACAGGACAGCAAATCCCAGGCAGCTGGTAAGGAAAGAGTGTCCAGCACTAGGACCCTGCAGAGCCCTGATAGCAGTGACTCAGGTGAACCAGCACCCATTAAACACAGTATGGCCCCTTTCGAATAGACAGAGTCTATAAAGTGTCCAAATATTCTTACCTACATGTTCAGAAAGAGACAAATGCCACAAACCTACCTCTTGAAAGACACCTAGCTTGCATGATGCAGTTCGGGTACACCGCAGTGAGGCTGATGGAGAAAAAGTTAAAGTTAGAAATAGGCAGTCATTGCCGACAGTTTCTGTCGCATTAATTTGTAATTTACCTTTGTGTGGCTTGGTTCTCAGTTATGCCATGCACCTTGCACCTGAACATCAATGATCAGTAACCCATTGCTGCAGTTGAGCATTCAATGGAAGATGACCTGCAGCTTTCTCCCTGGTCTTTAGATTACTATTTTTCCTGTTCCCTGCTTCCTCTTGTGCCACCTCGCAGTCAGATAAGCTTTTATTGCGCTTGTTCCGTCTCCTTCCTGTAGAGGGCAGACTCCTGGATGGACGCAGTGGGAGCGAGGGAGTCTCTCCCTCCAGTTGCGCTCCCTCCTGTCCCTGCATGTGCCATTGCAGCAGCGACCCCCAAGCTGGAGAGGGACAACTAAGAACGGAGCTCCGCCCCAAAGCCCCGCCTGCCCTGTCTCTCCCTGCCCCCGGACTGGAGAGTGACTACTGGCACATCACTTGCCCCAGAGCAGTGGGGAAGTTGGGGCGTTCCCCTCCCAATATTCCTCTCCCCGCTCGGCCCCTTCCCAAAGAGCCGGACCTGATCTCCATCCAAGGTCAGCGCCGGAGGTCTGCGCTCTCCTCCAAACCAGTCATGCCTCCACCTCATCCTGAATTGCATCGTTTCATACAAATATTATCATCACAATGTCGAGGATTTTCAACAATCTGCATACACATAACATGCAGGTGGTCATCAAGATAACCATATTAACCTTTTTAATGTAATGACATTTATTGATGTACTGAGCTTAACTTAACTTCATTTTTATTTTGTTAGATAAACTCTATGATTTCTGTGAATGTATTGTTTGTTTATTATTAATTTATTTCCTGAGCTGACAGGGTATATTTAAAACGTTGCCCACTTAAACAGCTAGGTATTTCATCCGGTTAAACAATTCAGTCTAAATAACTTGCTAATGGGTACACTAAGTGAAATCTACTCAGAATTCAAATCTAATTACAATTCTAATTACAGCACGCTGAGCACAGAAGTAATGCTTGAATTGAAGTGTCACGGCAGAAAAACAGTGACAAGCTCCTCAGCTGTCGAGAATCTTTTCCAGTCTCTATCATCCATCCTCAGGAAGCACTAAAGTAAATAAACATCTCATAATCAACAGAGCAACAGACTCAGCCCCCCCCAAAAAAAAAAATAATAATAAAGGAAGACGATAAACCAAACACCAAGAAAGGAACTGAGCAGTCTACAGTCTCAAATTTTAAATATACACAAACACCCTTTCACTGTAGTTCCATGCCTCTGCAGTTCCAAGGGTCAAGTTAGCACTTGCCTTTTTCCTCGTGCCCAGAGGGCAAGTAAACACAGACTAATCATGGCCGTGAAGCCTAGTGCAGCAGGAGGCCTCACAGTCACCAGTCACACATTCCTTCCTCTTCCAATCTTTCCTGCTTAGGTCACAGTGGGTGGGTCATTACTGTAAATCACATCATTTCCACTTTGAGAGATGTAATTTCCCTATTTAAAGCACACACTTCACCTCCTACAAATCAAATCCCGGTGTAGGTCAACTTAATATTTCACACCTAATATCAGGGCTCTTGCGTCCCACATTCTTTTCCTGATAACAAGTATCGCTGCTGTCAAAACACGTGCCAGTCGTTTTCTTTAATGGTCTTTGTGATAGATACCATTATTAGCTCTGTGGTGCTCCCTGAGCGGTGTTGTGATCTTTTCTCCCTGTGTATATAGATAAGGAGAATCCTGACATTCCTGAGGGTGTGTACATGGAAATAGGCATGTCGCCATCGGAAGTAGAAGACCACTGCACCACTGTAGCTTTGTGCAGCAGAGACTTCGGTATTGCGGAATGTCTCCTTGAATTTGGTCTTGTTAGGAGTTCCATTGGAATGAAGATAAAATCTCACACATTATCCCTCCATTTCCTGGACAGGGTCCCCAGTTTCTCCAGGTGGCGCCGGAGCCGCAGAGTGTCCGTCATACTCAAAAGTGCACAAACCCCTCCCCCCTGTGCCTGCCAAGCCCCTGCTGCTCCTGAAGACACAAAGCACAAACAAGGGCAGGGAGAGGAGGAGGACTTGTGAAGATCCCCTCCAGAGTGTTGTGGAGGAACTCAAGGAGAAGTTCCCCAGTGACGGCGATGTGATTAAATCCACGAAAGAGAAACACGCAAAGAAGAGGGAGAAGGGGAATAAACTTTCCTTTCTCTGCAAAAGGTCCCCCACGAACGTTTCTTCACAGAAAAGGAAGTCGCCCTTGGCAGAGCTTGTGCTGTTCGCCTTTCAGAGCAAGGAGAGCACTCAGGAACCCCAGGAAGCTGCCTTGAGTACTCAGTCACCCGCAGCATTAGCTAGCCCTGTGAGAGAGCCTCGGGGGGATGTGACTGTGAAAGACTCGGAAAAGCCTTCCAGGGACGTTTCTCACCACTCATCTGCAGCCATGGTACCGGGCATACAGGCGTGTCTGGAGCAGGAAGACGACACCGTGCCCCACCTGGTAAAGGATGTTCAAGGCACAAGCTCAACTCCACAAGGTGTCATGAGGAGGGTGTCCATCAGGGGGCGACATAGGTGCCTGAAACCATTCTGGCAGGAGCGAACCATTGTGCAGGAGAGTGGAGTACTGACGCAACTAAACAAGCAGCAACTGCTGCTACAGGAGGTAAAGGTTTTTAAAGTTGCAAGCAGATGGTTGTCTCTGCTCTTCAGCTACTGTACATGTGTGCTTCAGTTTCAGTTTCATTTCAGTTTGTTTCTTTTGTCCTGTGATTAAGTCAGCTTAGTCACGAGCCATGCAGTTTATTCTACATACCCAACTTATTGCAAGTGTTTGTCTATGTGTCTGTGTGGTGGCCAATATCCTGTGCCTGTTCCCTGGTCCTGAAAGTGTGACCGCTCTGTCTCCTGTGTCTCAGAGCATGTACGAGGTTGTGACCACAGAGCAGTCCTATCTGGAGAGCCTGAGCGTGGCTGTGAACCTCTTCATTGAGTCGCCTGCCCTCAACCAGGTCCTTGCGCCTCGAGACCGCAAGTCCCTCTTCTCCAGCATTGGCAAGATCCGAGAGATCAGCCAAAAGTAAGGGTGCAGCCATCATAGCGTCGGTAACTTGTACTCCATCATCAATCTGTTCCAAACATCACCAGTGTAATGCGTGTACTATATGCATAGATGGACAATCCATATGTTTTACCTGAGAGGTGAAGCATGTACTGTTGAGTTTGGCACTCATTGCAGTGTGCTCAGTTTTCTAGATGCCATGAAGGTGGAGCTGGAAGCAAGTCTGTTCTGCGACATGTGTGAGGTCATCCACCTTCACGCCAGTGGACACTTTGCCGCCTACGTTGACTATATACGCAACATGCCTTACCAGGAGCAGACTCTGCATAACCTGGGGTAGGAGAGTTATACGGAAGAGCTCTCTGGGGCAAGGGGGGTCATTGCCCTGCTCCCGTGGGCCTGTGGAGTAACTCCCTGTGTCTGCATACAGGAAGGAAAACCCCCAGATAGAGGAAGTTCTCAAGCAGCTGCAGGAGGACCCCCGCTGCCACCGTCTGCCACTCAAGTCCTTCCTGGTCCTGCCCTTCCAGAGGATCACGCGCCTCAAGATTCTGGTGCAGGTGTGGGGAGGGGAGAGAGGTGGAGGGATAGGATTAGAGTGTTGAAGCCCTTAAATATATTCTACCCTAAAGAACTGATCCTGGATCACTCTGAGTTCCTTTCACATTATGGTTTGATTTTGGATTAGGCTTGAATGAACGGATTTCTTAATCAGTCATCTGGGAGGGGTGCAAAGAAATCCAGAAAATACAGTCTAAAGCAGCTTTACAATGACATTATGATTCCCGAGGCTGAATATACGTACAAACAGATACATTTTATAGCAGCTGTTTACATTTATAAACATAAATATGAGGCTTATATTATGTTGGAACTTTTTTTTCTGTGACCACAGCGGTCTCAGATGGCAGGCACCATAGGAAATTGCACCAACCAAAAATATTATTAAATGTAAGTTTTTGAAGAATAATCAGGCAATATACGTACATGCATATTATCTCTGAAGGCATACCATAACTGTAAAAGCTACTTTGGAGTTACTTGAAGTGTATTTTCTTGCTTTAGATTATGAAGGCTGGCTGGTAGTCAGAAACTTATTTAAATATCTAAAATATCCTTCATCACACAGAAACACTATCTAGGCCAAACATCTGCTGAAACTGAAATGATATTTAAAAAATTGAAAAGTATCTTGGCGTATGCAAGACAGGAAATTAACACTGATTTTGGTTTGATTTTCCATTCAAAAAATAAATAAATAATATTTATTTATCTTTTCAGTTTCACAGATATAGGCAATATGGGCCCTAGTCCAGCTCTAGAATTATATGCTGCTCTGGCAATTGGAGTGTTTTTGGCTTTCCTCATGAGACCAGTCCCTCTTTGTGAGAAGCTGTCATAAATGCATTACCATTTGCAGACTTGCAGAATGAGTGAGTGATGCCACTGATGTCGTTGTTCCCAGACCATCCTGAAGAGGACGGACCCAGGATCAGACCGCCAGGCATCTGCACAGCGAGCACTGAAGGAGATATCCAAGGTACTACAGCTGAGGGGCCACAACCGTCATTCACAATCAGCAAAAGCCGTGAAAATGAGTTTCTGTTTCCGACACCCCAGACATCTTTGTCATTTCACCAATGTGATAAGATAATCATTTAATGGTTTCTTCCTTCACGCGGCTCTCGCTTTTCTCCTTAGCTCAATGCTATTTTTTTTTTTTTAGGTAAATAAAATTGAACTTAGGGTGATGTAAGTTGATTCACATTTAAACACAATTAAATTCACAATTAAAAACATCTAAATAATTGAACATATAATGACATGTTTTATGTTTCAAGATAACTGCAATTAGGGATTATACTTTTGAGCGGAACCAGCAGATTTGATCTGTATTGCGGTCACTGCTTTGTCACTTGTGCCCACTGTACCCTCTGTAGGTGGTGGAGGCCTGTAACCGTGAGGTAGGAAGGATGAAGCAGATGGAGGAGCTGGTGCACATTGCCAACAAGACAGAATTTGAATGCAAGGTGAACTCTCCTGCCTGCCATTACCACTGTAGATCATTTTCCATTTGAGATGTTTTATCTTTGGAATGCGTGGATAAACACAAAGAGGAAACTCATATTGTCAATATCCTCCTGAGACCTGGCAGAAGAAAAAGTTTAAGTATTACATTTTTTGACATAATACAAGTGACTTGGATGGCAAAAATATGTTGAAGTGAAAATACTTTCAAAACCATTATTTATTTTATTTTTATTGAATGTCCCTTAGTGTAGGTTTCGGCATAGTAGAATATATGGTTCTTGAGATTAAATTCAAAAACTCATCTCCCCTACAGGGGACAAAAATGAATTTCTGGGTATTAGGAGGATATGGACTGAAATTGTTCAGAACAATGCAATGTAAAGTCTTCCACATGATTTCATTGTCTTATGACCTTGAGGTATAGATGATCACATGGACACAAAAATATAACACGGTAACCTCTTCTTTTTTCGTATCTTTACTTTCCCATTGGGCAGGCTCTGCCTCTGGTCTCTTCCTCCCGTTGGCTGTTGAGGCAAGGGGAACTGGCCCAGCTGACTGACAAGGAGAACATCTTTGGCCAGAGGAAAGTCTCTCCCGTCTACTTGTTCCTCTTCAATGACCTGCTGCTAGTCGCCATCAAAAAAGGGTGTGTACAACTCATGCTGCCATCATGGCTTCTTTTTGGCTGCCTGGGTAACCCGTTAACATTGGATGGTGCCAATGTATCATCAAAATGACTGTGAAGGTTTGTTCAAAGCTCGGAGCTTTGTCTCATTACTCAGAGGTTATAACGGGAGTAGCAGGCAGTAGACTTACCATGGACTCCAATGAAGTTAAAATGTTTCTATCGGTTTATACTGTATGTCCCATAAGTACAATGTGACTCCATTTTCCAGGCGTTTCTCTGAGTTTAGGTGTCCCATAAGTACAATATGACTCTAGTCTTGGTGTTTCTATATGTTCAGGTGTCCCATATGACTCTGTTGTCTTGGCCCAGGCTGGATCGCTTTGTGGTGCAGGATCATGTCCACCGCTCCCTCATTGAGATCAGCGATGGGGTGGAGGAGGATCAGGTGGAGTATGAGCTGGAGAAGACCTTCCTTCTGGCCCTGCTGAAGAACCACAGGGGGGCCACTTCTCAACGCCTGCTGAGGGCCCCTTCCCAGTGAGTACATATCTCCTGACTTCAGGAACATCCCCATCTCACTGTCCACTCCATCACTAATATTACCAGAGGCTTTGTTCCAAAGCAGCGCAGAGCTGCTTCCCGTCGTGCTGTTCTCTCCACTGAGGTTCTCTCTGGCTCTCACACTCCTGTCTCGTCTCAGGGCAGAGAAGGACAGTTGGGTGGAGGCCCTGAGGCCACGGAAGAGCGGGAAGGATGAAGTGTATGAAGAGTGGGGTGAGCGTCACTGTGAAGAAGTGTGTATGTGTGTGTGTATGCGCATGTGGTCATGCTTGCATTTCTGTTTGAGAGAGTATTTGTTCAACAATTTGTAAATCTAATTTTGCGTACTTTCAAGAATAGTCCTCAAACAATAACTGAAATGTACAGAACAGTGTGTGTGTGTGTGTGTGTGTGTGTGTGTGTATAGTGGCCACTAGAGGGCGGAACTACCAATAAGATTGAAGAAGTGAATTATGCAGTCCATCGGTGGTGATGGGAGGGGCCACTGTGACTGTAATGGGTGTGGCTTGTCTCAGACTGCCCCCAGGTACAGTGCACAGCAGATTATTCTGCCCAGCAGCCGGGAGAGCTGAGCCTGCTGATAGGGGATGTCCTCAATGTCATCCAGAAGACCAACGATGGTAGGTAGCCTGCTACACAGAGTCATGATTAGCATACGTATTACATAACCATTAATTCTGCAGGCAAACATGCTGCTCAGGTAACATGAGCAGGGGCTAAGATAGGAACAGGTGATGCATCACTCCATAGGCCTGCACACTTCTGCTTTTCATGTCTTCTCTGATCTGAGTTTCTTTATCGAAACGCCTCTTTGAAAGGAAACATGTGGCTCTTTGTTTAAATGGCAATCTTAGCATTCCAAGATGCCAGAAAATTGGAGTCATTCCAGCATTATTTGAGTTTTACAACCCCCAGTTCACTGGTGTTAGCGGGGGACCAAACCTCCCGTTCCCCTCATCCCAGGCTTTCTTGAGGGCCGGAGGCTGGTGGATGGGGAGAGGGGCTGGTTCCCCCTAGGCAGCGTGAAGGAGATCACCAACGAGCACGTGCAGCGGCGCCACCTCCGGCAGCGCTACCACGTCCTGCAGGCCGCCAACCAGATGCTGAGCCGCCGCTGCCTGTCCCGTGAACGCCACGCATCCGCCTGCTTCCGATAGGGCCCTCGAAGGCCGTCCGCGGAAACGTCTCTCTCGCATGGAAACGGTTTACATCTCATCCTCTTGGATAGGCCTACTTGTCGCCTCCTTTGAAGTCCTGATTTTTAAATGTTGTTAACATTGCATTTAATGGCTTTTATTAGTGAGCCTTAAGCCTTGTAATACATAGCACTGCATTACAATTAAGAAATTGAAAAGGAAACTGATGTTAGGCTACTTACTACAAAGCATTGCAGAAACCCATTGTATTGTATTGCTGTTAAAACCACATCATGGGCATGGGGTTTAGATTTTAAACAACTCAAAATAAGATGCTGATAATCTGAAAAGCAATAATTCCTCTTTTGTTTACAGTGCATTTATTGTTTCCTTCAGCAGAGGTTTTAGACAATAAGTTGTACCTTATTAAGTGATGATATGTTTTAAATATCATTAAAGCATTGATTGAATTTTTCATTGTGCACTACTTATGTTCCATATTTAAAAAAGGGTGTTTTGTGGTAAGATGATGGTCAACTTGAGGTCGCTGGATTTCACTAATGGGTGCTTTTTTGGTCTGAGTGATACACAATCCTGGCAGTGATCATCAGAGACAGAGTATAATTGCAAGTGTGAAGCAGTTTCTAAGTTTGGCCTAGTGTTGATTTTCATCTGTTCTGTGGGTCCCATGGAATCTACTTCGGGGCTGAAGAGTGAAAATAAGTGGTGTACCAGTTTTCTTTTTGTTGTTATGGTTTGAAATGCTCAACTGCCAAAGGGAGTATGAAGTCTTATGTTGCCAAGGTTGCCAGTAGATGTTAGGCTACTCCTTACTTTTCACTTAAATACAACCGGACCAAAGGTCGACTTAGTGGAAAACATCACCTGTTCAGTCAGGTCGCATACATAGCAATAGTATTGACGTAGAACAACCTAGCTTTATAAACCACTTTAAAACAAAGTAAACGACAAACACTCACCGTCCTTTGTAGCATAGGCTATACAATTAAAACGGAATACTTTTTAAAATTTCATACGAATTTTGTATTATTATTTTAACGCAGTGAGTAGAATTAATACATCAAAAACTAAGCTTTTAACTGGTAGAGACAATATCCAGCCTTTGCAGCATGCGCTTTCATCCATTGCCAAATAAAATAAATGTAGCTTGCTGACCAATCGATGCGCACTCTCTCCACATTCAACCAACCAAGATCCATTGACAGGTAATATTTGTGTCCAATTGTAATTGAAATGGTGTTAGAGGGAGGACCAATGGGAATGAGAAAGGGTGTGGATTGTACCCAATGAGGGTGGAATTTGTAATGCAGTTCGCTCGCTATGGCCGTCTAATGAGAGTCACTTTGGAGTTCTTGCAGTACAAGAAAAAAAAAATCAGGTACGACATCGTTTTGTTTAGTCAGTTCAATGATTCTGTAGCTATATTGTTTTTAAACAATATTTTATTTCACTATGCACAAAGTAGCCTATGGTTCTATCAACTTATCTCTGCTGTTTTGACAAACAAAAAAGCGCAGCTCATGTAAAATAGCTTTTTGGTCCACTGTATAAAGTTGATAGCAAACTGTTTGGTAAATTATTATGAGTTTTTCAGTTATCGAGCAGAAAATCTATTTCCCTGTTATCGACACTGAGTTCTCTAACTTGTTTGCTGGTTAGCTTCTCCAGCCTTGTCACAAAAGGTACTTTGAAAGGCGAATTGTTATACTTTGAACGGTTTGAAATGAATCGAATAGTAGGCTAGTCCGATTGCTTACTGATTTTTATGTAATTTCCCCCATGTGATAATTGTGGAGAAACATTTCTAATTACTAGTTTGTTTAATCGCTTTATACGATTAACGTCAGATTCGGGGATTGAATTTTGCAAGAACACTGTCTATAGCTTGTTGAAATGGGATAGTTGGATATAGCTAGCTACACGATCTTGCGGTGCAAGTTCTGAAACATTAAGCTACAAGTACGTGTTGGCAAATGCATTTTATCGATAGAATTTAGCCTGCTGCGTACCCATTATCAGTGAAGCGACACCCAGTCCTTGGTTTCATTGTCCATAGAGGCTACTCGGCATTCTATTATAGGAAATTGGAGCGTCCCGTGGCGAAAGCTACAGAATTTGCTATGAATGTTATGTCATATAGGTAGCAACACTGCGGCTGTCACATGGGAACTCCTGGTGAAAGTTACCAACCTGTTGCTTCAATTTTGTGTTTAGCCTACAGTTTATTGAGAAACATTTCTTGACAACATCGCTAATTACTTCGTCAATTGATTTTGCTATCAAACTTTCATGTCGGTTTTGTATAAGGAGGGGTTGTTTTGAAACACAGTAGGCTACAGCTGGAGTTACATATGACTACAAGTGAGAACTTGAGCAACTGGTTGATAAGCTATGGTTACTTCCTCCAAACCCACCGATTTGTGCATACACGGGTGTGCGTATTGTTAAAATGCCCAACGAAACAGCCTCAGTACGCAATAACACTGACAAGTGTGTGGTTGGCATAGCTACTTGAGTGTATCGACGTGCTCCGGAGATTAACGGTGGGAATGGGTTAAAGTGTATGAACTGTGCGCCACAGAAATGCAGAAACGGAAATAATTAAAATGGACCGAAATCAAAATGGAAATACACAAGCCTGAATGGAAATATTTATAATCTACTCATTTGGATAATATGGCACATATATCCACAAAGAGAATCAACATTTTTCAGAAGTCAGAAATGTTTGATGGAGCCAGCTTTTATAAAGGCACATATCTTTGTTATGTAGCCTACCATTTTTTGTTCCAATATTGTATCAAGTATCAACGTGTGTGTGGGTTTGAATGTTAGTTTGGCAATATTAAATATCGCCATTCACACTTTAATAAGGTAATGTGCGTGTATCTGGCAGGCAGCTCAAGCATTTTTCAGCATTCCACAGAAGGCTACAGCAATATTCATTTTGATGACTGGCCTAGTCATTATAGTTTAATATATGTACCGTGATTCAAACCTTCAAACTTTAAAATGAAACCCTTTAAAAATAAGAGTGACTCAGTAGTGGGGAATTCATTACTGCCATAGTTTTGGGAAGGAGGGAATGATTGGTGGATTTGTGAAAGGCTTATTGTAACCAAGGCTGTGTATTCTGTGTTAAAAGATTTGGTGATATGTTTATCGCAGTCTGCATCAAAGGCTGATTTCAATATGCCCAGCACGCACATCACTGCATATCATTGATTCACGACTCATTGCCTTCTGGCTTTATTTTCCTGTTGGACATTGTTGTTATGATAACAGTGGTTTATTTGTTCAGTTCTTTCAATTTAGAATAACATTTGCATCCATCCTAATGCTAGCCACCAGAAATATTGCTATTCAGCAAATGTTTCCAAAGTATTCAAGTGAGATTGATGTTATTATTGATTGTAAAGTTCATGATTTGCCATTGTATGCTTCTCCCATTCTCTGAGTAATGTTGGAACAGCTCCCCCCCTGTAAAGGATATTCAAAGAATGCCCATAAGTAGGGATTGCCTAAATGTAAAAAAGTAACCTCCTTCTGAAATATTTGTGTCATGTAATTTGTCCACTCCAAATTAAACTACAAACCCAATTCCAAAAAAGTTGGGACAGTATGTAAAATGCACATAAAAGCAGAGATTTGTACATTTTACATATATTTAATTGAAAACGGTACAAAGAAAAGATATTTAATGTTTTACCTTATCAACTTTATTGATTTTTGTAAATATACGCTATTTCCGAATTTGATGCCTGCAACACGTTCCAAAAAAGTTTGGACAGGGCCAAAAAAAAAGACTGGGAAGTTAAATAAACACCTGTTTGGAACATAACACAGGTAAACAGGTGATGCTATCATGACTGGGTATAAAAGGATATCAAAAGACTCTTGATATTTTATTTTCAGCGATACTATAACCTCTCTGCATTTGAATGGCTCATTCATTTGGCTCATTTAATACCTCAGACACTTGATGACTTACAGCCATTTAGCCAGCCATGGGTTCCATACTATTCCAGTGTAATTTACATCTTAATCTAGTCCCACCCCCCCAATTCCTATAGAGAGCCAATCAAATGCAGAGAGGTTATAGTATCGCTTCTAAGAGTACCTGAAAATAAAATATCAAGAGTCTTTTGATATCCTTTTATACCCAGTCATGATGGCATCACCTGTTTACCTGTCGAATGGCAAACAGGTGTTTTTTTTTGAGCTTCCCAGTCTTTTTTTTTTTGCCCCTGTCCCAACTTTTTTGGAACGTGTTGCAGGCATCAAATTCAGAATTGGCATATATTGACAAAAATCAATAATGTTGATAAGGTAAAACATTAAATATATTTTTTATTGCACTGTTTTCAATTAAATATATGTAAAAGAGAATTTACAAATCACTGCTTTCTGCTTTTATGTGCATTTTACATACTGTCCCAACTTTTTTGGAATTGGGGTTGTAGATTACATATCAAAACTTTGAAAAGCCTTACAAGACAGCTTCTCAATTCTCGTTGGGAGCAAAGATTATCATAACAGTTTTACTTATTTTCAGTCTCATTTTAGATTTGTTAACTGTAAAATGGCTAGTTGAGTATGGCAGGGACAATCTAGCCTTGAGGACTATAGTACATTGGTTTCTTTTATACTCAATAATTAATTGATTGATTAATGTCACTTATTGGCCTGGGATTCCACTCGCCTAGTGTCCCATTTCTAAAAGAGTACATGATCAGAGGGGAAGGATGAAAACCCCAAGGGCCAAATTTGAGCATCCCTGGTGTACGATATTTAACCGTCACATTTCTGCCCTGATCTCTTTTACTGGCTGTGTACTTGGCAGGTTGTGGGTGGCCCCACAGATGAGTGATGGGTGAGATTGAGGGCTCCTACCGCGTCCTGCAGACCCCTGGAACCCGCCTGGGGGCCCAGTACAATGCCGGGGTCAGTACCCTGGAACCAGGCCAAAGCCTCGGCACGGCACTGTCCGCAGGGAGAAAGGGCAGAGGGAAGGGGCTTCGTATCCGGGTGCAGGGGCTGGACGACTCCCAGGAACTGTACGACTTGGAGGTGAGGAACCCCATTTTGCCAGCAGGCCTTTATAAACGAAAGTGAAACGTTCTCGCGAGTCTTGCAGTCGTGGCTTTTTTCTGAGACGTCTTTTTCACTGCACATCGCTGCAGCAGCAGCAACGAGCCAAAGCGATTTTTAGAAAAATGGGATGTCAGATAAAATAATAAAATGAATCCTCAGTTGTGGGAAAGCTCTGGAGGCCCTAAGAGCACGTCTCCATGATGGTGTTTGTGCGCGCGTATGCCCACCGACAGTTGCTGTGCTTCCTTTGGGCCCCCAAAGCCTTCTCCTTTAAGACTGCCCTGTCGACTTGGCTAGCGCTACGCGCCTCAACCTCTGTTTCCACTGCTTAACTCGTTCAGCTGACTGACGTCCCCGGTCCCCACCACACAGAGGCCTAGGCCACGGCGCGTCTCGCCCTGTGGCTCATACACAGTTCTGTCCCTCGTGCAAAAAGGGTGTGCAGACCGGAAAGGGGGATGATTCAGTGCCCAGAACAAAGCCTTAAACAGTATAACATCTGGGCTCTCCACTTGTCCTGGATATGTTCAGGCCTCGTTCACCTCTGTTGCGTATGGAGTTGGTCTGTGCTGATATTCTGCTTGATCATACTGGATTCAGTGGAACTGGACTATGGACTTTGAAATGTGGCAGTGTGATATTTCTTTTATAAATGATTCATACATTGCAGTATAAAATTATTATGTTAGATTCCACTTCAATTTTGTGTATCAGTCTCCAAATGAATTTAGATTTTTCCTCTGTTGTTCACAATATTACATTGCAAAGTTACATCATAGAGGGAGGGAGAAATAATGTGGAATGCAGAGGGAGGGAGAAGTGACTGCTGATTGGCCAGTAGCATAAGAATGAGAAGTGTAGACCAAAGGGAATTGTAAGAAATGTGGCCTGTGTTGTTTTTGTACTGTACAGCTATTTGTGAGCATGTGAGGGCCATAGAAATGTGTGCTATTTGCTTATGGAAGTCAGCTTTTGAATGTGTCACATACTGTTGGCCAAATATCTAATATAGCTGAATTAAATGAAGAGTAGAAAAACATCAAAGTAAACATAAAATGTCAGGGAAAAAAGGCTTTCAGAATCTTTAAGTATGCATTCATAACTATCCCTCACTGTTGGTACATTGGAGCGGGATTTTATGCTCATAATGCATTACGCATTAATATGATTATCAAATGGAGCAACTGCCCTCCTGCCCTGGGAACGCTAGTTGTATTCATTTTATTTTCCATCTTACAAGAAATCCTGCCAATGACATATCATCACGTATCATCACTACAAGCCCACACAGATAATTATTTAGACAGGATTTGAGTTGGTTATTTGACACAGGTGGTGATGTCAAACGGTGTGAGGGCCTGTACTGAAAAGGCTTTGAGCGAGTTTCTGTGCCGGTTCCTTGTGGTCCCTGCGAACGGCCCAGACTCTGAGCTCCCCCTGCCAAGCGCTCGGCGGGAACTGGTCCCAGATCAGCCAGTGTTCGTCTGGAGCAGATGACGCAGAATGACAGGTCAGGTGCACCATCTGGTTTGTGGGCCAAGCCCCTCCAGCCAGGCTTTTGAAATCTCTGTTTGCTCTGATTTGACATGTTTTCCAAGCAAAGTGGCGGTCGGCTTCCAGCTCAGTCATTAGCTCGCCAGTTGACGAGGCAAGCGAAACCACCGGGCGAGCACAGGGAGTTTTCAGCGCTTTCCAGGGGGGCGAGGAAACAGGAGGCTTGTTTTAATACCGCCAGGCACTGTGATGTCATTTTGGCAACATCTGTTTTATGCACAAATCCCCAGCTTGGGAATTCTTTACAAGCACCCACAGGTAGAAAAAAGAGTTCAATAGCTGTGGGAAAATGGCACAGATTGATGCAAAAAGAAGCCGCTAATTCCTTTGGTTTGTTTTTAGGGCTTAAAATCCATAAACCCACCATGTGTCTTCTGTTACAGACCACAACTATCACAGGAACTGTACTGGAGCCCTTACAGGCAGGCGACAGTCAAATGATGAGGATCACAGCATGTTAGATGTTGGATGGAATGTTTTTTATAGATGTTTCCTAAAACATCTTGTGTACTTATCTAAACGCTATTAGTGTTGAGATAACGTTTCACTAGCAGTAACATGTGCTAGATGTTCCGCTACTTGAGTGGTTTTAATACTCATTAGTAATTTTTTATTCATGATAATGTCAATTCAAATTGCTGGTGCTGTTACCTTGGGTAACAGGACACCTGCACTTAGTACAGATAGACTAAATATCGGCCCATTTGTCTATCATTATAACTCTATTTTAGTTTTTGATGTAATTTGATGACATCCTCTCGACCCAAATATCTTGAGTCAGGCTCTTAAAAATGTACTGATCTGAGGTGGAACACAGTAATTATTCACATAAAGAATATCCATAAACATATTACTCAGATTAAGGTAATGTGCAGCTCACATGCCTCCCACACTATATTATAGGCTATGGTATTGGTGCAGAGTCAGGAGGGGTAAAGGATAAACAAATTAATCAACTCAAGTGACTTGAGATTTGAGAAAACAACTCACTTTTTGGATAGACAAGAACTTTTTATTAACTTACCGATTTGTTGATAGCTTACTAATTACTTTAATGTATGGTCAGGGTAAAGAAATCTACTGCTTGGTCTTGTGTTGCTTTACTGTGTTCGAAACTGAAAACATTAGCTGCTAACTGTATATAATTTATCTCTTACAGTTGGTTAAGACAGGGGACAGACAGAATTCATGCTAGGGTCTGGTTGCGTGCTGAAGAGATTTATTTTGTGTTTATTTTAGGAATTGATGTGGTTGAATTCTGGAATTAATGTCTCATATTCTTATGGGTCCATGGAGCATTTGGCTAGACTTTAGCAAGGATGTTTGGCTGCTGTTTTAAGTTTTTTATTTTTATTTTTATTTATTTTTTTGGCAGCTAGCTAGCTAGACTGTAGGCTGCTGTGGTGGTTCTCTAGTAACCAAGTCAGTGAGTAGTCTGCTGTCTCGTGCCACTGTTCATTCAGCTGTTTCACGAGTTCTCCTCACTTCTGCAAATGTTACTTAATATGCACCAGTTTTATTATCAAATAATTACACCTGTGATCCATGTCATTATAGCGAAGCATGGAATGGTGAAATAATTTTCAGTTGTTCCAAATGTTACAGTTTTTATTACCCAATGTGGATGTCAGTGGTGTCTTCACACTTTTTCCATGCAGCGTCTTCCATTGCTTTGTGATTTGTACCATACCAGGGTAAGAACCCATACCCAATGTAACCTTGCAATCCAAAGTCTCATGCCAAAATCAGGTGTGGTATGGAAACGCAATGCAAGCATCACTGCTATCACAAATGAATAGTTGCCAGTGAATTTCCATTGGGAGACATGCCGGTGCGCACTGAACAGTATACCTAGTTGTTCTTAGACCGGCAAAATAAGGGTTGGAAAATCTGGCCTCTTTCACTAGTTGATTTGCCAACTTAGCCCGATAGCTCAGTGCTCATTCACTGAAATTCTCAGCAGTGCTCCGAGCAGCTAGGAGTTAGCGAAAGTGAGCAAACTAGTCTGTTGCTCACTCTAAGCTGCTTGTTACATCAAGTTCAATTATTTTCAGTGCTTCCGGCCACTGTCTTAGTCTGTGTTCAGCTTCATAGCTTTGCCTCCATGATTTGTTGTCAGGTGCTGCAGCCCGAGATTACCAGATTAATTCAGTTAGTTTGAAGAAGCACGAGACTCCCGGCAGTAGCAAATTGGTAACACTGTTTTCCCATCGTGTGCCAGCACATTGTTTGCACATTTTTCTCTCGGGGACTTTCCTAAGTAGCCTGAGTTAAACATTAACAGAGAGCTAGACACAGATTGTGCTTCACATTGTCGAGACAATCGTTCTGGTCAGTATTGGTATTCTTGTCTGAAAGGTTGGCTAACTAAGCAATGGCACTAGACTTTTGATGAATAGGTTGGCTTACTTCTTGGTTGTTTACCTGTTCATTTTATAAACTCAGTGTAAATTGTCTGATCATAAGTTTCTTAAACATTCTCAAAATTGCATTTTCTTGGGAAATGTGAGTCTTGGACTACTCTTGCCAACAATATTGATGTGGGTCATTGATGGGAAACAAAAACTGTGTATGTGGGCTTGGGCAGAGTATGCCATGTATGGAGTGAGATATCAGCATGGGAGCATGACACATGTCTTGTTTTCATATATCTGTCCTTGTTTAGATGCCATTTGCTGCTTTTGAGCCTATTGGAAGTGTGAGCTTTTTTATTTCCGGTGCTAATTCTGACCTGAGACTCATCTCCGTGGGCCATGCCGGCAGCAGGCCAAGTCAGAACCACATCAGTAAAGCTGGTCTCAGTGGTCTGGCGCTGTGGCGGGTTTGGATCTCGCCTGTACACAGTTCCTTGAAACCAATATCACCACGCACTCCCTCTCCCTGCTCTACACGCACTCGGATCTTGTAATTTCCCCACTTGCCCGTACATTTTCCTCTTTGAAAGGAAGAGCGACTGAAATGGTGTAGTATATTTACATGTCGATCAGTGTGTTCCTCTGCACTGAAACAGTGCAGTGTATTTACATATCTGTCAGTGTGTTCCTCTGCACTGAAACAGTGTAGTATATTTACATATCTGTCAGTGTGTTCCTCTGCACTGAAACAGTGTCGTACATTTACATATCTGTCAGTGTGTTCCTCTGCACTGAAACAGTGTAGTACATTTACATATCTGTCAGTGTGTTCCTCTGCACTGAAACAGTGTAGTATATTTACATATCTGTCAGTGTGTTCCTCTGCACTGAAACAGTGTAGTATATTTACATATCTGTCAGTGTGTTCCTCTGCACTGAAACAGTGTAGTATATTCACATATCGGTCAGTGTGTTCCTCTGCACTGAAACAGTGCAGTATATTCACATATCGGTCAGTGTTCCTCTGCACTGAAACAGTGTAGTATATTTACATAGCTGTCAGTGTGTTCCTCTGCACTGAAATGGTGTAGTATATTTACATATCTGTCAGTGTGTTCTTCTGTACTGAAACGATGTAGGATATTTACATCTGTCAGTGTGTTCTTCTGCACTGAAACGATGTAGGATATTTACATATTGGTCAGTGTGTTCCTCTGCACTGAAACGATGTAGGATATTTACATATCGGTCAGTGTTCCTCTGCACTGAAATGGTGTAGTATATTTACATATCGGTCAGTGTGTTCCTCTGCACTGAAACAGTGTAGTATATTTACATTCTGTCAGTGTGTTCCTCTGCACTGAAATAGTGTAGTATATTTACATATCTGTCAGTGTGTTCCTCTGCACTGAAATGGTGTAGTATATTTACATATCTGTCAGTGTGTTCCTCTGCACTGAAATAGTGTAATATATTTACATATGTCAGTGTGTTCCTCTGCACTGAAACAGTGTAGTATATTTACATACCTGTCAGTGTGTTCCTCTGCACTGAAATAGTGTAGTATATTCACATATCGGTCAGTGTTCCTCTGCACTGAAACAGTGCAGTATATTCACATATCGGTCAGTGTTCCTCTGCACTGAAACAGTGTAGTATATTTACATATCTGTCAGTGTGTTCCTCTGCACTGAAATGGTGTATATTTACATATCGGTCAGTGTTCCTCTGCACTGAAACGGTGTAGTATATTTACATATCGGTCAGTGTTCCTCTGCACTGAAACGGTGTAGTATATTTACATATCGGTCAGTGTTCCTCTGCACTGAAACGGTGTAGTATATTTACATATCGGTCAGTGTTCCTCTGCACTGAAACGGTGTAGTATATTTACATATCGGTCAGTGTTCCTCTGCACTGAAACAGTGTAGTATATTTACATATCGGTCAGTGTGTTCCTCTGCACTGAAACGGTGTAGTATATTTACATATCGGTCAGTGTTCCTCTGCACTGAAACGGTGTAGTATATTTACATATCGGTCAGTGTTCCTCTGCACTGAAACGGTGTAGTATATTTACATATCGGTCAGTGTGTTCCTCTGCACTGAAACGGTGTAGTATATTTACATATCGGTCAGTGTTCCTCTGCACTGAAACAGTGTAGTATATTTACATATCGGTCAGTGTGTTCCTCTGCACTGAAACGGTGTAGTATATTTACATATCGGTCAGTGTTCCTCTGCACTGAAACGGTGTAGTATATTTACATATCGGTCAGTGTTCCTCTGCACTGAAACGGTGTAGTATATTTACATATCGGTCAGTGTGTTTCTCTGTACTGAAATGGTGCAGTATATTTACATATCGGTCAGTGTGTTTCTCTGTACTGAAACGGTGTAGTATATTTACATATCGGTCAGTGTGTTTCTCTGCACTGAAACAGTGTAGTGTATTTTCATATCGGTCAGTGTGTTTCTCTGCACTGAAACAGTGTAGTATATTCACATATCGGTCAGTGTGTTTCTCTGTACTGAAACGGTGTAGTATATTTACATATCGGTCAGTGTTCCTCTGCACTGAAACGGTGTAGTATATTTACATATCGGTCAGTGTTCCTCTGTACTGAAACGGTGTAGTATATTTACATATCGGTCAGTGTTCCTCTGCACTGAAACAGTGCAGTATATTCACATATCGGTCAGTGTTCCTCTGCACTGAAACAGTGTAGTATATTTACATATCGGTCAGTGTTCCTCTGTACTGAAACGGTGTAGTATATTTACATATCGGTCAGTGTTCCTCTGTACTGAAACGGTGTAGTATATTCACATATCGGTCAGTGTGTTTCTCTGTACTGAAACGGTGTAGTATATTTACATATCGGTCAGTGTTCCTCTGTACTGAAACGGTGTAGTATATTCACATATCGGTCAGTGTGTTTCTCTGTACTGAAACGGTGTAGTATATTTACATATCGGTCAGTGTTCCTCTGCACTGAAACGGTGTAGTATATTTACATATCGGTCAGTGTTCCTCTGTACTGAAACGGTGTAGTATATTTACATATCGGTCAATGTTCCTCTGCACTGAAACAGTGCAGTATAGTCACATATCGGTCAGTGTTCCTCTGCACTGAAACAGTGCAGTATATTCACATATCGGTCAGTGTTCCTCTGCACTGAAACGGTGTAGTATATTTACATATCTGTCAGTGTTCCTCTGCACTGAAACGGTGTAGTATATTTACATATCTGTCAGTGTGTTCCTCTGCACTGAAACGGTGTAGTATATTTACATATCTGTCAGTGTGTTCCTCTGCACTGCATGCCTCTGTTGTGGTGTTGCAAGCTTCGGTAAACGGGGTCCGACTGAGCGATTTGTTTTCACTTTTGCAGTTTCTTTGGTTAACATGTCACATGATACCTCTCCCACTTTGAATGGATTAGTCTCAAATCTAGAGCCAAACAGGAGGTTCCTTTTCTGGGGACATGAATGAAAATACCTAACACTGCTTAATTTCCAGATTATCAAAAATAAATTATTGTTAACTGCTGGCAAACTGCTTGATTAAATTATACAAGTCCTCTGTGCTGCTGTGCTGTTTATAGTCTATTTTTTTCCTGGTTATCCCAGTGTGTTTCTGAATTTAGCTTGGGCTTGTTTGGAAGAACTGTATGGCTATGCCAGTGAAGTTGATTCTGAGATTCATTAGTCATGGACTTTTCAAGCTGCTCCACTGTAAACATCTTATTTTTCAATTAGTTCACTGCCCAGTCCCATCGCTAGAGAATGACTGTGCGGATAAGGATGGCGATTAATCCCTAAATCCCAACACGTAGGGCCCAAACTGCCCAGAGGATCTCAATGGACTAAAATAAGCAAATTCCAAGCACATTCCTACAGAGGAATTCCTGTGGGATTTTGAGGGTACCAGGTGTCTCCCAGTATGTGTTTTTTATTTTTATTTTTTTAAACCTCTGCCAAGGCTCTATGCTAAGATTCTACGCTCTAGATGTTTTCCAAGGAGCACAAGTGTTCCTAAATTGAACATTTAGGAGCACACTAATACATCCCAATAGTAGATGTGCTCCTAAATTAATTTTTCAGTTGGCATACATCAATTTTTAGGAGCATATGCCCCCAAAATGGGAGCACTGTAGAGCCCTGTCTGCAGATTTGAGCTTTGAAAGAACTGGAGGCAATGTGAGAGAAATTTTACAGAGATTTACTCTCCACCGTCCACACATGTCACTTAAACCTGGATATTTTCCAGCATTTTCCCGAACCTCTTCCTGTGTTAAATGTCAATCCAATACCTGAAAGATGTCAGGTTAAATGTCTTGAGTGAAATACAGATTGGATGAAAGTCGCTGTCATCCAACTTGTTTGTAGTCACTTTATTTTTATGTTTTGGACTAAGCACACAATGCACACACACTACCTAAGTTAATTAACTGCCTAATGTGTGCTGCATGGCAACTTTTTTAGAACTGAACTTACCATGATAAGTGAGGGTGATCTCCTTTGTTGCTTTTATTGCCTGCTATGAAGATGTTCACTTAAACCCACCACAGACACACACACACACACACACACACACACACACACACACACACACACACACACACACACACACACATATGAAAATCAACATTTAGCAATTCTTACATGAAAGGGGACACATAATTACTAATAGGAAGGTTCTTGCATGGTCTCAATGTCATACGGTTGTCCAATTCCTTTGAATTACTGATTGTCGCACATACCGATTATGACGGAGAATGCAAACTGAAGTTGACTGCAGCTTTCAACAATTCATGATCCATCATAACACATGATGAACAGTTTATTGCTTTCCTATGCAGAAAGTAGTTATTGGAATGCAGAGAGCGGTGCTCATTCACACGATAACCACGCAGCCGGATCTTATCCTGTCTTTCAGTGCTTTGTACGTTCTGATGGATTTCCGGCTATGCCATTTAATGGCCCCCTCACAACCCACTGCATTTTGACCGATTAACAATATTTAACCTTTGACCTTATATGTTTAAGTTTTGCTTTGGGAATGAAACGAATGCTGTGGGTCATTTGCATTAGATGTGCATTGTACCGTTTGATTTCTGGATAATGTTTTACGTGCTATTTTTATGTTTTGAGCTGTGAGCACATGTATAATAACATAGAAGTAGGATTGATATTAAGGATCCTTTCGCACAACGTGAAGTGTGAAACCGACCCGTTTTCACCCGTTTTGCAGGTTAGCTCCACATGTGTCTTTCAAAATATGAGCTACAGGTTGCATGATTGAGCAGTATGCATTTTTCAGTGCAGCTCACTGTAACCTGGCTCCTCACAGCTCCCCACTTCAGGACATTGAAAGTGTGTGCCCATCATATGACAAGTCCATTTAAGGTGAACTGTGTGCAAAATGTTTGCGTGCAGCGTTATTTATAAAATGTTCGTGCTTTTCAAATAATTCTTTTGCTTTTTGTGGTTCTGGTTCAAACATTTTTTGTCCACCAATGAACCCTCAAATGAACCCATGTCTGTTTCAACAGTCTCTTGGGTTTGTGTACACTGGCTCTCCAGAACTCATCCTGATTCCTTTATTAAATGTAAGGTTTGACGTTAACAGTCGTGTGATAGCTTGGGTATACCAAAGTTGGATGTGACTGCCAGTTTTTAAATGAACTTATATGAGTATTTTAGAGGAAGACTTATAGATTATTTTTAGTTTGTGGAGAAATCCACAAGACATAGGATATATTGTGGCTACATGCATCCCACTCCATTATCCAGTAATTTCCATGTCTAGGAATCACATGATTGAGCCACACGGTTTTCATGTCTGTACTGATACTTGTTTCTTTGGATACTAGTTAGCCAATTTAGCTATCATAAATCAGTGGTGTTTGGCAGTGAGCTAACTAGGTTACTTCCCCTCTGAGCCATAGTATGGATAGCTCAGAGGGAAAGTATAAGCAAAGTCTTCCTCAGTTTCATATACATCAATGTAAACCCAAAATAGTTATTTTTTAAATGTTAGTATTGATATTCCAATTTAATAATTCTCAAATATGACTCACTATAAAAACACAACGAGGTTTAGCATAACACCATGACTGTGGTGATGCTTGGGTCAATCTTCAGTGCCGTGGTCTCCAACCTTGTTCCTGGAGATCTACCATCCTGTAGGTTTTACATTTCAACCCTAATTTGGCACACCTGATTCTACAAATTAGCAGCTGTTGAGATAGATCTAGCTGTTGAATGAGGTGTGTTTGGTAGGGTTGGAGTGAAACCCTACAAGGATGGTAGATGTCCAAGAACTGGGTTGGGGACCACTGCTTTAGTGACTTAGCTTGGCTGGGCACAATAGTTTTCAGTCTTTCCTGCAGTGTCAACTGTAGGCGTTATACTGAGGTCAGCCTTAACCCAGCTGCCATTGTGTTGACAGACGGAGGTTGTGTATCTGAAGCCCCGTTCACACTTGCATTTTGGGGCTCGACAACCAAAGTTATTAGCTGGAATCATGTTCTGTGTCCGTACACACAATTTAGAAGACCGAGAACGCTTACAAGTATGAACGAGTAACAGGACTCGCTCCTGTATTTACAACGCTGGCAGTAAGTTTGTAATAGCACGATATTTGCTCTGAATGTAAATCTCGCTTTTCAATTATCGCGCAGGTGTAAACGTGATATATGTCAACAAACATGGACGCGGCCATTCAGTTTTTGTTAATCTCTGTCGAGGGAAGCCGGATAAGGCGTGTGTTTCCACATCTGGGGCCACATGTATAAACAGTGCTGAGCAGAAAAATACCCTCAGAAAGCCGCGTAAGCGAGTTTCCACACAGAAATTCAGATTTATAATATAACGCGTGTTGTGAGAATCTGCATACCTCTGCACACGGTGGACACCATATGTACGCAATGTTTGGAGTCTGTGTGATATGGCGACACCGTGACAGAGAGGCAGAGGTAGAAAATGCTAAACTTTTTTTAAGCCGATTCCCGACTTTCACCCTGAGCATTCTTTTACACATTCTTTTACTCAGAGTTTTATACACGTGGCCCCTGATCTGGTAGCGAATGAAGCAATGTCGAGTAATGCTTCTTTTAACAGTACTCAACATCGCCCTTATCACGCTCTATGGAAGTCAGGGAGCATTGCGCAGTTAATCACTGCACTTTGCTACCAGTTGTCAACTCCCGTTCCCGTCCACACTCGCACAACCAAGCACATTTGCATAGGAACAAGAGTCAACTTTGGTAGTCACTACCTGTTTCCAACAGTACTGGTTACTAGTTGTCGCTCTCGTTCATAACTGTACTAAGTGTGAACTTGACTGGATTAAAGGATAAGTTCGCTATTTTGGACCTTGGACCCTATTTGCGGTCTGTCTTCCACGAACCTGACACATTGAGTCCATATTATCGCTGATCGGTCCAGTATTGAGCTAGCTACAGATTTCCTGTAGGCTCTCACTGGGCTACAATAGAAGTCAACGGGGCAATTAGAAATGTTATGGAAAAACAACGATAAATGTGCTTTCATGTACAATAAATGAGACGGGAAGCTCAGGGTGTATTGTTACCGGTCTCAGTATGCTCTCCTGTGAAATGTATCCCAATCCGAACACTTTTACGTGCTTGGCATGGCTTGGAAGTAAGCATTTCTCTGTTGCTTGTTTTCGCTGCTCCCGCGGAGTACTATGGGAGTGGGGTGGGGGAGCGGGAAGGTGTGCCGGCCGTTTACGAAACTATCTATGTGAGCAGTCTGCGTTTGTTTACCTGCAGCAACGTAGGCTACAATTTCCACAAAAAAACTTGATGGATGATGGATGACTATAATGATTACGAAGACGAAGAATTCGATTTTGACTTTGACGTTACTGGCTACAGATTTGAGCCAGAATACACGGACACGGAACTACAAGAGATGGATGATAAGAGAGCAAGAGAAGAGAGAGAGGCTGAAGTTGCGCAGGTAATGTAAATTATTACAAATGATGATTACAAACACTGCGTTACAAATAGTTCTGCTGTAGGCTACTAGCTAGTAAACTCCAACGGGAGGTCAGGATTTGTGATCAACTGCTTTTCAAGCGGCCTCTCTACAACGTAGCTAGACTGCGGAAGTTTACAGTGCGAAGTAGTACAGTCGGAGAAATAGTTCTGTTTCAAATGGAACTGTTGTTTCAACGTTCGGTTTGCGTTTGCGATAGCCTACATTTCACAGGAGAGCATACTGAGACCGTAAGAATACACACTGAGCTATAAAAGCACATTTATCGTTGTTTTTCCATAACATTTCTAATTGCCCCATTGACTTCTATTGTAGAGCCCAGTGAGAGCCTACAGGAACTCTGTAGCTAGCTCAATACTGGACCGATCAGCGAAAATATGGACTCAATGTGTCAGGTTCATGGAAGACAGACCGCAAATAGGGTCCAAGGTCCAAAATAGCGAACTTATCCTTTAAGCACTAAAATGAGGAGCGACAATCATATTTGGCTGTAGTGTGAACGGGGCCTGAGAGACCCCGACAGCAGTGCTATAGGAAGCAATAAGGAAGCCACTACATCAGGCCAGGATATCCTGCCCTTTCCACAGCGGGGCATTGCTGATTACAGTCCAGCCCTAGTCTTCCCCATCTCCAGTGCTTGGTGCTTAATGGTGAAGTGGTGTTATTGTAACGCATGTGTGCATCCCTTCCCATCCATTGTCTGAACGAGCCTTTTGTTTCTGATGCACGCTGTATGGATTTTGTGGAGGTTGTTGAAATAATACTTTGACCTAAATCTTCCTGTAGAAAATGCAATGACTTTTTTTTCTTTTTTCCTGTCAGTGCTGCTGCAGTTTGAGGACACTCCCACTGCTCCTGTTATTCATCAGCAGAAGTGCTGCCAGGTTTACAGGTTTACAAGCTAAAATGTCAAGGACCAGCCGACGCATTAAACTTGCAGGAATGTGAGCATGGGTGACAGTGTAGCATAGTTGGGACACCAGTTTATCGAGGCCAGTTTTCTCACCTGCACTTCAGTCATCCCTCGGCAAGAGGTCGATGGATCCTTTTTGTCAGTCCGTAATCACATTGCTCCTCCCCAGTGATCTACATGAACTGCCGCTAATTAAGCACAGATCATGATTGACAGCAATGCTCCCAGACTTTCACGTGCTGCTTTCAGTACAAAGAAATGCAGCAGATGTTTATAGTGTTGTGCGGTCACACTATGCAAATGCAAGGTTTAATCTCCGTGATTGAATTTGATCTTGGTCAGTTGTTTAACAGTCTCCTCTCATTCTCTGGCGGTAACCTGTAGCGTCAAGATGTGCAGTTGTTGGCATGAGTAACACAAAACGTCTATAAATTATACCGGATGCAATTGATTTTCATTGCAGATCACATAAAATGTGGAAAACATAATTGTCTGTGCCATCTGTTGACTCGTCTGTGACAATCTTTTCTTTATGGAGTCAGCAGCCTACAGCACATCACTGCCTTTCTTGAATTCCTATTTAAAAATGCTGATTTATTAAGGATTGTCCTCTTCTTAAAGCTAGAGTACGCAACTTCCATTAGAAAAATATTGGGGTATGGTCATGCTTAGTTGGTATCAATCATAGAAAGAACTGTTGTGAGAGACATCCAGCACCATACACTGTAATACCCTCAAATTCTGCATTCTAAAACCAGCGATTTGTCCCAAATCTTTGTTTTCAAAACAAAGTGGCTCATGACGTAAACCAATCGAAGAGATTGGTCAGTTCACGTCGCAAACCAATGAACAATGAGATTGACCTTGCACATTCACATAAGGCCAGCTACAAATTTCACTAACAATGGCGGACAAGAAACCAGTTACACCGGCGCTATTTCACACAAAGAAAAAGAAAACAATTGGATAAAGTGCGCTTGAAAAAACTTGAGTAAACATATCGCCACATTTTAGAAGGTGGCGATTGTAAATACCTATAATGAATAGTAGCTAGGTTGCTATCATTGATAATGTTACTTCATTCAGCGTGTAGTTCTTGGAAGAAGGAAATGTTTGCTTGTGTTGTCTGTCGTATAGATCACGTTAGCTAGAACCGGATACTCGATACTCGGGTATAACGATGCATGCCAGCTATAGCCAGATGATGCCTGGTTCAGACTAACGTTACACAAACTCAGTGTGATCTGACTGTCCTAGATGCGGCAAGTTTTATTGTCAAATCTGACAGTGGGACAAACATATCTTGTAGCCTGAGCCATAATTATATATATCTGCGGTTTTGTTTTTCCAGCCCCACCATCTGCTGTCAGAAAGGTCCTATTGTAAAATGTCTAATTTAGCAGATTATCGGGTAACTAAGTAAGTCTGTGGTAGAGGGTAACATTAGCCTTATTAAGCAATTTAATGAATAAAATATTTAGCAAAAGGTTGCTATCGTGAACCATCAGGAAGATGGCTAACTTTAATCCTGCAATCGTATCTAGAAAACTTGGATGCAGTGGGGTGGGGGGTGTTTCTTTCTCTGTGGGCAGGGCCATGGGGTGTTATGAATTTGAAATGTTTTGACAACAAAAGCGACTGTTGAGAAAGTTGCATACTCCAGCTTTAAGTGTCATGCTTTCCCTTTGGACATTTACAAAGTTATTGTTATTTTAGCTGTCTACCACAGCATATTGGAGTTAAATATTAATTAATTATTAAAAATTAATATTAGCTCAAAGTGCAGACTTGCAGCTGAGCATATTTACATCCAAATCGGGTGAATGGTGTAGGAATTACAGAACGTTTTATACATAGTTCCCCCCATTTTAGGGGACCAAAAGTAATTGGACAAATTAAAATAAAACTTAGTCATCACATTTAATATTTGGTTGCATATTTTTTGCATGCCATGTCTTCCTGATGCCTGTGATCCAACAAAAGACTCAACAAGAATTTTCTGGTACTCCTACAATCGATACTATGATCTCTCTGCATTTGAATGGATCTCTATGGGAATTGGGGGTTGGGACTAGATTTAGCTGTAAATGACCTTGGAACAGTATGGAATACATGGTTAGCAAAATGGCTGTAAGTCATCAAGGGTCTGAGGTATCAAACGAGCCTCAAACCATCACTCTGCTGCCAGACATGCAGTAGATATGGATGGATCACTTTAAGGGTTTCTTCTCCTGCCTTATTTTTTCATAGAGTTCAATAGGAAAATGAGTCAGGAGAAACAACCCTTAAAGTGATACATCCCTATATACTGCATATCTACAAAAATCTACTGCATATGTATAAAAATACATCAAAGCAATCAAAACAAAGTACACATGCAAATCGAATCTAAATCCAGCCCTGGTTTTCTTTCTCCCACGTAATTAACTGAACAATTAGTGCTACTGATTGGCCAGATTGTCTTTACACCTGACTCTCAGGTAAAGGGAGGGTGGAAAACCAGCAGTTCTCCGACCTTGAGGTTCGTGATTTGAATATCCGGGCTATAGAGAATTATAGACAATGTTTCATGTCATATTCCTGATTCAGGCCCCCAAGGAGCGAGAGTTTTGGGGGCATAAATATAATAACTCTCTCTCCACAGTCGTAGGTTATTTATATCTCCCCTTCTCCTTGGGGTTTTTACTTGCTCGATTTATATGTATCTGAAAGAGGACACTGAATGTTGGGCCACCTTGAAATGCACAGCCGCCAGGTTACATTGGTCATGATTGTGATAACAACTTCTGTGTTCAGCAATTCTAGTTTTGAGTGGTCTCTGTGTTTTACCCGCATAAGCAAGGCCACAAGGGCATTTGTTCAAATAATTTACGTGTCTGGTGGAGCATGAGATGGTACATTTTATTTTCATTGTCCTACCATTTATCGTGTGGGTGCGCGTGGTGCATTTAACCATAAAATTAAATTATGCGCATGACCCTCACCATAAGTTACCTGAAGTCATCTGAAAAGTGTGAATCTTCACATTCCGCCCTCTCACCCAGTGTAGCCTGTTACGTCAACTAATTGCATTTATGAGGGTCATAATTAATCACTAATTGTATAATTAGTCAGTGAAATCAAATGCCTACAGTTGGCCCACTGAGACTGTGGTAATGCAAGTTTAAATAATTTTGTCTCTATAAACAAATGGTGTGCCTAGGCATAATGGTAAGGGAGCTAGTTTTATAGGTTCTGGGTTCAATTCCCAGCTGTGTCATTCTTTACATGCATGTGATGTTAAAACGTAAAACGTTTCAAATTTGTCTGTAATTCCAGTTTTTAGGAAGTTCTAAGCAAAGCAATGAACTGAGAATAACTTTAAATCTCAGTCTCAGAACTGTAGAAAATGCAGATAGAACCCTGTAATTCTCTGGTCTCTAAATGCTGAAACGTAATGTCAATATGTAATGTCGCTTGTCAGTCGTCTCCCTGAGATATCTGGCTCTGGAAGCTTCCTGGAAAAAGTGCAGTTTGGAAGAATAGAGGCAGGACCAGGGCCTGCCAATGGGCTGCTGTGGCTTCAGACAGCAGTCTCTGCAGACACAGTACATGTTCATGGGCACTGAGCCCCCCCTCCCGCTTCAAGCAGCCTGGTAGCGTCTGGCAGGGGGACCAGGCCTAGGAACATAGGCCCCTTTTATCCGGTACGACCCAGCCCTGACCAACCCTTGCCGATTGCCCTTTTTTGGGGGGGGGGGGGGGGGTTACGTGGAACCTTGCAGTAGGAGGGGGTGGGGTGGGGGGGGCCTTATTCAGCTTCAGCAAACAGGCTCATAAATAGCACGGCTGATGACCACGGGGGGTGTGCAGGGGGGCTCTCTGTTGCTGCGTTCAAGGGTCGGGGGGGGGGGGGGCTGCAAAGTTTTGCCATGGAATTTTAACAACTGGACTCTTAAACTTTTAACCCCCTGTAGTAAAGAGACCTGGAAATAAATCTTGGATATTATGTAGCAGTGGTCAGTTTACCTGGGCTGGTTAGAACTTTTTTTGTGATTGTATGGAATTTTTTCACGTTTAACTTTGTAGATTTTGGTGCAGCGCAAGACATTTGTATGGTGACACAGCCTCAATTTCTCCTGTGGATCAAATCACCGTCTCCTGGGAACAACATTTGTGAGGCTCTTTATCGGAGAGGGAAATGTTATCTTGCCTGACTGCTTTGCCAGTGCTCTTAGCCTTCTCATCGTGGTCCAGTTATCAGCCCTTTAGGGGAAAATGAAAATGTAAATTTGGTAGGAACGTTCTTATGGATCAGAGTGGGAATTTCTTTAATGCTTATTTGGTGCCAAACACAGATGTGTACTCTGCACAGACAAAGCTTACAGTTGGCTAATTATTACAATTACAAGCTTATAATTTAAAGTTACAGTTGGTAATCATCCTTCCTGCATAGTATAGATGTTTTGTTCTTGGCAGTAAAGTTAAGGGGTGGAGTGTACGTTAAGTAGTGTCAACATATGTCGACAACCCCACCCCCCGGGGTACTGGTAAATAGCTTCCCACCTCACAGCAGTTGCTCTGCATTCAACTACATTGAAATACGAGCTACTTGCTTCCGTTTTAAAATGCCTCCTCTCCAAAGTGGAAACTTTGTTTTCAAAGTCAATGCCACAGAAGAGAGGCTCCAGATTAGTTTCAATTATAACGTGAATTCATTGCAAATGAAATTATGACCAAAGCACACTTCGATAATTGAAATAAATTGGGCTTGAGAAGGTTTTCAGAATAGCCTATATTTTTCCACTGTTTGCCTTATGTTCTCGCCACAAATGGCTTGCTATAGTGATGGTACAAGTTGTGACATGTTAACAGGTTGGATTTCTGTGCCAATCCTGTCCTCAGTGGAATTCGGATAGATTAAGTTCTATTATAGCATGCCAAGGGCCTCGGCTCCCTGACATAGATTTGCGCTTTGTATTTTGTTCAGTAAGCAAATGGATGTTGCTTTGGCACATCTTTTGAATTAGCTTTATGTATTTTGATGGTTTGATAATAATGCAGATCTTGGTTTCTAAACATTTTGAAGTATGTTTCAAAAGAGTAGTTGCATGTAATTTCTGAATAATATCTATATGATAAGCCCTGGTGATGACATTTTGGACTATATATATTTAGTTCAACTGCCTAGTTACATCGTTTTAAACATCGTTTTAAACTGTAATATCTGAGCCTTTGAAATAAATTTGGGGAGGGGAATAATTATGTATATTAATATGTACATTTTATATTGTACACCTTATTTTCCACAGAGAGAAAGAAAACCAAAATTCTAACAGTAAAAATGATTTGTATACATTATTTAAAGATTTTCAGTTATATTTCTGATTTAATTTTGCAGACTGCAATGGGAATGGATACATTTAAACCTGACATTGTGCTCAATAACGATTGATATTCACTAAATAAAAAGAAGGATATGTAAATGCATTTTACTCTGGTTTCATTTGGCTTTTATTTGAAACCTGAGCATTTTATACTGGAACTTAATCATACAATTACATTTCATCCAGGCCAGCAACAGTGGTAATGTCAATAAGATAACATTTGATCAATGCTTAAAAAATATAACTGAAACATCAAGTCTCAAGGAACACATTTCAATAATGAGGACTACATTTAATTCAGGTCAGCATTCAAAACAATACTGCACATTCAACATTTAAAACAATACTGCCACAATGGTAATGTCAACAAGACAACATTTGATCAATGCTTTAAAAATAAAACTGAAACATGAAGTCTCAAGGAACACATTTCAATAATGAAATGCAACTGGTAATTTTTTAAACTATCTCTATGCCTTTGAGAAACGTTGTTTCTTCTTTGCTTGATAATGGCATCTACACAAATGAATGAAAAAATAATAACTTAAAAGGTACAATATGCAACTTTGAGTATCAATTTTGGTTATATAGTCCTATATTCTTGAAGAGTAGGACTTTTTCACCTTTAAACAACTTAATATCATACAGAAAGATGTATATATTTAAGAAAATGTATTTAATATCTTCAAACACATTAATTAACATCACTTTTTTCAATTGGTTTAACTAATTCTAGTCGCGCCACCTGACATATTGGTCGCACCACCTGACTTTTCAAACTCAATTCAAATCTAACAGGAATTAACTTGAACAAGGTTATACATATATTTTTTCAATCAAATACACATTTTCTGAATAAAAACTCATTTTCATAGTTTTCCAGCGGTCATACCACCTGACATGGTAAGTTGAACCAACCTCACCATTACTCAAAAACGTCAAATTATGTAATATTTGTGGGAGAGTTACTAACCTTGTTACTGCATGACAGGGGTCCTGTGGGGTCTTCTGTGTGATGTCACACCCTGTTGCATCTTTTTCTTACAGGCACAGTATATAAAATGATGTTTTTATGTCGGTCACCCCTCCTGACATTTGGAGAAGTCAATTTCTCTGAAAAAGGTTTTTTAAGTAATAGGATAGTTTTGAAATAGGACTGTTAAACTACTTTCCGTCATTTATAAGCAATCTAACATAAAATCATGACAAACTATTTGATTAGGAATTTTATTGAGAAAATTATCCTTTTTATTGCAGTTTTGTTCTGTGCATGAATGTTCGGACGGTCGCACCACCTGACATTTTGGGACTTTAGAACACCAAAACTCAAAAAATAAATTGAATTTCAATAAAATGAGAAGGGTTTCTCATAAAGGAGATGGTGCAATTTGATATATAACATGTTTTTTTTATTATTGTTTTTAGGAAAGTAATGAATTCGGACACAAAAAAATCACATCATGTCATTGACCCATAGACTGGTTTGCTGACATTTGGCTGCTTATTCACACAAGCCCAGTAATACCAAGTACATGTTCCCTTCAGCAAGTTATGGTGGGGCCAGAATATTATTATGTTCTGTTATTACGTTCTATAACTATTAAGAAAAAAACATGTTTGTATCAATTTTCTCTGACTTGTATAAGTTTAGTACTATTCTTTCACTCCTTACCTGCATGACAGTGTTATCCTAAGTGTAAAGTGTATGCTTGTCTAATCTAGGAATGTGAACTGTAAATGTGGCTAGAATGGGTGGCCCAGCTGAATGTGAACTGCATCCCCACCTCATTAGCAAGTCACACCGAAAAGCAGTTGCTTGTAGCATTTGTCTGTTTTAAAGCAAAGAGATACCAAAAATTGCAACTAAAATGCCAACATGGTGCAGTGTCAATATTTCCTTCTTAGACAAGATCACAAAACAAACAAAACTCCTTTCAGGAACACAGACTTGTACTATACTTGGTGTGCAATAAATTTGAATGTAAAATGGGATACTGTGAATAAATGCATGTACCATCTGCCTGTTTGACAATGGTTTCCATGTTTATCTATGCCAGTCTTGCATAGCGTTCAGAGGTGACTGTGGAAAAGAGAGAGGGACACATGCGAGCCCTACAGCGTGCTCAAGTTGTGACGCATGCAAGCACTGGGCCAGCACCGCGCGTGGGCAGAGTGCGTGGGCGCAAGCTGAAAAGAGAGGATATCACAATGTCATTATTAAGCAGTAAGAGCGGTCTGAAGTTCACGGAGACGTGCTCCAACTGACAAGTCCCTGGCTTGGATGTTTGCAGTTGTTGATGTCACCCCTCCCCCATCACATTTTTAATCACGCCGTACGTTGCAATTAGTAAAACATATTAGTGGCTGAGGCATAAGGGGTGGGGATAGAGCTGGCGGTAAATCCAAGAGGCAACATCCAGTTTGCCCTGTGTTTTTTCTTCATCCTAGATGAGGCTACAAACAAAACCTTCATTCTTTCAGCTTTTCCTGTTGCAGAACCATCACTCCGCCATTAGTATGTCCTGCATATTGTCTATGTGCATACACTGTGTTCATAAGTACAAGGGCAGGTCCCTTCATTGGTTTGTGGCTGCTGAGTGTAATTCGGGTCTGAGTGACTTGAAATGCAGCTGAAGGTGAAAATGGCAAGATATGGTTTGAGTTTACTGCAGGAAATTCATTACAACTTGGCACATAGGCCTATATTTTCAAATTTCTTGCCAATGTTTTTGTTATGGCAGCGGAGGCTGGTGTTCCAAGTGCATTGTGCTTTGAGGTGACGCAGCAGACTGGAGCATTTGGTCAGTAATGCCATGCCCACAGCGTCAGCCAGCTTAAGGGGAGGTTACAGGTACAGTAAGCCTGATTAGCCTCCATGCTGTCACCAGCTGTCTCCAGAGGAACTGTACCAGCCAGGCCACGTTCATCAATCTACATGGTGCACTTATGAGAGGTTTACGGGAATTCAGCACACCTGTATGCCACAGGAATGGAAATGACACTCATCATTGAATAGCAATTCTTAGGGAAATCTATCTGTTTTCTGATTGCAGTTCATTTAGTTCTCTCAGTAATAGAAAACCCCCCTCTCCCAATATTGAAAAATTACTTTCAACTAATACTAAAATTCATACAGTGATATAGGAAAAATATTATATCCGTTTATGGATTCTTAATATATATTTTTTTTGTCTGTATATATATTTTTTCTTTGTCCAATATTATTTTTCCACATTCATTTAAATGATAAATAATGTTGCGTGGCCATTTCAATAGAGGTGAGATTAAATTGTGTGCTTGTTTGGTGTACTGACAGTGTATCATTCAGTGTATCATTCAGCAGTCTTAAATTAAATACATGGCTTCTGAACGTTTTGTGTTTGCTTATCTAATAATGCAGGCATTGTATAGCTATTAAGTCTTCAACCCTTGCTTTTAGAACACTGTTCACGTAATATTGTGTGAGCGAAAAGAGCATCTACAGTTTGCAAGAAAAATTCACTTGCAACCATACTTGCCTGGCTGTACCCTGGATGAAATGTTCCTGGGTTGGTGACGCAGCAAGCTACTTTACATTGCTATGCGAATAATTGTGTGTGTCTGATCTGGTGTCAACAAATTCCCCTGAAGCAAATTGCTCCCCCCTAGACGGATTCATTTGTGGAAATGCATGAAATGGGAATTTCACCATGTTGCATAGCGAGGCTCACTTCGAACTGCATCGCTCGCGTGCCGATTCCCTTCCTGACCTTAGAACCGGTGCTTGTTCTCCGTCTTAGCTCATCGTCCGCCTTGGTTTAAATCCTCGCTGGCGCTTTCGTGGCGGTCATGTTTATGAAATAAGTCTGGCCTCTGCGTTTCTGATGTGGCAGGGTAGCTCTTCTCTGCGAGGAGGGGGGCTCTCGCAGAAGCAGTCCGAGGGGAAATGAATGATTGTCTGTTTGCAGTAAGTGGGCACATTTAAGACCGCACAGAGGAAGCTGTTGTTTTGTCTAGGGGGAGGTTCGCTGGCCTTATTGATGGAGATCTGACATGACTCCATGTCTGTCTCTCATTCCGCCACGGAGATATCTCGTAACTCTGACTGCTGCCGAGTCGCATGACGCAATTAGGGGCGAGTTCCTAAGACATGTTTGCCTAATAACCTTTGACGAATCGTCGGTCGCTGAGGCCTCTGTGTGCTGGAAGGGCGTGTGTCTGGGAGCTTTCAGTCCCATGAACAGGCAGAGGACATTGCACCGTCGCGCTGTACACAAGTCTCAACACATCGCTGCTACTGCAAGATTTTAAAAAGTCAAATGGGAGTGTTCAGTTGCATATGTTCAGTCAGTTTAATTCCATTATATTTGCGACGCCGCCCTTCCACGTGTGTGTGTAACTGCTGCGTCTTTAATCGTTACTACTCCTGGGTGTCAAGAATTTATCCTTCAGTGGATAAACCAGGCCCACCTAGCAAGGGCTATATAAAACCATTCACTCATAACCCAAAAGCATGTACAGCTGTAATTTTTCCCTGTCTCTCATATGGGAAATCGCACTGCTTTGTTTTGTGAACACTGCCGTAATGAGCGTAAAATCATTTTGGCTGACTTGCATAGATATTTTAGCTCCTAGATTATTTCTTTATTGAGCCAAGAACCCCCCTCGCCTTTTCTTTACAAAGGAAAGCTTTCCCACATGTGCCTACAGCAGTGCTCGCCGTTCCCGTACCAATGGAGTGAAAGGCCTCCAGATTATTTTGAAGCTCCCACAGTTGTGAGCTTGTGGATTGTGTCACAGCAGCGATAGCTTCTTTTCCAATCAAGACTTATGTTCTATCCCCTTGTGTAGGATTTGGTCATAATGCTAACCAGGCTACCCTGGTAAAATTTTAGTCCAGGCTAATTGTTATAGCGTCAACCCAGCTACCTGGTAAAGTATTTTTTTTTAATCCAAGGCTTTTAGTACAGTATCTTTTAAAGGGAAGCCTTATTCTGGTCAGTGTGTCATACCTGTTTTGTAAACTTGTGTTTATTGTTTTGATGGTATATGTGGGAAAAACAGGTTTGCTTCCCCAGATTAATCCTCATCTAGTAACTATAGCTCATTGAGCACAAAAAAATCTGTTTATATGTTTATCCCTTACGTGTCACTTCCACTGAAAGGTAAGGGGTTAACATTGGGGTTGAATCGAGTTATGTGATTTGCACAGGTTCTTCTGCTGCAGACTGATTGGTTACAAAGTGTATTTTCTTTGGTAATTACTTTCAAATGTGGCGGCACGTGTTCCAAGGTATGAATATTGAAGCAGGAGTTGGCGTCGTTGCGTGAATCATTTTGCCAAAGGGCTGCTTCTTTTAACACCTTTAAATGAGCTCATTGCATCTGCAAATCTGTCTTGGCAGAAAATGAAGTCAGCCACTCGGAGTGAATGACGTGATCTGTTAGGTTTGGTAGGTTTATTATAGTGGTGCAGTTGTGAAGCTCCTGATTAAATATATGCTGAATATGACTGTGCCAGTCTGGGGAAAGTCATGCACTGTGAGTGTCAGGAATGCAGGAAGAGAATGGGGGGGGGGGGGGGGGGGGGGTTCACTGCTCATTTGACAGTGAAGAAACTTTTCCTGCCAGTCTACCCTACCAGGAAGGTATCAAGCATTTAAACTGATTGTAATTGTCTGTTTTTTATATCAAGCTCAATATTTTAAAGGATTAAGCAGTTTCCCATTGAAATTAAATGCCCCCCTCAAATCATTCCAACTGCTCTTGGAAGAGCTGCTGATATAGCTTTGCCAGCAGACCAGCAACATGAAATCTGTGACTTTACCTCATGGAGTGACTTGCAGGAAAAATTGCCCAGCCAGATTATTCTCTGGAAGTATTTAATGGACTCTTGCATGTTTTTGTTTTGCTGTTTCATAAGGATTATCTTTTAATCACATCTTTGGCCATCTGTGCGGAAGCATAAATGGAGGTGATGCTACACTACCCACATTCTAACATGGGTATCTACACCGATGTAGCTGTGTGCAAGTCATATGTGGTATTACTAGCTTAGCTTTGCTTTGGTTTTTTTATCTAATTTAACCTGCCTCTTTACATTTATCACTCTGACTCTGACTTAAATGCAAGCCAAGAAAATGGCAACGGCCAAAGAGCCACGTTGCGAATAGAAAATGTGAAAACAAGAATAATAGGCCTCTTCATACATCCTTCTTTCTCTCTCTCTCTCTCTCTCTCTCTCTCTCTCTCTCTCTCTCTCTTTCTCTCTCTCTCTCTCTCTCTCAAATTCAAATTCAAATTCAAATGAGCTTTATTGGCATGGCAAGGGTACACTTACATTTCTCTCCCTCTCCCTCTCCCTCTCCCTCTCCCCAGACCAAGGCCGATGGTCAAATGCTCCTGTCCGACGTGTTTAAAAGATACAACCTCATCGAGAGCGACTACTTTGGCCTGGAGTTCATGAACTTGCAGATGAACTGGGTACGTATCCGGCATCAAAGACCAGGCAGTTTAACTGCCAGCTGAAACTGAACAGGTCTCCTTTGGAATTGCTTCCGCTATGTTTTTTTAGACAAATTGTTTGACCACTTAGTAATATCAGCTTGGTAAACTTGATTACAGCCTTTTAGCTCTAAAGCAGTGTCAGTCTAAGGTAACAGTGGAAAGACTCAGCAGGTAGCTGCTGTCTATATTGGCCTATATATAAAATCACTACTGCATAGTCCAAAAACTATTCTAGATGTATTTTGTGGTATTGCATTGTTAAACATTTTCCTGAACTTCAAACAAAGCTTGCCTTCTCCCAAGTGGAACTTAGCTGTTCTGAACCAGACAAAACATGTCTGCATGAAACATGAAAGCTTTAGCGAAGAATTAAAAACCTGGTGTGACTAAAATAACAAGCATCAAGTGGGCTGAGCGAAACTGGGATAAAAAGGAGAAACGGAAGATGTATGGATCTAAATAGCAGACTGATGTATAGCCTCTACAGTGGGGAATTCGACAAAGGCTGTTTCGAGCCAAAAAAGGTTTTGGGGTCCGAGCGAAGCTTATTTCCTGGACTGCTAGCAGGTCTAACAGCACGCTTTGGCCGGACACCAGGAGCTTTTAAGCACTCGCGGGATATGAAAAACCTTTGGATAGAAGGTTTGAGTGAGAGATGCAGCCCTCCCCTCTGTGTCCCATATCCTCTTGCTAAGCATGTGCCTGGTTTGGCATGAATTTCTCAGGAGAGTGTACATTATTTCAAGGTTTGCTTATCTCACAAAGACCACCAAACCACAAATAAGGGCATCAGTATGTTTTGTGTGTGTGAAGCGGCACTCCGTGCTCCTGTTTCTTTGGTTTCTTGGGAAGTTCAGTTAGAGGCTCCGCGCGCGGCCTTGTTGGTTCTGAAAGAGGTTGGAGAGAAGCTCACAGCCACCATGACGAGAAGTGCATTCCTCACTCAACCAACCCCAGATGTGCAGAGGAAGGAGGGCCTCCACCGCGCAGCCCTGCAACTTGGCCTGCCGCTAACCCTCCCTTTGTGCCACTGTCCGGCATACACAGCCATCCTCCCCACAGCCGTCTCCTCCTACTCTTCCTCCTCAACATCAATCGCACACCATGCATAAATACAACTCCTCTCCTACTACTCCACCTTGGTGTCATTTCCATACCATCGACACATCCAACCCCTCTCCTCCTCCACCATGGTGTCATTTCTATACCATTGACGCACCCCCAACCCCTCTCCTGCTCCTCCTCCTCAGTGTCATTTACATACCGTTAGCACATCCCTCCCCTCTCCTCCTCCTCAATGTCATTTGCATACTGTAGACACATCCGGCCCCTCTCCTCCTCCTCCTCCTCGGTGTCATTCATACTGTCACCTCTCCCTTTTAGGCCTCGTATTCCAAACCAGGCCTTGCTGCCCTCTTTCACAGCAGCGTCATTGTTTGCAGTTAAAACTCTTGGCACGGTCCGTGGAGGCAGACTTCCTGCACAGTGTTTGGTTGTTGTCCTCATTGTGACCTGAGCTTTTCAGTAGAACGGCACGTTCAAGTACATCACGGACATACGGGCAGCGTTAACAACGCGCTCATTTTGTGCACAGACTATGAATATTAAGTTCATACTGGTGAGTCAAAATACTCTTGTCTTTTCAGTCTTGGCTGGAACCAATGAAGCTCATCGCGAAACAAGTGAGAAGTAAGTGAAGGGCTAGATTTCTCCTTTTCCCCCCCACTCCTTCCTTTTTTCCACATTCCTTTTATTATTGCTGTCTTTAAGACTGTTCTGAATGTGTTGTACCGCTGTGTGCATTCTCCGCAGGGCCCCCAAACACACTCTTCAGGTTGTCAGTCAAGTTCTTTCCCCCAGACCCTGGCCAACTGCAGGAGGAGTACACCAGGTAAGCAGTCCACTCATGTAATTCAACTTTTCAGACGTGCCTGGCATTTCATATCAATGTACACTGGGAAGTATTGATTTCACATTATACTTTGCATGCATTTCTTCCATTTGCTGTCTTAAAAACTTGTTGTAATGTAGGATCTTTGTTTTTTGTTTTGTCACCCTTGCACATTAACCTGTGGTGTTCCTGCAGGTACCTGTTTGCCCTGCAGGTGAAGAGAGACCTGATTGAGAGCAGGTTGATCTGCTCAGAGAACACTGCGGCCCTGATCGCCTCTCACCTGGTACAGTGTGAGTACCTGCCTCTGCTGGGTGCTAGCATCGGGACTGCCCTTCAGCGTTTGATGGACAGTTGAGAGTATTAGCCCCCCTAGCACTTTCCTCTCACTACAGTTGTGGAAAATGTTATCGTGAAGCATCTGTCCATTAGTAAAAAGTGGGGAAGAGAACTCTACAAGACATGAAATCTTGAGAGACTGCAGAGACTATTGGAAGGTTAACTACAAATTATAAAGCAATATCAGTGGAGTGTGAAGTCAGAGTAAAATGACTACTGTGGTATGGGGTGTTTTTATCCTTCCTTCACCAGAATGTTTTTTATCCTTCCTTCACCCGACAGCGGAGATAGGCGATTATGACGACATGGCGGACAGGGAGTTCCTGAAGCTGAACATGGTGCTGCCAAACCAGGAGAGACTCCAGGAGAAGATCATGGAGCTCCACCGCAGGCACCTGTGAGTATCAACCTGGAGCCAGTGAGGTCACCTGAGGACAGTATTGAACAGAACAGTCTGGAAGAAGTCATACTGGCTGGGAAAATGTATGTCAGGGTAGTTTTATACTGGTCCTGGAGGTTCTCTGTCCAGCAGAATGGAAAATGTATGTCAGGGTAGTTTTATACTGGTCCTGGAGGTTCTCTGTTCAGCAGAATTTCCCATTTCTCTTGAACTAACATAGTTGTTAACTGGAAGCAGTGACTAAAACACCTGAACTAAGCTAAGTGGAAATTAAACCTGGGCTCCTGTCCTAATGGATCATTGCCCACTGCTAATGGATCATTATTGTCTACATACGGTGGCTTCAGAAAGTATTCATACCCCATTGATTATTTCTCATTTTGCTGTGTTGCAAAGTCAACTTAAAACATATTCACATGGGATTTTTTTCTACTCCTGTAGAAGTAATTATCTATAATGTGCCAATTAAAAAAATATATTTAGATATCTTCAGGTTTATATTAAAACAAAAAGACTGAAATATCACCTTTACATAAGTATTTACACCCTTTGCTTTAAAGGGATAGTTCGGAATTTTGGACATAATGTCTCAATTACGACTTACCCATGCTGTCCCTTCTTTTGGACATACACACGTTGCTAATGCTAGCGCAACTCTAAGGTAACCGGTAGCATCCACTACCAAATGCACTTAAACACTCCACAGTGCACCCAAAGCAAATAAAATATGACGATTTTGTGTTTGCTTAAATATCAGTGTTTGCTTTGGGCACATTGTTGACTTAATGGAAGATTAAAATGGCTTTCTTTCTTAAAAACCGTTAATCGAGAACATTTGACGGCACGCAGAACAAGATGGCGGTATTGCAGTCTTTCCGTACAGTGTGGCTCTAGAATCTGTAAGAGCTGAAAGTGGAGCATAACGAAACGCTTCTGCTGACATGGCAGGGGAGGGGTAGCCGCAGCTGGGTTACGTTTGCCTTCTCTGCCGAGCTCATCATTGGCTGTGTCCCCAAGAAAGTTTATACTTTTGTTGAACATGGGGGTTGTGAGACATATTTGAAATTCTTTTTCTTGTGCTTTCCATGAAGGAAATGCCTGCTTTACATTGTATGCTTAAACATGAGCACGCTGAAATTCCGGAGTGACCTCTGCAAAGGTCTGACCGTGGTTTGTGTTTCTGGGCAGTGGTTTGTGATTTAATGCCACTGTGTGGTGGAATTTTCCACTGACTATTGCTCTTGAAAGAGGAGGAAATGTGGTATTCATAGATGGTGCTGAGTTGTACACGCAAGCTACAATCTAAACCATTCTTGATGGTTTGTTCGATGTGACAAGCGCAATAGAGATAAGGATTCACTCATTCAGGGGAGGACTTAGAAAACCTCTCGTGCGTCTAGTCTCACCATCTGTAGTAGTCTTAATTTAGTGGTTACAGGGTGGAGACGCCACCGGAGATCTTATCTCTGATAAGGTCATTCGTGGGATATTGTTCTGGAAAATGCTAATGCCGCACCTATTCTTAGATATCCAGGTAGATGCACAAAGTCCAACTAGTTACAACACAAACTCCCAGACTCACAAGAGCAAGCGTAATCCCCGGGTCTGTACGATAAACCTGGAAATATCCGCAAACGCCGTCCCCTCCGGATTCCTGCCCCGCCCGCTCACTCCGCAAGCAGGGCTGTCCCGTTGGTTCGCGGGTTTGGCCTGTTTGGGAACCTGCTCTAATCCCTCCTCGTCGACGACGAGTTAGCCCTGGGTTGCCACCGCCTAATCCCGGCAGCTCTGCCTGTTTTATTAGCCATGCGGACAGTAGGACCGGGAAGGGCCATAAGGAGATTTGTCAGCTTAAAGGATGAGTGAAATTAGAATGCGTTGATGATCTGGCGTGCAGCCAGGCTACCGTGATTAGTTTTTTCCCGGAGGAAAACATTTGGCGGGCTTGATGGCTTTTCTTCTCTCAACATGATGTCATCCTGTAATCGTACACCAAAGATATTTCCAAAAAACTTGGGAAGGGTGGGGGGTTTATTCGCTCCAGATTCCACACTGGGTTAAAGAGGAACATGCTAAAAGCAGGACCTGTTTAATCAGGTTAAATTTGGCATTGGACACCTATATTTATTCATTGGTTGCATCTCGTATAAAAATACAGCAAAGGGTATAATTTGTGGTTTCCGGTGGCCCACGTACGTTCATGAATTAATTCAAGTTCAAGGCCCTCGTTTGACCCTGTTCTCTTCTTCTGTACCAACACAGGGGCCAGAATCCGGCCGAGTCAGACTTCCAAGTGCTGGAGATTGGTCGCAAACTGGAGATGTATGGGGTACGGTTCCACCCGGCAGCCGACCGCGAGGGAACCAAGATCAACCTGAGCGTGGCTCACATGGGCATGCAGGTCTTCCAGGTGAGCGCTGTGCTGCCGCGCGTCTCTGATGGCAGAATGGTGCGAAGCGCAGGAGCCCTGTCCTCACCGCGTCCCCTCTGCGCCCTTTAATCAGGGGAACACCAAAATAAACACCTTCAACTGGTCCAAGATCCGCAAGCTGAGCTTCAAGAGGAAGAGGTTCCTGGTCAAGCTCCACCTGGAGGTTCACGTAGGTATTGCGTCCCCAAACGGGAAGGCAGGCCGCCCTCGCTGGTAGGGTGACCTTTAGAAATCCACACACAGCCAGTATAATGAAGTAATATGCACCATAAGGCCCCTGTGCGTGTTTCAGGGCCCCCACCAGGACACGCTGGAGTTCCTGATGGCCAGCCGGGACCAGTGCAAGGTGTTCTGGAAGAGTTGTGTGGAGCACCATTCATTCTTCCGCCTGTTTGACCAGCCTCAGCCCAAGTCCAAAGCCATCCTCTTCAGTAGAGGCTCCTCATTCAGATACAGGTAGCACACAGCAGTCAAACATTTTGCACTATAGCACCGTAGAAGGGTCTGTTCATATTGTTCTCAAACAGGTGATGCAGCATGTAACTTTGTGCTATTTGCTGATATCAGAAATATCTGTTAACAGTTTTACATTTTAACAATAAATCAATTTTCATGTCTTGTCTGTTTACAAATGAAGGGCATTTAGGAAAACGATTTCTAGAAGAATTCCAACTACTGTTGATTTTTATCTAGTTTTAGTTTTGAGTGATCACAAATACAATTTTGGATTTGATATTGATGAGTTGAAGAGCGGGGATCCTGCTTCTTGTGATTAGCCAGTATATGACTACAGGTCCTTCCCCATGTTTAATCAGTGCATGCGTGCATGCATGCGTATGTGTGTGTGGATTGAGTGCATTTCCCATGATTAGTGTGTGTGCTTATGTGTGCGTGTGGATTGAGTGTGTTTCCCATGATTAATCAGTGTGTGTGGATTGCGGTTGTTATGTGAGAGAGGGAGAGGGAGAGAGAGAGGTTTTCTCAGGATTACTCTGTGTGAGGTCATGTCTCTGTGGGTTTCAGCGGGAGGACTCAAAAGCAGCTGGTGGAGTATGTGAGGGACAATGGGGCCCGGAGGACACCCTACCAGAGGTGAGAAGGCACCTGCCAGGTTCACACGCTGCCCTGTATAGCGACTGCAAAACGTGCACGTTTGACCGCACGTTTGTGTAAGCTTTCTGACGTGCGTTTGTGTAAGCTTTCTGACGTGCGTTTGTGTAAGCTTTCTGACACTTTCCGTTGGGCAGGAGGAACAGCAGGATTCACATGTCCTCTCGCTCCCTGGTTCCTGATGTGCCAAAGCAGGTTGGTAGACCCTTCACAAGACCATTCTTTCTGCGATTGAACCACAGCCTCAGTGCGGCACCGCTGACGCACGTCTCTGTCTCCCTCCTTTCAGAGTCTGTCGTTCAGCGAGAGCCTCCGGGGTCCGGCCTCCCCCTCCTCGGCCACCTTCTCCTTCCACTCCCTGCACACCTCCAGCTCCCCGCCCCGGACGGAGCCCGCGCACCAGACCCCACCGCGGCAGCAGCAGCAGCCCACCCGCCCACCCAGCCCCCCAAAGGAGGACCCCGTCAAGGCCGCCCCCCCACCTCACTACGCCTTCCAAGGTGCCACTTGTAACAGGGCGGCAGGAGACTGCAGCCCCCCCTCGTTTATGTGTGTAGAGAGTAGCGCTTCCAACCCGCGACCCTCCCAAAATGGCAATGGCAATGACGATGACGCGGGGCAGGAGGGGAGGGGCGGGAGGGGTGGCGTGGGGGGCGGGGAAAGGAAAGGATCTTTCTCCGCAGAGATTTTTGAGGCGGAGCTCCTCCGGGCTATAAAAGGGCCCCCCTTCCCTGTAGCGAGCCCGCACCTGCAGGTGACCGAGGAGTTCATAGATGACGACCCAGCCGAAATCTCCTTCTTCGGCGGGGGGCGCGGAGGCGTATCGCTACGGGTTCGAGGGCGCGGAGAAGGAGCTCGGGTACGGTTACGGGGAGGGCAGCCTCGGCAGCCTCGGCGACCCCGGGGCCTACGACAGCCTGGGGCTGGAAGAACTGAACGGTGACCTCGCCCCCTTTCCCGAGGGAGGGGTGGGCCGCTCGGAGACCAGCTCGCTGGTCAACAACCGGTCCGACTGCAGCTCGCTGGACAACCTGCCCCTCAGCTCCACGGCCGACTCGCTCTCGCTGGGCTTCAGTGGGCCCGACCTGGCCTCGCTCCGGCTGCCCGGCTCCGACAACCCGTCGGAGGCCAGCTCCATGGTCAACTTCCCGGCGTACTCCGTGCGGTCGGATGCCAGCTCGGCTATGCAGTTCAGCGACCTGGTGGAGCAGCTGGAGCAACTCAGCTACCCCCCCCACGGCCACGGAGGGCTCCGGCGGGGGAAGCTCCGACTCCGACTCCGACTGGGGCATGGACGGCGGCCTGCCCCCCGACCAGAACCTTTTCTACAGTGACCCCCTTGTTGGCGGGCCCAACATGGAGGGCTTCCTCCTGGAGTGCCACAATCTGCGCTCTATGGCGCTGGGTGACCCGCCCGAAATCACCCACATCAAAATGTAGAGGGCATTACCACCCCCCACACACACACTCCCTCCCACTTCCTCCGAGGAAGAAGTCATATCTGCCAAGGGACACAGGGCATTTCTCCACACGCAGCACAAGACCAAGCACTACAATATCAACCCACTGTCAAATCACCATCATGCATTCATAACCGACAGGTTCACAATTAATTAGCGCTACTCAGTTCAATTGAAAGTATTGAGACACTGATTTTGTAGCCGCTGCATTTATTAGGCGGGGGTCGCGCGATTGTTCCCCGCCCTCCGCTCTGCCTCGCGCTTGCCCCTCGTCGTTAGCTTGTGCCTGCAGACGTTTGACTGCTTTTTTCCCCATTGCTGTGGTTGCCATGGCTGCAGCACAGCCTGCTTTACGAGTGCAGTGCCAAGTTCTTCGCAGAGCGCAGGCACGGGAAGATCTCGCCGTACTCCATTATAATAGGAGTGCCGGGTCCGGGTTATCCGCCTGTGTTCCGCATTGCCAAATTGAAAAGGTTATGTAGGGCTCAAGTGCTGTTATGGAGGGTTGTTCCTAAAGGTTGTTCCCTTTTTCTACCAATTAGCCGTAGTTTTGCTCTTTTGTATTTTAGAGGCCTTGTGTCTCGTCACATTATTACTCCGCTTGTCTTTAATGCTTTTTTACACGTGGCTGTCTTTGAGATCGGTTAGTTGAGATCAGTTAGGTTTACTAGTCAGTAGTAGCTGCCCCGCTCCTGTAAATCCTTTTCGAGAATATCAATAAGCGCCCTGTTGAATTGGAAGGAAAGCGTTTCGTATGTGACAACTGATTGTCGAACACTAGTTTCATTTGCATACTTAAAAATGTATTTTTTTTATTGTTGTGAAATTTCATTTTCCTCCAATATTTTTCAGTATCTGAAGTGCCAACCTTGTTGTCTTAAATCAATGTGCCATTGTTTATCCTCGGTCTGAAAGCTGATACCTCACGGATATATGCCATGTTTATTTTCCTCTGACTGTTACACTATGAACAACAAGTCAATAGGTTTTGCATAGTTGCATTTTGTGACTCGGTAAGCAATTCTGTCTTTAGTGCAGTGGACTTAACTGTGCAAACTGTTCATTGTGGGCTCTGAGAGAGGATTTTTGATTATATATAGTTGTCTTTGAAGATCTTTATCTGAAAAAACATTTACACTGAGGAGCAGGATCTCCTTGATGGACAACACCCTAACCTCAGATCAGTCTCTTGAATGACATTTTTGAACAGCACAGGGTGTCTTTTAAAATAAACATGGCTCATACAAATCTGCCCTATAGTGTAAAGCAGTTTCAACCAATGTTCTTGGTGCTGTGAAAGTCAAATTCAAAACTTTTCTCCTACCACTAATGGGGTTTTGGTGAAACAGTGCCATCTGCTGATTATTGAGGATAAGTATATCCTCTTCAATACTGTACTAAACAGCCCTGAATAGGTGTAACTGTGTAACTCTAATGACAGTAATTCAGTCATTTGAGTGAAGAGTGAAACTGATTGTAGATAAATGCTGGAAATCAATTCAGAAGCATTTCTAAATAATTTCTGAATATGATGTGGATGTGCAAAGGAAATTTAGAAGAAAATGACCCTGCTTTTACATGAGTTGGTTTTTGTGTTGTCAGGGCATAGGCAGTTGTCAGCAAATGAAAGTGAAATGTTCATTGTTTATTAATCTTGTTTCAGAAACCACTAGCTAAATGTGCACTTAAATTATGTGCAAAAAAGGCTACATTTAAAAGATGTGAGCGTTACACTTCACACAGTTTTAAGTAAGGAAAAGCAATCGCTTATAAATAAATTAAAAAGGTGCCTTACCTTAGTATCTCGTCACAGTGAGAACATTGGAAAAAATTGTGCTGTTAAGGACAGTGAGGTTTCAAAGCATGAACAATCTGTGCCAAATGCAAAACCTTTTTTTTACATTTAAAATTTTGCTGTGAAACAAAACTTTTGTTAAACTTGATTTTTTTTTCAGTAAATCAGTAGCTATAATTTTAGTTGAAAATTATTCAACAACACTGTCAGGTATAATTTGTCAGCTTAATGAAGTAATTTTTTTTTCTGTTGTCAGAAGGGCAGTGTTCATATGTTTGGTTCCTCCTCTGATTTTTAGAAGCAGTTTTTTTTTTAGCACTTATGGCAATTTGTTTTTTTTAAAACAGTCTGATCAGCGTGAAACTGCAGTTGGGTTCATTTATGAAATTGGTGGTTTCATGAGAGCTGTAATGAGACTTTGACTATTAAAATGTGCTTACTCCGCAAGATTTTTCCCTTCCAAGTGTTGAATTGTGCTCATTTTTAAGTTTCTACTCTGAGCGTATTTTGCTGGTGCCCAAATCAGTCAGTGATACGGCCTGTAGAATTGAAGTTTGTGTTTCAATCCCATTGTTTAAATTAAGTGATTTTGACCTTATTTTACCTCTGATTCCTACCATAGCTTCGTGTTTGTGACAGCGATTTTTGTGTCAAGTCCTGCCGCAAAAGAGGGGTCGTGTCAGTCACGTCTGTCCCTTTTTCTGTCAGGTAGCCTACGCGTGGCCACTATTCTGTCAATACCTCGCCGACCAGCCGTGTGTGTGAGTCTGGCCGAACTAGGCAGACCTGACGCACAGCCAGCAAACAAGGCTACTTTTAGAGCGACCGTTTACCCTCCGCGCGGTGTTCACATCTGTGTGAAGGGAGCCCCGCAGGTTTCGGTCACGCCTTTCTCTTGCGCTCGCTCAGGACTGGCACACGTAAGGCAGTGGTGCGTTTCGCCTGCTGGAATGTCAGAGAATATCCTCTCATTTTGTGCCTGCTCCTTGCAGCGTTAAGTATCCCTCTGCATCTTAATTTACCCTGCCTGTAACTATATACTCACCAGGACTGTATTCACATATATATTTTCCAGAGATTTTTATAAGGATCTTTTCAGCGTAAATACATGTACATGTATTTGCTCAAGACCTTGATTCTTTTTTTATATGAATGTAAAATGTGGCAAGTGTTAGATATATAAGAATGCTTATTTGCCCTCACAAGAATGAAGAAAGTTTCTTTAGATTTCAGTTTGAAACCTCTACGAAGTAATATTTTTAAAAAAGCAGAGGTGCCATTGTCATTGTCATTTTGAGCGAAGGCGAAACCCTTCGGGAGGATTGCCTGGGTGAGTGCGATTCCCTCTCTATTCTCACAAGCAAGGAGCGGGCTCCTAGAACCTCCTTTCCCACCAGACTGCAGTCTCTGAGCCACCCCTGGTGTCCTGCCCCCAATACCAGAGACAACTCACCGCTGACCACACAGAGCTCCGCGTCTCTGGGGAACGTCAGGAAGCTGAACTCTGTGTGCTCACCTGTCAGTTTCTCTTCCCACATACCCCGCCCACCACCCCTCAATGCCACATACACCAGTGCAAGAGCCTCTGTTTGTCACGGGACATTCCAAACTGGATTTTTCATACCAGATTGTGGCAAGAAAGCTGTGTAGCGCTCAACATTGAGAAAACTGTCCGTCCTATGCTACAGAAGCGTACTTTCCTGGCGCATGCTAAGATGCTAAGGGGCAAGCTTGCAATTGATGCTCTCAGAGGGGTGCTAACTAGCCACAAACTGAACAGCTGTTTTCAGCAATCACCACTAGCTAAAAGGTAAGAGCTAGATCTGCAAGCACCGGAAGATTTTATTTCTAAATACACGTGCTTACCACACACACATTTGATTGATTTTAACTGAATCACGTTTTTTTTCACTTGTCCTCTTTAAAAAAATAAATAAATAAATAAATAAATGAACGAACTTTAAAAAAAAAGGCATATCTCTCAAGATCAGTCTCTGCTAAGGGACAAATGATATCAGCTTCATTTCCGCTGTAAACTCCCCCCTCCATCAGCATTAGTGTATTTGACCTTGACACATATCAGCAGCAATTCATCAAATGTGACTGTGGTAAACATGTACAATATGTTGTACAATATCCGTGGTACTCTTTGATATCAGGGTTCTTTCATGTGCACATCTCACTGGGGCGTCTGCATTGTGTTTCCCATCCCGTACGACGCGTGTGCATTTTAAGTGCCTTGTAAATGCTAAGGACAAAGCAAGGGGATCAAGCACTGCTAAATAGAAATGAGGGACTGCTCTCTGCAATGCTACGCACCCAAAGACTTGACTCAGAAATAACCACCAAGCACATTTACACCATCGCTCTTCCTTCGCATTCTGGCCGGCTTGGTTTACGCACTCATTTTCCAGTACGTGGAAAGTTTCCACTGAAGCCCCGGGATGGATTGCTGCTCCCTCTAGTCGTGCTCAAATTTCATCGTGCTAGACGGTGATGGTTTGCATCCAGAAGATCACCGAAAACAAATCCCAGCAATGTTGGAGGCTTTTGATGAGTCAGTTGTACCTTTTTGTTTTTTGAGATTCTCTTAATGGGAAAATTTGCCCAAAAGTGAAGTTGCATTTATATCATTGGCAGACAATAATAAAAACATTCAGAACATGACAGGTGTAATGTAGTTGGATTACTCCTGATGGTGAAAAACTCTGAAGGTGCCTTTTTTTAAAAGCTTTTTCTCCCAAATTTGGAATGCCCAATGATGTTCATCGCAACCTTATCAATTCAGGCGAGGGCAGTCGAGCATGTGCTATCCTCTGAAGCACGTGATGTCAGCTGACGCTCGCAAGTTGTGTGCGCGTAGACGAGAGTCGGAGGAAGATCCTCCTTGCGCAGCTCAACAGACGAACTTGAGGGCCACCGGGGGGGGGGGGGTCACTGTTGAGTGATGAGAGGTTGCCGTGCCGACTGAAACCCTCCCATCCCTGGGCGAAGCTAGAGCCAATTTATCATTTTCCTGAGGGTCTGCCAGCCACATTCGGCATCCCACAGTCCAGATTCGACCGTGGGACCCACCCACACGTTAAAACGGCGCTTTAACAGGATGAGCCACCCACCAACCAGAAGTCATATTAGATGATATCAATGTGAGCGCCCGGTCCGGCACTGCCCGTGGATAAAACAACGTCGTCCCGTCTTCCATAGAGAACAGGCGGACAGTTTCTACATCACAGTTGACCATAATTTCATCTCTTTAATTCCATTATCTGTGTGGACAGCCATGTTCAGGTGTTTACCATAGCTCTGTGTATGTATATCTGACCTATAGGTTGGCTTGGCTGGGTACATAATATTGCGGTTCACCAGTTCACCTCGCATACAGTCTTATGGCAGCACATGCAGAGAATGATACTTTGAAGCCTTAATAGTGCAACTGATCACATTGATTTTGATCACGCAGTGCTTTTACATCCGCCTTGCTTTCTTCTTGTCATCTGTTTAGTTTACCCTGTTACCAGTATGCCTTGTCATTGGTCAGACCGCAGCAATCCGCTTCACTGGGGTCGCCAGAGTTACAATGGGGAATTCAAATTAAAGAATGAAATCATAAATTAGTTTTTTGTTTTTTTTAATGTATTGTATGTTTACTGGTGTAAAAGGAAGTGTACTTATGAGTGTATTTTGTTGCCTTTAAAAAAATAAAATAATAATTTTTGGGTACTGTGGACTTGGGACATAAGATTCATTTTGCAGTATACCTTGAAACAGTCTGAGAAGTAGAAAAAGGGATGACAGAATGCCTCCAGGAAAGTTGTAAATTTACTGACTCAGTTTCCCCTGTAAAACTGGAACAAATGATCTAACGCACAGTCTGAGCGTTTTAAAACGGTACAAGATTTTTTTCTTGTTGCAGGACAAACCAGTGAGCTTGTGTGCTCTATCAAAACGAAATAAGTAGCGCCTTTTTGTTTTAGCCCATTTATTGCTACATATCTTAAAACGGAGTCAGTTAGTCCAGAGCTCAGGTGGGCGGGAACAGAGCGGGAGTTGAGACGCAGATGAAAAGCGCTGATTTGGCCTGATGGGGACATGGAACGAATGCTAAGAGTATCAGCTCCTATGTAGCAGGGGCTTTGAGGGGGATGCCAGCCCTCGCCCCCCTGACGCTGCGAGAGCTTTGTGGAGATCACAGGGGAGTCTGCGGGAGGCGTGTGTGTCCGAAAGACTGAGACGCAGCCACGGAGAAGAGGAGGAACAGACATACCCCCTTCACTTACACACAGGCAGCCCTGGATGGGGGGGGTGGTATGGGGGCTGATGACTACAGGGGACTTTCAGGTCCCAACTCCAGATATTGTATGGTTTTACTAATCCGTTACAAACGGCTACCATTGTAATGCATGCATGTCACTTTGCTTTGACTGTCAATTCCCGTGATTAAATGTACAATGTGCTATTACAAAGCTCTTGGTATTGCCCTTAGGCTGGACTGCATTTGATCCTTGCGGTGAGCGGCCCTAAACAAATGAAAGCGCCCGCTTTTATGGGCCGGCTGTCTCACGGCCTCAGCACGCTCACATGCAGCCCGGCGCTGTGAACTCGCTCTGCTAATGAGTCACTCGGTGCAGCGGTCTTCTGTACAGAGAGGGTGAACTTTTAAAACAACACGCCTCAGCAACAGGGAGACGTTTGACAAACCGTACATCTCCCCGTTCAGAAGGGTATCCGTGTGGGACAATGTAAGAGGGCCTTTTATTACTTCTGCATATGCTGCGATCTGGCGCACGTCCGGATCCCTCGCTTGTCCCGCGAAGGAAACGGCGGCGCTGGGGGGCTCCTCTCCTCCGACGCCATATTCCACAGCCCCGTTCCCACCGAGAGCGCTCTGGTGTTTGTTCAGGCTCCGGGCCAAAGCATTCCCCTCCCATTCTCCAGAGAAACCGCGCTCTCCACCCTCGCGGCCGAGCGTCCCCCTGCAGGGCACGGCGGTTAAACTTTAAACCCGCTCTTCTGCAGCCGGGGCTGACGGCATTCCTGATAAGCCGCTACCAGGAATTGGTTCCGGGTCACGGAGCCACCACTGCTTTCCTTTATTTTGCCTCTTCCTTTTTTGTGAGGGTTTTATTTTATTTTATTTATTTATTTATTTTCCTGTGAGAAGCTGGGAAACAGCTGTGGGATCCCGGCACTGAGCAGGATCTGCGAAAGCAGCGTGGAGTGTGTTCCGTTCCCTCAGACCGTCTCCCCTTGCCTGTTAAGAGGCACATTCGCTGCACCCTTTAGGAAGATAAATCTCCCAGACTTCAAAGGCTCTCCAGTTCAGCCTGTGTAACATTATCGGCTTTATTAAACAGAACCGGTGATAAATCGCCCGGCCCCTTTCTGAAGGGTTGTAGCTCTGAAAACAAGTTAAAATGTGAGACCCATTATTTGTCCCCCTGTATGTCCCTGTCCTATGACCCCTTTCAAGTCGAGTGCACATAACAGTGAGCGTTAAAAAATGCTGACAGTCAGTTTTGCCAAAAAGCTTATTTCTGTGGGTGAACTGTCTGAAGGTTGGTGCTTGAACCACTCGCCAGGAGGGTTAACCAAACGTCAATTTCCTCTGGGGTTTGTGGATATGTTTGGCTAAATTTCATTTCGTTAAATGTTTGAACGGGTTTTGTTGAAAAACAGTTGAGTGAGTCACATTTTGGATAGCATTGTGCTTGCTCTCAAAGCCTGGGGAGTAAATGTTAAAACAATCACTCGGTGGTAGTCTGATAGCTTTTCAGTTTACTGTGAACTCAAACAAATGTTCCACACAGTGTAGAGTAATCCACTTTACTCTACATCTGTGGTATTTCAAACGGCTGAGAGGGAAAAGGACAGAGCCGGTCTGACTGGTTTTCACTGGAAATCTTTATTTCCGGGTTACAACAGACTACTCAGAAATAGCACATTTTAGTGCTCTTACTCTGAATTTAAGCATGAAGTTTAAACTGAATAACAAAAAGGTGTTGTACAACACAAAGCTATAATCTGTTTGAGGAAATCATGACACATTCGTGGCTTGATTTTCTTGTAAAATGGTATGTTGTCTGAGAGATAATATCAAGAGATCAAAGAGGTCCATATCAGTTTTGTATTTCACATTTCATTTACAAAAAATGTGCCATTATTTTAAAAATTGTAAAATATATTGCTATTGATTCCATATCCCAACAACTCATTTACAGAAAGCAGTTGTATCTAAACAGAATTTATAATTAAGCTTGGAGTTTGAATGGACCAGTGCTAAGATGGAAAATTGATCAGTCGCTGCTACTGGCTGAGAGGGAGAAAAAAATCCATACTTTTTGAAATGTCAACACGGTCTAATCCTGTAAATGTGTTAAATTTGAAGGAAGAGCATTCTGTGTAAACCCAGCGACTTCCCACATTCCCTGATTCTATGAGGTATTAAATTTTAAAAAGGGGTTGCTGTCGAAAATCCATTTTCCTTAGACAGCAGCAGGACAAAGCATCTTTGGGCCACATTGAGGTGGTGTCATTGTTTGACGTGCATAGCTGCAGCGGTCGTTGCTTGCGTTGTTAATGGCGTGTTGGCGTGTGTAGTTCGCTGCTGAGACTGTTTCTCCTCCGCAGGGTCGCCCACAGACAGTCCTCAGCTGTCGCCCTTTGGCTCCAAGAGCCCCCTCTGCCTCTCGCCCTCCTTCCAGATGTCCACGCTGAGTCTCCCGGGCCAGGCGCCCTCACCCCTGCAGAGCCCCGTCCTGAGTGAGGTGGGCGGTGCCAGGCTGGAGGAGGAGGAGGAGGAGGGCAGGAGGAAGGTACACCGTCCCGTCCCCCCTCACCCATACTCCATCCTCCCGTCCTCCCGTCCTTAGTCACTGTTCTATTTCAAATGCAATGTGCTGGAGTACAGAGCCAAAACAACAAAAATGGTGTCACTGTCCAAATACCTATGGACCTGACTGTATATGCTACGTTTAAACAAATATCTCCATGTCATCATTTCCCACAAGCCCGGTCTGACTGCAGGTCCATTGTAAAAATGTAAATGTTGGGAGAGTTTTCAGCAGTCGGGCCTTTGTTGTTCCTCCCCCCCCCACCCCCCCCCCCCGACTGCCTTCCTACCTGCCTTCCGACCTCCAATTCGAACAGTCTGAGGACTTTGTTCTACATACTCCTCTGTGAGATTTGAGAAATAATAAATTCATATCTGGAATTAATCTGAAGAATAAATACATTTCATGAATTACGGTGAAATGAATTTGATGTTTTCACTGTGAGGACTGCTGCCCCTCTTTTCCTATGTACCAAAAGTTTTTCATTTTTGTGAAAATTGGCACCAAGCCATTTGTCCAAGGGTTGATGTAAATTTATGCTGTGTTCTTACAATGTATCTAATTATTTTCTTACAGTGTATCTAATTATGTGGTCTAAGCTGCTCAGGCTGTACCGCAGCAGGTTGTGTTGACCTGATAACATCTCTCTACATGCAGAGGTACCCTACTGACCAGGCCTACTTCATTGCCAAAGAGATACTAACCACAGAGAGGACGTATCTGAAAGACCTGGAGGTCATTACTGTGGTGAGTGCTATTCTGTGTCGACAGTGCACCGGTCGGGGTTGCGTGTTGCAGAACGGTCGCATTGTCACGCCCCTGTGCTCCGCAGTGGTTCCGCAGCGCCGTGATCAAGGAGAACGCCATGCCTGAGGGCCTGATGAACCTGCTCTTCTCCAACATCGACCCCGTCTACGAGTTCCACCGAGGGTTCCTCAAGGAGGTCGAGCAGAGGCTGGCTCTCTGGTCCGTGCCCTCTCTCTGCACACGTTTTGAGAAAAGCAACGCGCCAATAAAAACGAGAACGGTGGGGAGAACCGGACTCTTATAACGTTTGTTCTGTGTTGTCGCCAGGGAGGGGCGCTCTAACGCACACGCGAAAGGGGACCACCAGAGAATTGGCGACGTGATGCTGAGGAACATGTGTGCTCTGAAGGTAAGGATGGAAGTGCAGAGGCAGACAGGTGTACCTTTGCTGGACATTGTATTTATTTAGTTTGATAGAGACATGAAGAAAGGCATTGCTACGATGTTCAAAACAAGCATCAGAAGTATTGAATTGTGTTTTTAGCCAGCAGGGTTGGCTAAAACACACCTGTCCCATGTAAACTTAAGGAAATAAAAACCTAAGGTCTTTGTAGACGTACCGAAGTGGGTATGCCACTGCCAAATTAATTAGGATTTTACCAGTTTATGCATTACAAAAATAAGTGCAGTTTGCTTCTAAAAGATGCCTATAGTTCTAATATTTATCCCAGTAGTGATCTGTGTATATTACAGTATGTTAATACTGCGGAACATGTAATGCTTATTTATACTGAGAATACACCTACTGTACATGGGCTGGGTAGTGTTGAACTTTGACAGAGTGCTTCAGAAGTAAGAATTAATGCAACTGGTACCCCATGCATTTGTCTCAGGAGTTCACCAGCTATCTGCAGAAGCACGACGAGGTGCTGACCGAGCTGGAGAAGGCCACCAAGCGGCTGAAGAAGCTGGAGACGGTCTACAAGGAGTTTGAGCTGCAGAAGGTCTGCTACCTGCCCCTCAACACCTTCCTGCTCAAGCCCATACAGCGGCTCATGCACTACAAGCTCATCCTGGAGCGGCTGTGCAGACACTACACCCCCGAGCACTGCGACCATGAAGACTGCAGGGGTTAGTGTGTGCAAATACACGTGTGTGCACACACACACACACACACACACACATATGCACACTACCCCCCGAGCACTGCAACCACGAAGACTGCAGGGGTTAGTGTGTGCAAATACACGTGTGCGCACACACACA